>CM061114.1:5826973-6424265 GCA_030770115.1 Daphnia galeata
TTCAAAGATCTTTTTTTTCTTACTTCAGATGTGATATTTAATGCATATGCATGAGTTTTCATGAAAAAATATTGAAACTTTCAAAGATAATTTTTTTCTTACTTCAGATGTGATATTCAATGCAATTTCATGAGTTTTCATGAAAAAAATATTGAAACTTTCAAAGATCGTTTTTTTCTTACTTGAGATGTGATATTCAATGCACTTTCATGAGTTTTCATGAAAAAAATATTGAAACTTTCAAAGATCATTTTTTTCTTACTTGAGATGTGATCTTCAATGCACTTTCATGAGTTTTCATGAAAAAATATTGAAACTTTCAAAGATCATTTTTTTCTTACTTGAGATGTGATATTCAATGCACTTTCATGAGTTTTCATGAAAAAATATTGAAACTTTCAAAGATCATTTTTTTCTTACTTGAGATGTGATATTCAATGCACTTTCATGAGTTTTCATGAAAAAATATTGAAACTTTCAAAGATCATTTTTTTCTTACTTCAGATGTGATATTCAATGCACTTTCATGAGTTTTCATGAAAAAATATTGAAACTTTCAAAGATCATTTTTTTCTTACTTCAGATGTGATATTCAATGCACTTTCATGAGTTTTCATGAAAAAATATTGAAACTTTCAAAGATCATTTTTTTCTTACTTCAGATGTGATATTCAATGCACTTTCATGAGTTTTCATGAAAAAATATTGAAACTTTCAAAGATCATTTTTTTCTTACTTGAGATGTGATATTCAATGCACTTTCATGAGTTTTCATGAAAAAAATATTGAAACTTTCAAAGATCATTTTTTTCTTAGTTCAGATGTGATATTCAATGCAATTTCATGAGTTTTCATGAAAAAATATTGAAACTTTCAAAGATCATTTTTTTTCTTACTTCAGATGTGATATTCAATGCACTTTCATGAGTTTTCATGAAAAAATATTGAAACTTTCAAAGATCATTTTTTTCTTACTTCAGATGTGATATTCCATGCACTTTCATGAGTTTTCATGAAAAAATATTGAAACTTCCAAAGATCATTTTTTTTCTTACTTCAGATGTGATATTCAATGCAATTTCATGAGTTTTCATGAAAAAATATTGAAACTTTCAAAGATCATTTTTTTCTTACTTGAGATGTGATATTCAATGCACTTTCATGAGTTTTCATGAAAAAATATTGAAACTTTCAAAGATCATTTTTTTCTTACTTGAGATGTGATATTCAATGCACTTTCATGAGTTTTCATGAAAAAATATTGAAACTTTCAAAGATCATTTTTTTCTTACTTGAGATGTGATATTCAATGCACTTTCATGAGTTTTCATGAAAAAATATTGAAACTTCCAAAGATCATTTTTTTCTTACTTCAGATGTGATATTCAATGCACTTTCATGAGTTTTCATGAAAAAATATTGAAACTTTCAAAGATCATTTTTTTCCTACTTGAGATGTGATATTCAATGCACTTTCATGAGTTTTCATGAAAAAATATTGAAACTTTCAAAGATCATTTTTTTTCTTCTTTCAGATGTGATATTCAATGCACTTTCATGAGTTTTCATGAAAAAATATTGAAACTTTCAAAGATCATTTTTTTTCTTCTTTCAGATGTGATATTCAATGCACTTTCATGAGTTTTCATGAAAAAATATTGAAACTTTCAAAGATCATTTTTTTCTTACTTCAGATGTGATATTCAATGCACTTTCATGAGTTTTCATGAAAAAATATTGAAATTTTCAAAGATCATTTTTTTCTTACTTGAGATGTGATATTCAATGCACTTTCATGAGTTTTCATGAAAAAATATTGAAACTTTCAAAGATCATTTTTTTCTTACTTCAGATGTGATATTCAATGCACTTTCATGAGTTTTCATGAAAAAATATTGAAACTTTCAAAGATCATTTTTTTCTTACTTGAGATGTGATATTCAATGCACTTTCATGAGTTTTCATGAAAAAATATTTGAAACTTTCAAAGATCATTTTTTTCTTACTTCAGATGTGATATTCAATGCACTTTCATGAGTTTTCATGAAAAAATATTGAAACTTTCAAAGATCATTTTTTTCTTACTTCAGATGTGATATTCAATGCACTTTCATGAGTTTTCATGAAAAAATATTGAAACTTTCAAAGATCATTTTTTTCTTAGTTCAGATGTGATATTCAATGCACTTTCATGAGTTTTCATGAAAAAATATTGAAACTTCCAAAGATCATTTTTTTCTTACTTCAGATGTGATATTCAATGCACTTTCATGAGTTTTCATGAAAAAATATTGAAACTTTCAAAGATCATTTTTTTCTTACTTGAGATGTGATATTCAATGCACTTTCATGAGTTTTCATGAAAAAATATTGAAACTTTCAAAGATCATTTTTTTTGTTCTTTCAGATGTGATATTCAATGCACTTTCATGAGTTTTCATGAAAAAATATTGAAACTTTCAAAGATCATTTTTTTCTTAGTTCAGATGTGATATTCAATGCACTTTCATGAGTTTTCATGAAAAAATATTGAAACTTTCAAAGATCATTTTTTTCTTACTTGAGATGTGATATTCAATGCACTTTCATGAGTTTTCATGAAAAAATATTGAAACTTTCATAGATCATTTTTTTCTTACTTCAGATGTGATATTCAATGCACTTTCATGAGTTTTCATGAAAAAATATTGAAACTTTCAAAGATCATTTTTTTCTTACTTCAGATGTGATATTCAATGCACTTTCATGAGTTTTTCATGAAAAAATATTGAAACTTTCAAAGATCATTTTTTTTCTTACTTGAGATGTGATATTCAATGCACTTTCATGAGTTTTCATGAAAAAATATTGAAACTTTCAAAGATCATTTTTTTTCTTAGTTCAGATGTGATATTCAATGCACTTTCATGAGTTTTCATGAAAAAATATTGAAACTTTCAAAGATCATTTTTTTCTTACTTGAGATGTGATATTCAATGCACTTTCATGAGTTTTCATGAAAAAATATTGAAACTTTCAAAGATCATTTTTTTCTTCTTTCAGATTTGATATTCAATGCACTTTCATGAGTTTTCATGAAAAAATATTGAAACTTTCAAAGATCATTTTTTTCTTACTTCCGTACGATTCGGCCAAAAGTTTTGGCCGAATCAAACTTTTTTTTTATTGGATTCGGCCACTGGCCCAATAATACATTTTTTTTTGTTGGATTCGGCCACTGGCCGAATCATACAATTTCAAAATATTGTATTCGGCCATCAGTTTTTTTTTTTTTTTTTCGACCACGTTTAAAAAAAAAATATGATTGGGCCAAAAAATAAAATATACGATTCGGCCAAAAGAATTTTGTGTTTGGCGATGCTGATGGAAAAGACTGGGAAACTAAAAAAAACATATGCGATTCGGCCAAAAAAATTTAATATTTGGCAGCGCTGATGGATAAGGCTGGGAAACTCAAACAATGAAACATAAAGAATAAAATATCTTTAGTACATATCTGATTGTCAAACGAAGTGTAACGATTCTAAGATGTCTTGCTACATATGCAAATTGACTTTTGTTGGTGCAATGGGCCGACGCTGCACTATTAAAAAAATTAAGTGTAGCAAACTTGATTGTTCCAATACTTCGGCCAATGTCGGCCAATGTCCGAATTCAAAAATTTGAGAAATAGAAAAACTTTTCTATTTTGACCGAAAAATATCTGCTGGCCGAATAAAAACGGCTGGCCGAATCATACAAAATTTAATGTTGCATTCGGCCAGTGGCCGAATCATATAAATTCTTTTTATTGCATTCGGCCAATTTTTTTTTGGCCAAATCGTACTGTATTCGAAATTCCAATAAGGTTGTCAGCCTTTTCATTGTCGCTGACGTATATCAAAGCTTCGGCATATGCGTGCTTTGACTCAAGCAGTGTCTTGAATTTGCCTATAATTTTGAGAGGATTTTCTCCGTATCCATTTACAGAGTTTCCTGTAGGTTGAAGATTTGGCTTGTTTGGGAGTGCATTGTACTCTTTGTAGCTCAGCAAGTTGCAAGTTGATCCAGTGTCGATCATCATCTTGCTTTTTCCTCCGCATAGCTTTATGTCGGTGAGTGGCCTGTCATCCGACCCTGATGGACTGATTGCCCATGTAGACTCGTCACTTGAGCTCTCTTGGTCATTGACTTGTCTCGTGTGCTCTTACTTTGAAGATGATCCGGCATTGGAATTTCTGCAACATTTACTAAAATGATTGAACAGTCCACAAGATTCACATTTCTTGCCTTTTGCCGGGCACGGTTTTTTTTTTCAGGATGCGGCCAGTCAAATCCACAGTTTCGACATTTTCTTTTTCCCGGGCATGGACTGCTTGTGTGAGGCCATTGTCCTCCACATTTCCGAAACTTTGACGTCTTTTTCATTCCGTTGCTTCCGGTTTCTTTTTTCATGTTAGTCATACATACACATATACATTCATGTATGTCATACAGTACCCACGCAAGGGGTCAATTATTGGCTCACCTCAAGTGCCTTTTTTTATCCCGCGCCAAAGTCAACAAAGGATAAAAACCCTCAGGCTATGCCACGGGTAGGGACAGGCACTTGCGACGGAAAAAGCGGGGAAAAGAGTGAGCAAATAATTAATGTCTATGGATTATTCCATACAAGCTAAGACTAAATTTCAAATTAAAAATCAGAAAGATAAAGAGCAATTCTTTATCTTTCTAATAAAAAAAATGGATGTTCTACACGTAAAATTAATATTTAAAAAAAATTACGATGCACCTTAACACCGCACCGTAACGCCTATCTCGGCGTGTTAAAAACGCAAAAATTGGTGGTGGGTGAGCCAATATCTCGCGTGGGTACTGTATTCCTATTGATATAAACGAAATCCGCATAACGCACGGGGCGCTCAGCTTCCCTTAACGAAAAGTTCCCGCCCATTTTAAAGAACACTGCAGCAGTTTTGTTATTACGTATGTAAAAAAAAAGTATTACTGTAACTTATCTTATTTTGACATCAGAGTCATCATGCAATTAACGAACCAAGAGCGAAATATAACCTGATGGAAGAGACTTACGAAAGGGAATGAAAAAAAAAACCTTGAAAAATATTATGATCCTCGAATTTTTACAATTGGTATTGTGAATTTATTATTGTAAACTATTTCGTGGTATTAAACGACGAGCCAGACATTTCATATCTTATTTTAAGATTTCGCAAACGCGCTGAAACTACAGCAGAATCATCCGTGTTTCGCCCGACTTATCAAGGATACTTTTTTACGTCGACCGCCCCCTAGAAGAATCGTGTATAAAAGAAATAAACCTGCATTAGTTGATCCTCCCGATGGGTAAAAAAAGGGATACTGCGACTTTTGGGTAATCATGTAAGATAAATTTAAAAACTTTAGAGTGCGACCAATTTCTCCAAAGTAAGAAGTGAAATTCAATTAACAGAAAAATAAACCCATTTATTTACAGAAAAATTGTTAACTTTGAAATACCTTCACTTGTTTTGGTTTAAACAACGAAAAGTTTCAACTAAGACGGTCGACGCATTCAAAAATCAGGTAAGCAGGACGGCAGCCACTGTCTAAATGGAGAAAAAAACGGTCGTTCGGTTAAAGACTGTTATTGAATTCGTTGCGCATGAAAAACCAACGAGGTCAACGTCATTCGTACCAATCCTGATAATTCAATAATCTTTCACAACCTAAATTAACTCCGCAATCAGCTATCCTTTCCTGATTTTTTCCTACTTAAATTCTAGAGGAATCGCAGTCAGGTTAGACTGCTGATCCGGAAGTCGGGACAAAATTACAGTCAACAGCGGTCAACAGTAAAAAATTTGCAGAAGTAGATGATTTTTTTAATTAAGGTGTGTGAAGACTCGAATTAGTAGGGAAACGAGGGGCTAGTATAGGAGATAGCAGTCTTGCAAGCCAGCAGTCCCTTCAAAATTTTTATCCCTGAGGGTATATATATATATATTTGATATATATATACGAAGGTCCTTAAAGAATATATATATAGGGGGTAGGGTATTAGGGTAGACTTCAGAGGGTTTATTATGCACAAAAAAGTCCAATATGTTTTTCACTACACGTTTTTTTTTTCCTGCTTGACCAATCCTTACAAAATTTTGTACAAAATTCTATCATAATTTAGCGGAAGTCAACGTCGTATTTTCAGTTGGTTTTTATGACAGTTACTTTATTTCATTTGCGTACTTGTTATTTAGTTGGTTGCTGAATTATAGTTAGTGAAATTCTTGTCATTTTTATTTGCATAACCTCGTTTCTGTCAACACAATCAGTTGAACAACCAATTGAACGTTAACCCAATTATTCTTATTAAAATAACGGAGTCAACATGGAAACGGGTCATATTGGACAAAGACCATAAGTGCTACATGTTATGGGAAAAAATTTTTTTTTTAAATTTTTGTATATACTAGAACGTTTAACGTTCTAGAAAAAATATTCATTAAAATCGAACCATTATTGCTCTTGTTATCGCATAATTTAAAAAATGGCCCTGTTTGATGTAATATTTCTCCCTATTACTCTAAGTATTTTTAAAGTAAAAAAACACTACAAATGAATGAAATAATGATAGGTGAAATAGCCAATTCATTTCTTAAATGATTGATACAAAAATTAAATGTTAGTGCCTTTTCAGTGTTAAGTTATGAACGAAATACTAAATAGCACCGAGTTGTGTCATTTTGGACACCTAGTTTTGGGGTGTAATTGGACCACGCTAACTATAGCAACGAGGGGAGCTTGCCGCCTTAGGGCATAATTTACAGGCAAATGTCAAATTTCCCCCCTTCTTTTCTAAAACACTCGTAACTCTTCATTGTTTACACAAACGTTTCATTATCAGTGTGCATGAATAAAGAAAGGGCAGATGAACATTCTAAAAATTTTTTAAATTTATCGTTTATTTTTACGTTTGATCATGATTGTCCAGTTTTAGACAGAGCCTCTCCAATTTTGCCCCGTCTTTTTCAAAAAGGCCCAAAAATTTGAATTTTTAAAATCGTCACAACTACTTTATTTTTAAAGGAAAAAAATGTATAAAAAATATGGGAAGTAAATGGACATTTAACGAAACGAAACACACGAAAAAAAATTAGGAAAAAGTGAAAACGACAAGAAATATTGCAAAAAAGAAAAATTTTGTCCAAGTTGACTCCGTTCTCCCCTACACTACATCAATTATTTGACAAATGAACTTTATAAATTAGTTTATTTCGAGATTATTAATGCAAAAATTTTCTGAATAAGTTAATAATATATTATCTTAAACAGCGAACGAAATTCTTTACTTTCGTTAGCCATAGTTTGGATATGAAAACTATGTATGTAGTGGCGAAACAGAAAATTTGTTGAGCATCAGCTGAGACAAGTACCGATCCTGCTCTTTACTCGTGGTATCCGGGTGACATGGTATTCGAACGGCCAAAATAAAAAAAATACATTTTTTTAAAGAAACAAAATTTAAGAAATAATATTTTCACAACTTAAAAAATGATATTTTAAAAAAACTGAAAAACACTAAATAACTGGCAATGATTTCACGATTTTAATTTCGCTCATTTTTCCTTCTTATCTTTCTCATATGATTGTTCACCGTTCGTGAGTAATTCTGATGCGATTTCCTCGGTATTTCTGTTACGTTTACCGGCCCCCAGGGTACACATATGTATTGGTTTGGTTTGGTAACTGATGGGTGCACTGCTGCAATGTACACATATGTATATATATTGTATATATATACGAAGGTCCTCAAAGAATATATAGGGTAGGGAGTGGGGTATTAGGGTAGAATTCAGAGTATTTTTTTGTGTCCCAAATTGTCCAATATGTTATTCGAATAAGTTTCTTCTCTTCTTCACCAATCACGAAATTTTGTACGAAATTCTGTCATAATTAAACAGAGTGCGCCGTCGTATTTTCAGTTCGTTTTTGTCACAGACTTTACAGTTATTTTATTTCATTTTCGTAATCGTTATGTAAGTGATTTCCGAGTTAGTGAAATTCTTGTCACTTTTATTTGCATAACCTCGTTTCTGTAAAAAAAATCAGCTGCTAGAATGAATGGTATCAATTAGTCCCCTGACCAATTAAACGTCAACCCTCTCTTAAAAAAAGTTTAACCAAAACAATTACACTATGTAAAAGTTATTTGATAAATGAACTTTATAAACTGGCTTATTTCGAGATTATTAATGCAAACAGAGGTGGAAGGCTGCGAAGCAGAAATCCTTGTAGTAATGTGACCATAGCTGGAAGGCTGCGAAGCAGAATCTCTTGTAGTAATGTGACCAGAGCTGGAAGGCTGCGAAGCAGAAATCCTTGCCCACATAGCACAGTTAAGACGTCGGATGTCAGAATGAGAGCCAATCAGCCAAGACACAGCCTATCCATCTGCGGCTCTCAAAAGGACGTCCAACGGATGAACTTAACGAACATCCTTTTGAGGGCCCTATAAGTACAGCCCGTTCATGTTATAAAGAAATCCGTAATAGGACTTTACATTTATCAAGCAACCAAATATGTTTGTTTTAACACTTAGATGAGAATGAATGAAAATACACCGAAAAATATTAATTAAAAAACAATTTTTGAACCTAAACATGGTTTATTTACGGAAAATTTATGTTGTACAAATAGAAATCAGACTTTAGAGTGGTTCACGGTATTTGTAGAGAAACAGTGCAAACCATGAGGGAGGAATGAAGTAGGCGTAACTATGCCTGAGGCAAAACTGACATCGTCCCAAGCATTTCCTCGAATTGTTCCTTGTTCGCGAACCACTCTATGGGAATGTGATGAAGAAATCAAACATAATTCGGGCGTGAAAAACGCTAGTAAATGATGCTCCTATTCAGTTAGTCCTATTCCCTTTTTAATGGCACCAAAATAAAGTTAAATTTATTCGAGAGAACCAGTGAACATCAGACCTCTTTTCGACCTTCAGCGAGTCAGTCAGTCTCCTCAACATTATAGCAGTGCTATCCCAGACAACACGCCTTGTTTTATTTGGGACAAAAGACGTTGTTTGCGAGACCGTCCGATAAAAGACGGCTTTTGTCAATATAATTAATGAGTCCCAATCTGGGTTTTTAAGGGTCCGAAAATAACTTTTTTTTGTTGGGCAATGATGTTTATTTATGCAATGATTATTTAATTGGGTAAAAAAATAGTTTAAAACTATTCTCTATCGGGATTTTACGATGATTTATCATTTAACGTAGCTTGGGAAAAAAGTTTTAAGTCTGATAGATATAATGTCGATATATAAATTGATCTTTGTTAATAAGCAGCTAAGTGGTTAGCAAGCTGGCTTGGCAACACAGAGGTTAAGTGTTTGTATCTGGTAGTGGCTATGTATAACAAAGTAGTATAGTGAGGGAAATAACAATTTAAACGTTAGTCTCAACATGTTGTAATTTTATCCGGAATATGTCTGTTTCGGATGTTGGTAGGGCGCTGGCTAGGGTGGAAAAAAATTTAAAAAAGGACATCCCTTGGATCTCCGTTTCGGCTGTTGGGATGTTCGAAGGGTGTCTAGCCGACATCCAATGGATAGGACCAATGTCCGAAATTGACATCTTTTGGATATCCACCGGACTGCCTTGTGTTATGTGGGTGTAGTAATGTAACCAGAGCTGGAAGGCTGCGAAGAAGAATCTCTTGTATGAATGTGACTAGAGCTGGAAGGCTGAGAAGCAGAATCTCTCGTAGTAATGTGACCAGAGCTGGAAGGCTGCGAGCCAGAAGTTCTTATAGGAATGTTACTAGAGCAGGAAGGCTGCGAACAGAAATGTTTGCTGTAATGTGCATGAAATAAAAACGATTTCATGTAAAAATGATTTCATGTAAAAAGTATACTACCGTGTTAGAACTGCAGTTTACGCACTTTAATTCAAATGATTCACCATATTTTTTTCATTTTCACATAATCGGTTGATGTATATGTGTATATATGTGTATATATGTGTTGTTGGTATAAACCAACAACACATTTTATATTATAGAATTCAACAGAATATTACACCAAATTAAAATTACCTTTTCCAGGCAAACATGTACGATGTACATGGCCAAAGCATTCAACACACTTTATTATTTGTGGGGTACGTCCACTAAATGCAATATTACAAGTCACACATGACATCTTACCGATTGGTTGCCGACATGTGCTGTGCGGGAAAATTTGTCTGCTAAAACGTAACTGGCAGCGCCATGGTGTCAGCGTTGCCAAGAATCCTAATCAAGATTTTTTTAAAGTAACTGGCAGCGCCACTCGTCTGTCACTCATTTTTTTCACTGCAGTCGATTCATTCCAAACGCAGCTGCAATCAGTGAACCATTAAGACGCATTACACACATCAAGCAAGAATGGATGTGGAAGGAAGAACAAGAAAAAGCCTTCAATGATCTGAAGAAAAGTCTCTGTAAAGCAGTTACACTCTCGTATTTCGATATAGGAAAACCAACATCAATTGTTGTAGACGCAAGTCCACGTGGACTAGGCGCAATCTTGACACAATCGTCAAAGGATGGGTCAAATTCTATAATCGCGTATGCGAGTAGGCTTTTTAACAGATGTAGAATCACGTTACTCTCAATAAACGGAAAGAGAAGCACTCGCCATTATATGGGCGATTCTACATTTTCATCTCTACGTAACGGGTAAAGAATTTACAGTTATTACAGATCATAAACCACTTGAAGCAATATTCAACAAGCCGCTCATTCAGCCTCCTGCTAGAATTGAGCGATGGCTTTTAAAACTTCAGTTATATGACTTTACAGTCATTTATCAGCCAGGAAAAACACATGTCGCATTACATGTCGCGTCATCCGATACCGTCGACTAAAATATCAACTAGAGAACAATCAATCGCAGAAAATTATGTTAATTCAATTTGCATGAAATCTGTGCCAAAATCTGTTCCACTAAGCAGCATTACAGAAGTTACAAAGGAAAACAAGGCAATTCAATTGATTCTGAAGATCCTCAGCAAAAAACACTTCACAAAAGAAGAAATCAGTAAATTAAATAATCAAGAAAAAGACTGGTTCTCTGCACTGAAAGAAATTCAGCTGCAGCTGACAAAAGTTGAGACTGAGGAAGGTGAAATGCTGTTAAAGGAAACAAGAATTGTTATTCCTAAATCGTTAGCTGGTAAAGTAGTAGACATCGCGCATCAAGGACATCAAGGTATTGTTAAAACAAAAGCACTTTTAAGAGAAAAAGTTTGGTTCCCTGGGATTGACAAGGAAGTAGAAAAGAAAATTTCTAACTGTATCCCATGCCAAGCATGCAGCAAGAAAAATAATCCTGAGCCATTGAAAATGTCGAATCTGCCACCCATGCGGACCCCCTTTCCCCCATTGAGTACTCTCAATGGAAACAGAGAAAAAGGCGCGATAATGAGGAGTGGCAACTCCTCATGGGTGGAAAGGGGGGAGAAGAAAGGGACCAGAACGGGCCAAAAAATAAAAAACTGTTTTAAATTTCAAATTGACTAAATAAAATATGACGCGAAAAATCTGAAAATGAAGAATGTTGTTCAGCTTGTGAACCTCTTCATTACAGAGTTTTCCGCGTCTTCCTAGCTCTACCCGTTCATTACTTATTCCCCTTCAAAGTACCCTAATTTGTATGGAGCACTATAGCGTGTTTCCAAACTTAGGGATCCATTTTAAACCTACCCTCCCCTTAGTAGGAAAAATCTGAAAAAAATTCAGCCTATTGCTACCTATAATGGCTACGGCCAAAAAAAATTTCATCGCGATCCGATGAAAATTGGATTTTTTGGATTGCCGAGAAAAAAAGCTAAACGCCATAAGGTTCTCTCGCAAACGAGCGCGCGTTTCCAAACTTTAGGTAGGTACTGTATATACACACACACCGATCAATAAAACATTACAGGTGGGAGGTTAGATTGGAGGGCTAAAGTGGAAAGCAGAAGTGGAAGAGGGGAGGAGCGTATAGTGACATGCACACTACAAATGCAAAACTGAGAAATCACATTATTCTGTCAAGAAATGTTTTTTTTTTAAGTTTTTTTGTGGAATTAGGGGATTTTTAATTTTGACACGGGACTTGGAAAAAAACGTAGGAAAGTTGTAGTTCACCAGGAGGCAGCAGTGTCGTTGTAGCCATCTCTGTGCCGTGGCCTTATAGACGCCGTCTTATGGAGTTGACCGACCTCCCCTTTAATGGCTCTGGTTGAAGTTGGTGTTGCTGCCTAACCCTGCCCATGGTTTTTAGATTAGCTGGTTCCCAGTCTTTGTGTAATAAGGTCCCATAAGAAAAAAATTGAAAGTTCTCCGTCAATGATCTTCCCTCAGGGCATGGTTACTACGACAGTCCTGCCATCTGCACACACAATCTCTAACTTACAACAATAATTCCATGTCAATAAGAGAATTAACATGATTAACTGTCCCAACCAATGTTGCTACCGTTTCTGCAACACAATCCATGGTGTAGTGGCTAATGCGTCCAATTATCTATCTCGGATTCGTGGTTCGATTCCAAGGTTAGTCAGTTTTTCATTTGAACCAATTTACACATTGGTAAAATTATTTATTTATTTTTGTCATCTGAAATTAATCAATTAGAAATCATAAATAAATCTGTTTTACGCATGGTTATCATAGCCCTTCAACTGTTTTCTTTACGAGGGACTAAGAAAATTTCATTGTTGTTTCAGTTTTAGCCTTTACCCTTCCAACACCAGGTCGTGGGGCTGTCGCAGTAACCGAAGATCACAAAAAAATCAGCTGCCTTATTTGGGACCTTATAGCACAGAGACTGGGAACCAGCTAATCTAAGACCATGACCACAGATAAAGACCACTGGTTCGTCATGTCCTATCCTTTTAGCCCTATCCCTACTGACCCGCCGTGATATAACTGCCTGTACTGCCTCTAGCAAATAAGGTAGTGTACTACGCAATAGGCACGAAGGGGTGTTGCAGACGAATGTTTTCTCTTTTTCTTGCTTTGTTCAGAGTCATGAAATGGGAGGTCTCTCAACTCCATAAGAAAATTTCCCTTGGGCTGCGGCACGGTTTTTCCGAGCTGGCTCTCTTTCCCATCCTTTCCCATCCTCGCTACTTTTGGGAACAGCTACAACGACAGTGCTGCCATCTAGCCACTTCTACGCGTAAAAGTGGCAAATTCATTCAAGTTGCAATTCATAAATTGAAATGTTATGTAAAAAATCAAATCGTGGCCTAGTTGGTAAAGTGATGGGTGGCTGTTATGAAGATCTGTGGTCCGAAGGGTAGAACGTTCGATAATCTGTAGCTGTGTTTCGTTTTATGATTTTTTTTTAATTTTTTTTTTCTTTTTTTTTGCATTTTTAATGCAACACTGATTAATCACATTATTCTGTCAAGAAATGTATTTTTTTGAAGTTTTTTGGTGGAATTTAGGGGATTTTTAATTTTGACACGGGACTTAGAAAAAAAAAACGTAGAAAACCAACACTTCACCACACACCCACAGGAGGCAGTAGTGTCGTTGTAGCTGTCTCTGTGCCGTTGGTTATGAATGAAAATTTTAAAAAAAACTATATGGCAGTATGTATTACTATGTAGGGAACAAATCGCACACAAGACAACAGGATAACGATTTATGTCACCCTAAAATCGGAGGAAGGGTAGCAAGATTGGTGGCGACAGTTGTCCATGTTAGGGAGAACGGAGTGAACGTGGACAAAATTTTTCTTTTTGCAATATTTCTTGTCGCTTTCACTTTTTCCTAATTTTTTTTCGTGTGTTTCGTTTCGTTAAATGTTCATTTGTTTACTTCCCATATTTTTTATACATTTTTCCCTTTAAAAATAAAGTAGTTGTGACGATTTGAAAAAGTCAAATTTTTTGGGCCTTTTTGAAAAAGACGGGGCAAAATTGGACAGGCTCTGTCTAAACTGGACAATCATGATAAAACGTAAAATAATAAACGGAAAAAATTAAAAAATTTTTTAGAATGTTCATCTGCCCTTTCTTTATTCATGCACACCGATAATGACATGTTTGTGTAAAACAATGAAGAGTTACGAGTGTTTAAGAAAAGAGGGGGGAAAATTTGATATTTGCCTGTAAATTATGCCCTAAGGCGGCAAGCTCCCCTCGTTGCTATATTTAGCGTGGTCCAATTACCAGTGTTCTGTATTTGATGAAAATTCACGTATTTTTAAAATAAAATACATTTATTTTAAAATACTGGGGTTGGAAAATACAATTTATCGGGGTTTTTTTTCAAAAAATACCAAATAAAATAAAATAAAATACCAAATAAAATACAGTATTTTAATATTTATTTGAAAAGTAAAAAATACCAAATAAAATAAAATACAAATACAAATACTTTTCTTTTCTGCGACCTTTTTTTATTCAGCCAAGCTAGTGAAGCTATTACGCATAATAGCCTCCCACATAACACAAGTCAGTCCGGTGGATGTCCAAAAGATGTCAATTTCGGACATTGGTCCTATCCTTTGGATGTCAGTTGGAGAGCCTAGCAACATCCCAACAGCCGAAACGGATATCCAAGGGATGTACTTTTTTTAATTTTTGTCCGCCCTAGCCAGCGCCTCAGGATGTTCTACCAACATCCGAAACAGACTTATTATGGATAATATTACAACATGATAATAGAGTTCATTATGTTATTTTAACTCAGGAGACTACTTTATTATACATGGCACCTACCAGATTCGAACCCTGAACCTTTGTGTTCTCAAGCCAGCTTGCTAACCACTAAGCTGCTAAACGTTGTTAATAAAGAACAAATTATATATTAAAATTATATTTATCAGACTTTAAACTTTTTTCCCAAGCTACGGTAAATGATAAATCATTGTAAAATCCCAATAGAGAAAAATTTGAAACTCTTTTTTTTACCCAATTAAATAATCATTGCAAAAATAAACATCTTTGCACAACAAAAAAAGTTATTTTCTGACCCTTAAAACCCAGATTGGGACTCATTAATTAGACTGACAAAAGCAGTCTTTTATTGGACGGTCACACAAACAACGTCTTTTGTCCCAAATAAAACCAGGCGTGTTGTCTGGGATAGCACTGTTATAATGTTGAGGAGACTGACTGACTCGCTGAAGGTCGAAAAGAGTTCTGATGTTCACTGGTTCTCTCGAATAAATTGAAGTTTATTTTGGTGCCATTAAAAACTGTATCAGTAGATTTTAACTTAGGTATTACAAATTTCCAAATATGTCTACATTTTTCATTGCTATAGAGTGTATGTGCTTCCCTAACCGAATAGGAGCATCATTTACTGGCGTTATTCACGCCCAAATTATGTTTGATTTCTTCATCACATTCCCATAGAGTGGTTTGCGATCGAATGAGGAACAACTCGAGGAAAAGCTTGGGACAATGTCAGTTTTGCCTCAGGCATAGTTACGCCAACTTCATTCCTCCCTCATGGTTTGCACTGTTTCTCTACAAATACCGTGAACCACCAAAGTCTAATTTTGATTTGTACAACATAAATTTTCCGTAAATAAACCATGTTTTGGTTCAAAAAGTGTTCTGTAATCAATATTTTTCGTTGTATTTTTCATTCATTCTCATCTAAGTGTTAAAATGACATATTTGGTTGCTTGATAAATGAAAAGTCCTATTACGGATTTCTGTATAACATGAACGGGCTGTACTTATAGGACCCTCCAAAGGACGTTCGTTTAGTTCATCCGTTGGACGTCCTTTTGAGAGCCGCAGATGGATAGGCTGTGCCTTGGCTGTTCGGCTCTCATTCGGACATCCGACGGCTGAACTGTGCTATGTGGGCTATCTGGTAAATTTGTGAAAATAGTAATTTTTAAAAGTAAAAAACATTTTTTATTCTATTTTGGGTGGTCAAGTTCTGTTTATTAAAAGATCTATCATTAATGGATTGAGTTCAATCACTTTAATAAGATTCAACAGTGTTATTGATCATCTTTGAATTATGTTTGAGGAAAAGCAACTTTTCCAACAAACCAGCTTTAGTTCGCATTCGCTTAGCCGTTTAAATATCACTGGCAGTACTGAAAACTCTTTCCAACAACCATATAGATATCTCTAGCAACACATGACAAGTAAGGAAAACGATGAGCATTTTGACTCCAATATTTAAGTGATCTTGTTGGTGTTACGACACCAGAAATGTCCTCCTGCTCCATAGGGAAGGTTTTCTCGTTCAGAATCTTAAATAATTAACATGTGGGCAGCATGTGTGCACTATTTTATTGTCGGCTGCTAGTGAAATTCTTAAATACATTACAGTAGGAAAAGGAGCTAAAATGTCGAGAATTGACATAATCAGAGTCATACTGGTTGCTTCTCACTGTGTTGAAAGTTCCATAAGAGGGTGATGGGTCTCCAGGTCCGGTTTTGGCTGTTTTGTGGGAGGAATTGGCATAGATAAAGAGCCATCTGGATTTGCCGTCCATTTGATTTCTTTCAGAAATAGTTCCGAAACGTCCGATAGAGGCGTTTTATCTATGCCAAAAAAGAACCACGAGACCCATCACCCCCCTTATGGGACTTTCAACACAGCGAGAAGGTAACAGGATGACTCTGAGAACATTTTTTTTTAAATCGTCGACAGTCATCCATTGGATGACTCTGTCGTCGAGTATTTTGAGTATTTTATTTGAGTATTTTAATAAAAACGCATAAAATACCAAATAAAATACAGGTAAAATTAAATAAAAATAAACGCTAAAAATAAAATAAAAAATACCGATTTTTTGTATTTTATTTGTATTTTATTTTATTTTATTTGACAAATACAGAACACTGCCAATTACACCCCAAAACTAGGTGTCCAAAATGACACAACTCGGTGCTATTTAGTATTTCGTTCATAACTTAACACTGAAAAGGCACTAACATTTAATTTTTGTATCAATCATTTAAGAAATGAATTGGCTATTTCACCTATCATTATTTTATTCATTTGTAGTGTTTTTCACTTTAAAAATACTTAGAGTAATAGGGAGAAATATTACATCAAACAGAGCCATTTTTCAAATTATGCGATAACAAGAGCAATAACGGTTCGATTTTAATGAATATTTTTTCTAGAACGTTAAACGTTCTAGTATATACAAAAATTTAAAAAAAAAATTTTTTCCCATAACATCATGGTAAAAGAGAGATGGTAGCGTCACCCCGTTGGATTTGGCCGTAAGGGCGTGTCACAGCTTTTTGAGGGGTTTTTCAAAGTGAGATCACCCGGGTGGGTAGGAGGGGGGAAAGTGCGGATGTTCCAGAAAACAGTATACATATTGCTCGCCGCGCCACCACGCGTAAGAAAGAACAATTTCACATGGAAAAAAAAAGTTAAAAGTTTTGGTGCTGCCGAGCGTAGAACTCAGATCACAGAGTTAGTAGAATTGAGTGCTAACCACTAGACCATCTTGGCATGTTTAGGAGAGAAGATGGCCGGTACTATTGCGGGGATCAATGCTTTGTGGTTGGTGGCCGTTTCTTACGCGTGGTGGCGCGGCGAGCAATATGTATACTGTTTTCTGGAACATCCGCACTTTCCCCCCTCCTACCCACCCGGGTGATCTCACTTTGAAAAACCCCTCAAAAAGCTGTGACAAGCCCTTCCGGCCAAATCCAACGGGGTGACGCTACCATCTCTCTTTTACCATGATAACATGTAGCACTTATGGTCTTTGTCCAATATGACTCCGTTCTCCCTAATTCTCTTATGGACATGTCGAACCAGACTCTTTATCTATGCCATGACCCTCTCTTGCTGGTTCAATATCTTTTTTCAACATTTGTTTCGATCGCAAAACGCAGCAGTCAATGTCACTTTTCGTCTTCTACGACGTAATAGACCATTTTCACTGTGCGGAAAGCAGTATTTATGTACTCCGGCAATGCTGCAATCTTCCATTTGTAGTCAAACTTTTCATTTTTTTTTTAAGTTAAAATAGGCAAAAAAACTTTGAGGAACGATTTCTCTTACTAACTGTTCTACGAGAAATTAAATTCGTGTAGAATATCGTACGTTTTAGCCTATTTTAACTCAAAACAAAATGAAAAGTTGGACTACAAATGGCGGATTGCAGCATTGCCGGAGTACATTAATACTGCTTTCCGCACGGTGAAAATGGTCTATTTAACTAGGCCTATTTGACTTTGAGGAAATTAAACAAATGAAAAAATTTCAAATTAACCTTATTTTCTGAATTTTTATTTTTCAATTAATTAAAATATTGTGAAAATAAAAAGTAAATACAAAATAAGGTTTAGTTTAAACTTTTGGATTTGTTTACGTTTTTTAATAAGTCATAGCAGACGAAAATTGACTACTGATCTTCGACTGCTGCGTTTAACGATCGAAACAAATGTATAAAAAAGATGTCGAAGTCGAACAAGCCCTATTGTTGAAATCTGGCATGGCATATTCTACCGCCATTGAAGACTTCGTGTCCGGTTCGCAGTGCTATTTTTCATCATGGCTCGACGAAAAGAAAATGACCGAGCTCCGCAAAATAACGACGACTCGGATTCTAACCCAAACGATGAATTGGAAGATGAACCTAACTTTGATGATCCGGAAGAATATGAGGATGATATTTCAGAACAAGGTAAACTTTTTAATGAACCATTTGCCATATGGCTTGTTTTAAGCATGCCGGCATTGAATCTTACTACCTGTCAATGTAGATCTGATGGGTGACCTCATCAGGCAGCGTCCAAAGGAAACTGACGGAGTTGAATCAATTGTTGTTATTGATGGTGTTCCTCAGGTTGGCACTGAAAGAATAGAAAAACTTCAAAATGTCTTGAGAAAACTCTTTCAAAAATTTGGAAAGATAACTAATGAATATTATCCTCTGAATGCTGATGGATCCACTAAAGGGTAATCAACTGAGTTTATTTTTCATCTAATGAAGTTAATATTAAATATTTTTGAAGCCATGTTTTCATCGAGTATTCAAATGCAAATGAAGCATTGGAAGTTCTAAAAGGAACTAATGGTTACAAGTTTGACAAGAATCATACCTTCACAGTGAACCTATTGACTGATTTTGAAAAATATAATGACATTCTTGATAAGTGGGAAAACCCAATTCCCCAGCCATTTAAAGAGCAAGGATGCCTTCAGTACTATCTTCTTGATCAAGATGCTTGTGACCAATTCTCTATTGTGTATGAGCAGGGAGACAAAGTTGCAGTTAACTTGAACACTCAACCTGAGCCCACTCTACTGGAAGAAAGACCTGTGAGTAAATCTTTTTTTCTGGATATTTTAAAATCAAATCTGAAATATCACTTAACATTATTTTTATCTTCACAGAGATGGACAGAGACTTTAGTGCGGTGGTCACCACTTGGCACCTACCTGGCCACTTTCCACGCAAAGGGTATAGCTCTTTGGGGTGGTGAAAAGTTTCAACAAATTGTGCGCTTCAGTCATCCAGGAGTACAATTCATTGATTTTTCACCCTGCGAAAAGTATTTAGTATCTTTTAGTCCCCTTGCTGATTCAAGAGCAACTGATGAACCTCAAGCCATCATCATTTGGGATGTGTTGAGCGGGCTCAAGCGACGGGCTTTCAATGCCGATAAATCTCAAGCCCTGCCCATTTTTAAGTGGTCGCACGATGACAAGTATTTTGCCAGAATGGGGATCGACATGCTCTCTGTCTATGAAACACCGTCATTTGGTCTTTTAGACAAGAAATCGATCAAAGTAAAATGCACGATGAAATTAATGTAAAGACAATTATCTGAGACTGACTTCCTTTATAATAGGTTCAAGGAATTCGAGACTTTGCATGGAGTCCAACAGATAATACGATAGCTTATTGGGTGGGAGAGGAGAAAGATACCCCTGCTCGCGTCACACTCCTTGAGTTGCCAAGTCGTAATGAAGTGCGAGTGAAAAATTTGTTTAGCGTGGCTGACTGCAAGATGTATTGGCAAAAATCAGGTGACTATTTGTGTGTGAAGGTTGACCGCTATGCCAAATTAAGAAAAGACAAGTCCGATATCAAATACAGGTAAATTTAGCCCTTAATTACTGTGTTACAAAAGCTGATTCTGCTCTTGTATACAGCGGTATTTATTACAATTTGGAAGTTTTCCACATGCGAGAAAAACAAATTCCCGTCGACTCCGTAGAGATTAAAGAAACCATTCAAGCTTTTGCGTGGGAGCCAGTTGGTACTAAGTTTGCCGTCATCCATGGAGAACCACCGAGTACTTCTGTTTCTTTCTTTGAAGTTAAAACGGGCCAAACGCCTACTATGGTTAAAAAGTACGAACGCAAACCTTGCAACCAGTTATACTGGGCCCCTTCTGGTAAGAATGTCACTTCATTCAGTGCTAAATTGCTGGCTCTTACGATACTTTTCGAATAGGCCAGTTTATTGTGTTAGCCGGACTACGAGCCATGTCTGGCACACTAGAATTTGTTGATACCCATGATTTCACTGTTATGAATACGGGCGAACACTTCATGGCTACTGATGTGGAGTGGGATCCGACCGGGCGATATGTCGCAACTGCTGTATCCTGGTGGGGTCACAAGGTAAAGAAATAAAAAAAAGCGTCTCGACAGTGATGTGATCTCCCATATGTTGCAGGTCGATAATGCCTACTGGTTGTGGTCCTTCCAAGGACGTATTCTCAAGCGCGTGGCACTAGACAAATTCTGTCAGCTGCAGTGGCGACCTCGACCACCTTCTTTACTTCAAGCCCAACAAATAAAAGATATAAAGAAATCATTAAAGAAATTTAGCGCTCAATTCGAAGTTAAGGATCGACTGAAAATGACTAAAGCTTCCAAAGTAAAATATCGCTTTATGTACAATTTTAGTTAAAGTTTAAATAATGTTGCATTTCCAAACGTCTAGGAATTGGTTGAAAAACGACGCAAATTGATGCAAGAATACGAAGACTTGCGTAAGCAAAAGCAAGAGGAATATGATGCTCAACGTCGCCGTCGTATCGAATTGCGCAATAGTAAGTTTTTAATCAAGTTAATAATACGCTAAATTAAACGAACCTCCGGAATAATTTTCATCAATTATGACAGACGTTGATACCGATGAAACTGAAGGCCGTGGAGGAGAATTAGAAGAGGAGACAGTCGAGTTTTTCATTAAAGAGGAGACGACATTCATCGACGAGTAGTTGCCAGGACTATCAACGATCACCACAAAATCTTCAGACGTGTTACGTTCTTCAATTGAAGGCAACGCATATTGAGATTTGTCACATAATTTCGAGAGACAAATATAATTTTGTCGATTATCGATTGGTTATGGCTATGTGTCTCTTTGGTTTCAACTATCATGTACCCTTTAGATTATCAAAAATAAATTTTGATTACCTCGCCGCATCTAAAGCTGGACGAGAAGTAAAAAGGAATACATTAAGTCTTTTGTTATTTCGTGGAAAACCGTTGGTTATGTTCACAGACCGACGTGTCTGCATTTTTTCTTTCAAGACTTAAAACATTTAACTGCCTATTCAGGGTTCGTTTCTCATAATTTGTTAGTTCTACACTGCTCAACTTACTTTCTTACACCGCTTTTACTTTCAATCGTCATTCAACGCTTCAATGCCGCTTCATCTCGGATCCAAATATGAACATCCCAAGGACCAGCACGGTTACGTTTTGACCAAGGAAGCCATTCGTCGAGAAATCACAAGAGTCAAAGAGCAATTTTAATTCCGGAAATCAATGTGTTTTTGATCACGAAGGACCAGAAGATCTTAACTTAGGTAATACTGAAATTGCTAATTTAATTGATTACGTAAGTAAAAAGTAATGCTTCGATTTCTGACAAAGGCAACTGTCTAGAAGAATTAAACGTAACAGCAGGTGATGCGCGTGACGAGAACAAAGTCGAGCGCTACTTGCCGAGGAGTTTGGAGGACATGATAAACGGGCATTTGAAAAACCCAGGATTTTGATACCTCAGAGTTTTCTTACTTCCCCCTCTTTTTTTTTTTAAGTTAGGGGCACTGGCCACGGTGTCTGCAAAATAGTGATGTCGGGTAACCCGGAGGGTACAAAGACTCGGGTGATAACCCGCGAAACCCAGGATAGCCGAAACGTACTTCAGACTTGGCTTGATAGCTGGATAAAAATCCAGATGGCTTCAGTCAAGCAAAAGAGGCAGCAAGTTTCGGCTATCCCCCGCCATGGTGCGCACTAGTCGACTAGCCGCACGACTTTTGGCTAGTGCCGATACCAAGCAAATGGAAAAAGGTCTATTGCCCAGCCTGGTCTAATCTGGCACGCTACGTCAAATCACGCTACAACAAAGTCATCGTCGTCATTCGCCAGTACGGTCCTACTTTTTCCACAGCCCACGGCGGCATCCAGTACGTCTGCGGCGGTGGCTTCCCGTAAATCCCGAAATTTATTTATTCAGTTTAATTTACAATTAATGCATTTAATGGTATTTTATAGCTATATTAGGTCTATAAGGTGTATTAGGTCTTTTCGTGCAGTAATCAAAGCTTGTAAAGATTTAAAGTATACATTCATGTGTTTTGTTTTATTTTTAAAATACATTCATTTATAAGTATTTTGCATTCTTTTTGGTTTTACTTTATTTATCATCGATAATTTACAAATTTATTTGTATTAAATTAGTGTGGAGTTTCAATTTTAATTGAAAAAGAATGATATTAGCTGGCGCCGCCACCCGCCAGTACGTTCCGACTTTAGATAGCGTGGTTTTTCTCCTTTTTTCCATAAAAATTTCCCCAATTAGATACGGCCACGGTTTTGGACAGATTTATAAAATAATTTTTTATTGATTTGTTTTATTTACAATTGAAAATTAGTGTATTTTAACGTGTCCCACGGTTTTGGGCAGATTACATCCCCCCCCCCCCAAAAAAAAAATAAATTTATCAAGTATCAGAATGAAATCGTTAGATTTCATGCTTTTTAATTGCCCAAAACTGTGTTGAATAGAGAGTTTGCGATTTTTGATCGCCGCACGCCGGCCGCTCCGCCCCGCTCTTGCCTAGCATCTGTAGCTTGTACAATTTTTTTTTCCAAAACCACAAAAATTAATCTCCGACATTGTAATAAATCGACGATCTCAAACACTATGTCATTACTCGTTACTCATTTTATTAAAGCTGCGTACCCGGCTTGTCCCTCTTACTCGACCAAGGGGTCTATATGACTATTTAAATAATAGTTTTAGTTTAACATCCAGTTTTGTTAGAGTTAGGTAATTGAGTAACGACTTGTAAATCTGAAGTGTTTCAAGGAAAACGTTAACACAAGAAATAACACCACTTGTACACAAGACAGACTATGTCTGGTTATGGCGGGCGTGAGAGTTTCTTTGAATTAAGGGGGAGACCTGCTGTGCTTTGTGGTCGTTTAAGTGGGACATGATAGACCAACTTGGTGAACCAAGAGAAAATAATGGTTATTACATATTCAATACAACGCGAAAAGATAAGATATACCTACTAAAAAAAATTTGCATTTCAGGCGAATGGAATTGAATTATGTTGACAGGCATTTTTATACTTCTTAGTTCTTTTATTGATAATTCTTCAAGGAATTTTTAACTAAATCTGGTAGTTCTCAAGATTATTTCGGTCATTCATGACGAAATTTTAACATTTTAAGGTCCTGGAGGATTGCAAGAAATTGGCTACAAATGTAATTTGAATTTAGAACTTGCTAGTTACAAAACAATAGTTAGTTAGAATGGTCTTACTTGCTCGCAATATGGGCATGCTCCGAAGACTTTATTCCCCTGCTTTCTTTTGGTTTCTCTTAAACTTCGAAGCCACTAAGGATTTAGAAATAATTAAATTAAATTAATTACATTGAAAAATAATATAATAATCAGAATTGTAGCAAATGCTTGATAAATATCACTCTTTTTGCGATCGATGTTATCGACCACAACTGAAAATTTGGGTCGACATCGAAATCATGACACCATCAAACATCGAAATGGTGACACCATGTTTGAGCAACAAACCACACCTTCAACGCAATTTAATTTTCTCATACGACCAGATACGACACAATACATTGGGTGGATCTAAGCTGTGCCACACATAGTGTACGTTTTTCCCAAATGTCTTATCAGAATTTTGACGAAATTTGTGTTGAGAAGCAATCAACACGATAAGTATAAATATTTTCCAAAAGGGGGGGGGGGGGGGGGGGGGGAATTCGATAAAAAGTTCAGTCAGTGGGATCAAAATAATCGATTGCAATTTTGTGGTTGATTGGCAACTCTGACTAAAACTAAAGTATACTTTTTCCGCAGAACTCATTAGGCTACCTCGTACAAACAAAGGATGTGGAATGATTGTCCACAGTGAGAATTGTCACAAGTTCGCGAAGGGACCTCGCCGTTTAGACGTTCTGAGTAGCAAATACAGCATGTCACCTCACGGCTTTCAGCATCATGTTTAAAAGTTGGTTTCAATGGTAAGGATATCTCAAGCAGCCTTTCGAGATTGGTGGTTATTGGGAAATCGCTGTCCCAAACCTGAAATTTCCATCGCATGATTACAATTAAAAACTGTACATTATAATATGAAGTGTAAATAAATAAATAAAATCAAACGGGACATACCTCTACTCGATCTAAAATTCTCTCTCTGAAAACAAAAACAGCTGTTTCAGACCCAAGCCAAGTAATAGTGGGGAATATTTTAGGATGATACGGATCTACTTCGATTTTCAGCGACACATTTGGGACTGATGAAAATGTCCGATATTGATTATTAAATGAGACAAAAAATCAAAAAAAATAAATAAAAAATCAAAAAAAAAAACAAAACAAATATGAATGCTCATAAAAAGTAACAAATAACATACCAACATGGATTTTTCTGTAAGTATCCTGTCTTGAAGGGTTTTCAGGTTCTAAAAACCCAACATCTGCTATCCAACTCGTCCATTGCTTTCCAGAATTCTTGGTATTTTTTAGCTTCTTGACAAAATAAATTATACATTTCATTCAGTGTACTCATATTCTAAAAAGAAAGGTAAATAGTTTTAATACTTCAATTTTAAGTGGAAAGGAATAATCATAATTACCTCATGCCATTCAAATGTCATGCTTCTAGGAAAGTCTGTTGAAAACTCTGGCAAACCATTATTTAATTTGACTTTTAAGATATGTTCATGGTTCAAAGAATCATACATTTTCAGCTTCATCTCAGTGAAATCATGATTGACACTTATGAGCTTCTGCCAACCTATCTTATCAATTTCGTCTAGAACACTTGAGTAATTTAGCAATTTTAGTTTCTCCTTGTTAATATTGCATGAAGAATTTGTTTTGTGATCTTTCTAGTTAGGATAAAAAATATTTTATCATGCATGTGTTATTTGTGTTAAGAGCAGTTTTAACTTTTAATAACTAACAATTAAAAGGAGCAATCTTTGAATAAATTCCTGAACACTGCAACAATCTTCAAACATTTGTTCATCAGAACATTTTCCATTCATTATTAATCCCAATTCCCTGCTCACATTCATAGTGCATCCTTTATGTGATGGGTAGTTAGGAAGTACAAAGTGCATTACATAGTCTTTTCCCTAGAATTGTTTTATGTATAACAATTACAAATTTTCAATCATTCTAATCCTACATTTACTATGAGAAGGCAGTCAATAAGGGTGTGCTGATTGTTTAATGGAAATATATAGTAAGAATGTTGAGGACTAGTCACACATGATTCCATGCTTCAAAAAGCTTTCAAAATAAAAATAAGTAAAAGTAAAATAAATTAACGAGTCAAATTAATCTATTAAATTAAGGTTTTTCCTGATACCCGTTTTTCAAAAAAGAGCTCGGCGAAATTTGCTGAAGCCGTCACCGATATGGCCTATAGACCCATAGCCTACTTTATATAGGAAGCCCAAAGGAAGGATATCTCTCGCGTGTTGGAAAATTGAAGCCTACTTTGCTCACCTTTCCTCCGACTTCCCATTCTCCAAGTAGACCCACGGGAGCCATCTGGTGATCGAAATAATGACACCTCGGGGTGAAAGTTAAATAAAAAGGGGGGCTCTTTCTATTCTGGCGGCAAAAAGCAACGCTCTCTATCTTACAATCTCATTCCCTTCCTTCGCGAATGAAATCATATCGATAGAAACGTAAACAAATCCGTGTATTCAAATATCGCCACTAGACGATAAATTGGCTCCCGTGGGTCTACTTAGGGCGGAGCCAATTAAGAGGAAGGGAACCCAAATTGGCTTCCAAAAAAAGCCCAAACCTTTCGGCTTCCTTATATACAGTAGGCTATGATAGACCTTATTGCGTTCTATAGGTATGAGTCAAGCCAACCCCTCTAGCGGCGCGTTGTAGTGTGAAGGGGTGCCGTGAACAGCCGCTTCTTTTTTGTTTGCCGGGTGTGGTTGCTCTACAGGCTTTCAACGGTAGCAGACAACTACCACATTTTTTCAACATTATTTTCACATTTTTTTACATTTTTTCACATTTATTCTTTCTTACTACAGTTAAAAGTTTAAACATCCTTAAATAATAAAGATTAAATGTATTCTTATGTATTCTTCTTCTAATGTATTCTTATTTAAATGCTTCTTTCTTCAAAGTCGAAACTGCGGATGAGGTTAAAAATTTAACGGTGGAATCGTATTGGGGGTTTGTGTTGAATGCCCAAACCATTAAAAATTCCTTGAAATTCCCTAATCTTATTCCATGCATTTCATCACTCTTGTCCCTGCCATTTTCCAATGCAATCGCATAAAGAATATTTAGCATTTTAGATCAAGTAAAAACCCCTCTCAGAAACCCATTGCATAATGTCTCCCTCTCTAGTCTTATTACGGCGCAACAATGGTTGAAAAACAAAGAAGCTACAAGCGCGTCGGTTCACATTCCCGAAGAGATGGTCAAAAGCGCCCTGAAAGTCAAAGCCAGTACCAGTGTACCACAATCAATCAAAACAAAAAGTAAATGGCGTTGCAAACTAAAGATTGGCATTTTATACTTGTTCTTCATTAAAAATCCAATCTGCAATACGTTTTTTTTTTTTCAAAATTCAGAATTCTCCTGTATCGCATATCTTGTTAATTTAAGTTTCATTTTGGTTTTTCTGTCTTTAATTCCCAAACCAAATTGAAACAAACTCAGATAACTGAAAATACAACGTCGTACGAAAAGACAAAGTCTGTTTTTTGCGAGTTTTTTACTAAATTTGTGCAAGTTTTTGCGGGTTTTTAAGGAAAATGTTGCAAGTTTTTTAAGTGCAAGTTTTTTTTGTTTTTTTAACGGTTTTTTCGGGTTTTTGAGGCAACCCTGCACGACTATGCGATTTCAAAAGTGGCAGCACTGCAGAGTTCTTTTCTTCTCGAACATGGTGTATTAGTATGGTGGGGGAACTTTTGGTTGGAATCGGCTATCTCGAATGAAGCCAGTTTCCGGACAAGTGGCGTGGCATTTTGGGGCTGGTCGCCTATCGTCAGTGCCCTCTATGAACCAATATACTAAATTCTTTCATAATTTAGTTAGAAATTCGTCTGTAAAATAGTATATATATTTAACTTTTCATGAGATAGATATCAACCGGTTGTCATAGTGGTTAGAGGAATGAGCTACGACTCTAGAGGGATAAGGTTCGATTCCTATTATCGTCACTAATTTTTTTCATATTTTTTTCTATTAATTTTAAAATAATTAAAGCTGGAAAAATAATACTTAATTACTGTTATTGACTCATTTTTTACCATTTTATAGCTTTATAAGTACATAAGCAAAGTGCAATCGGACTTAGAAAATTTTCAAACCGTTTATAGCTCATAGTTCACCCAATTGTCCACCAGGCAGCGCTGATCATAGCCGACCACTGGCTTCAGCCGAGATAGCCGATTCCAACCATAAGTTCCCCCACCATACTAATACACCATCATGTCTCGAATCTCGTCTAGTCGTCTGTGAATGTGAAGTGACTGCCCATTTATGTGTTTTGAAACAGTAAGTCATTAATGAATTAAAATGAAATTAAAATGATGAATGTGTATGGAATTTGTTCTCGATAAGTCGGTAATTACATCATTTTCTGTATTATTTTATATTCTGTATTCATTTTCTTTGTATTAATTTTGATGTAGGTCTCAAATTCATTTTAACAATCTGGATTGTTCTTTTAGTTTTTTAATATGGAATCTATACCTCCTTTGCCAGCAAACTTACAACAAATAGAAAGAAAAAATGTTGGAGTTTACTTAGAATTCCAGAAAAATGACCCTGCTAATGAAAAGTCTGTTTTGGATAGTTTTGGAGGTTTGGATTAAATTGAATGGAAAAACAGAAAATGTTTTCCTAATAAGATTTCAAAATACACCAACAATTTTACAGAATGGTCCCCAGTATTTAACAAATATTGTAGCAATTATTATTCTAACTAATTTTATTATTTTTAAAAAAATTATTTAAGGTGTGGAATAGTAGCACTGTGCATGGCTGCCCAAACTCTTGGAATAAAAGTTGACACAGATTCAATATTTCAACAAGCCTTGCATATGGGGATTACCAAGCAGGGTGAACTATTCAGCTCATCTGCCTTGTGTGCACTGGCTTCACACTTAAAAATCAATTGTGTGCTACTGGATAACGGTTTCAGTGATATTGAACAATTATTAAGATATTTCAAATCAGGCAAATTGCTGCTTGTCCCGTATGATTTGACTTTTTTTATATCCTTTATACATGCTACTTAATAAAGGCCTATTTAAGTAGTAATCATTTACATTTTTGATATAGTTATGATGCTGATTGCAACCATGCACCATGCCTTAAGAATGGCCACAAGGCACACTGGACACTGTTGGTTGGGGTTCTTCTTGAATTTGAGAAGAATCTAAAATTTCATTCAGAACTGTGCTGTAAATGGGAATTTATCAGCAAAAATCTATATAGGATTTCAGATTTGCCCACTAATTGCAATTTATTTAGTCAAGTGAGTAAAGAAAACATATACTTTATTGCTAAACATGGAAAAAGTAAGAAATTGGCCATCTGGAACTTTAAAAGTCTGGAACTTAGTAATAGCAACCTAAAGGAGGTCGACCCAATGCGTGCCAATTGTACAGAATATGTTCTTCCACCTAATAATAAATTGTCTGACTTATGTGGTAAAGTAATTGTTTTGGGATAAATCATGCCGTTTAAATATTCAAAGTAGCCTACTGGACTACTGGTGTATTTTTTTAAAACTCTATACAGTAGTCGTGTGTGCAATTGCATTTTACGTGTATTTAGTTTAAAAATACAATTGAATAAAGAAAAAATAATTTTATTATTATTTCTGAAATATGTTACATATTCCGACGAAATTTAGTTTATAAAGCGTTAAGCGACCCAAAGGTAGGCGACTATGCGTAAAGACAAAACAGAAGCGGTGGTATACTCTCGCAGCTTATGTTCCTTTAAAATCTTTTATTTCGCTCGGCAGAAAGTACATCTGCCTAGAATTGCCCCGTTTTTCCTCCGGGTCCGGACCTACCCCTTTCGGGGAAAAAAGGGAGAAATTTCGGGTGAAAAGGGTTGGTCTTCCCCCTTTGGAGCGAAAAAAGCATTATAAAATTAGTAATTAACTTATAAATAGTTCAAATAAGTTAACTTTATTACTGGAAGAACAGCTCATGAATAAAAGCCCCTCAACTCTTGTTTTGAATATCTATGAACAATTAGCTTCTTCAAATTTCCTATTAATGCAATGCAATTTATATTTTTTTATAAAATTCGAAACCAATTATGAAATCAACTACCTGTTTCAGTGTTTTTTATACATGAGCTATTCTTCCAGTAATAATTTTAACTAATTTAAACTATTTAAAGATAATTACTAATTTTATAATGCTAGAAATATGGTTTTTAAAAGTCTTAAATGTAAGTTTACAAGTGAGCGCAAATTTAGTGTTCTTAGAGATAGTAAAAATAAGAAAATTATCTTGAAACTTAGCAGAGAGATTCAATAATAAGTATAGAACGTTATGTGGGAGTTTCCGACCAAGTAAATAAATAATGCGTGAATGATGGATGACGCAACAAAAAAAAAAACACGGAAAGAATTGGATTTTTTAGGCTAGGAGATTCAAATTAAAAGTTTTTTCTGAAAACTATCCTGGTTAATCTTTTTTTCACATAATTTCACAAAATTCGAAAAAAAATGGGACACCCTAACCAAGTAACCGCATCACTATTGTGTATTTGTGTTTAAAAACTGCAAAAATATTGGTATGATTTTCACTAGGGCTGCGTAGCACAGCAACGAAATCTCATTTGTACGATGCGCATAAGTGAATTTTTCACTAGTAAAATATGTTATACATAAATATTGTCACAAATAATTTTGTTCACAGTAATAATGTTTAATGAAAACTTCGAATTTTTCATAAAACAAAATAAGCATAGGTACACCGTGGCACAAGTAATTTAATATAAAAGAACTAAAAATACTCATAATTTTGGTTCGTAATTACAATGGGGCAATAAAAATGTAATTTCCTGATCTTTCCCCTGGATCTTATCTATTTTCAGGATTTTGGGTGAACTGTTTGTGGATCACCATAGACCTTAGGCTATTTCCTATTTGGTTGGAGTTCACAAGCGACCTTCTCTAGTAATAGAGCCTTAGAAAGATATACAGTATACGATCTTCCATAAGATTGTACCAGGATTTTTTTTCAGATACTTCCGAAAGAAACTATGATAAAATACACGGAGCACCAATTTTATAAAGAGCCCTATTATATGCGAACTCCTCAACCACCAATGCAACAATGGCATTTGCCAGAAAATCCTTACACTGATTATAATACTACATCTGATATGTTGATTATCACTTGCAAACGCAATTATTTGATGTTTTCCTCCTTTTCCCTGATTCCGAAGAGTTAAAAGATGACTATGAGTGCATCTGTTTAAACTTATTATAATATTATGGTAATTTTTTTCAAATGAGTAGATTAGGCTTATCACTTGGTATCGCTATCTGTGTATTGAGAGCAAGCACAAACAAAAAGAGAACACATAAACGAACAAAATGGAATGTTAAGTTGCTTAGCTGTTTAAACAAACTAACAAACATTATTAGATGTACTTTATTTGTTAGAACAAACAAGATTTAAAAAAATGACAATAAGTAGTAAAGACAAAATAGCGATTTTGACAAATGAGCTTTTATTAGATTAATGGAGGAAGGTTGAACGCTCGACGACATGGATAGCTGCAAACGCATTGATAGGAATGCGTGATCGCACGGCACGTATCTCATTACAGGTAGAGAATGGAATTTTTGTTTTAAATTTTAGCCGAGTCCGTGGTCTTCAAAAAATCCTTGTGGGGTTTCTTCCTAAGAAAAAAAAAAGACAAAGACAGCAACTAAAATATATGTTCAGTTAACGAAACAGTGTGACGTGTATTGGATTTCACACTCCTACAGGTATGTGTACACAATAAACATTTTATAATTATTTTTATCGTAAAAATAAACAAGGATTCTTCCTTTTCTTTCAATGATAAAATTGTGTGTTATCAACAAGGGTTTTCTCAAGGCACTTTTTGCTCATCTATATCAGACCAATTTCTCTGAGTGCGCCCTCCACTGCCTCATCCTTGGGAACACACAAATCACAATAAGTACAATAAAAAATATATTCACATATGGAAGAGTATATGCTTCCTTAACATAATTAGATGACTACATGACTAATCCCTGATACATGACTACAAAAGAATTTGGTGCATTAACGTCTACTTTCAATCAGATACGGCGCTGAGATTCTTTAGGATTACTTAGGAACGAAAACAGATATTTGTTTTATAAATGTCCTAAATTATAAATTGAGAGGGTTCGCGTCGTTACTAACCTCTTGCAATAAATCCTGGGCAGCAATCGCTTTCAAAACATTCTTTTTAGAGGTCTCTTGCACTTCCCCACCTAGCATCAGTTCATCCAACATGAAGTAAGCTTTTTCAAAATTGAATATAATATCTAACTCACACACCTAAGAAAATGGTTATAAAATTGTAAACATAATACCACAACTTTCCATCACATATTAAATTTTACTCACACTTCCAAAATATTTATCGAGCAACTCAACATATCGATGAATGATTTCTAGGGTGAGCAATTCATTATCAGATTGCTCAATAGCACAGCAAAAGTATAGACTAGCATACCTGAAATTGAATAATGAACAACATATTTCTAGTTAAGTGGCAAAATGTAGTTACAGAAAATGGAAATTTAAATACAGGAGTGTATATAGTGAATATATTAAACACTAAAGATAAGATCCTTTCCATGTATATAAGTTTAAACATGCAACATTGATATAAAATAGGAATAATATAATGGAATACAAAAATGTAATGAAAAAGGACAAACATTGAAATTTTGTAGGCTGATATAGAAATGTTACAACATTACTCACCGTTTGTAAACAATCTTCAATTCTCTCCACTCTAGAAAGCTACACATCTTGGGTTTTCGGGTTAGAATAGTTGCAACAAGATCTCTAGTAATCTTTTTTTTTGCCTTGTCGGGCTGAGCCGAATACCATTTCTGTAAGCGAAGCTTTCCTTGGCGGCTGAAAAGAAGCATGAATTGCATCTGCAAAACAAATTGTTAATAACCTAACCAATGAAATAATAACAAAATTAATAGCATACCATTACGGCGTAAATTAGATATTAAACTGTTATATTACAGAAGCAGAAGTGTCCTCTTTTTGATCTTATATCACCATGTCCGACAAGGCGACAACCCTTTCACTATAAAAACCTGGGCCGCGCCTAGACCCAATCCATGAAGAAGAATGACAGGAGAAACAACGGAATAGGGTAAACGACCAAAATCTGATTACATGCTAAAGAGAGTGAAGCTGAAGCCTGGCTGGAACTAAACCGCTTGGAGGCGCTGTGCGGTGGTAGGCAGTTTTACAAAACTTTAAGTGGGAAGGGAAACAAAGATTCAAATAGGCATTTTGATTATAAAGAATAGCCTATTTGTGTTTTTAGATGTAGTACTTCTTTAAAGAAATATCCTGGTCAATCTTCGTAATAATTCAATGTCATTGCAATAATTGTTAATGACTTTGTGGATTTCATTTCTTAAGATTGTTTTACACTTCAATTAAATGATTAGTGTTTTTTTCTTTTAATGACTAGCTGCTCTAGAATTTCCTACGATTAGAATTTTCCACGATTAATCAGGTTAGGTTAAGTTCGACCCATAGAGAAATTCACTTTAGCCTATGTTGAAAATACCAGAAAACTTTGTTACAGCAGCTAACTTCTGGTAATGTTGTATTAGGCACAAAAACAAAACTGGCCAACCAGCACACAGCGCTGCCAAGCGGATTAGTCTCACCCAGGCATGATATCAAACTCGTAGTACTTCGTTGTTTCTCCTGTCTTTCACTTCACGCCCAATTCATAGCCTACTAAATGTACTAGATAAAGCCTGCTTACCTCCAAAAGTGACCGACTCCTATGGCTATGGGAGGAGCTTATCAGAATGGACACCAACGCCACCATTAAATGGACTGAACGAAGTCCACGAACTACGTTTCTTTTCTCATTTTTAAAACTCAAATGAAATGGCGGAAGATCTCTAGCATTGATTCGTGCATTAGCATTTTCGGATTTTTTTTTGGAGGACTGGCGTCAATTAATATTTACGTCTGGCTGCAAATCTACGAAATGCAAGCAAAAATGATCTGGTGGATAAATCCGGAAATAATTCTAAGTGAACGGCTCGGGTTATAGCACATGTACACAGACACACATAACATTTTAAATGGTGAACTGTGATTCTTGTACCTTTTTTTATCTTCTTCTGTAGGAGGGCTCCGAGCTGGTCGTCTGTCTTCTAGCTTTCTTTGATGCTACTGGCTTGTAATAAAGGGGTCCAGCAAAGTCGACATCCATCACATTGAAGGCATGAGGTTTCTTCAACCGATTAAGTGGTAGTGAAAAATATTAAGTGGAGCAAAATCTCTAAAAAATTGGGGTCCGGCTGACGGATTAACCTTGGGGAGATAGGCAAAATTCCCCCTTTTTGAGAAATTTTTAGTTCGAAAACTTCGAGGGTTTTAAAAAAATGCCTTAAAATTATGAAAATATCTTTATATTATTAAATAAATCCTAATTTATCTTTTAGTGCAAACCAGATTTCGCTATCATGTTGCAAAGTATTTTTTAGCGATTTTTAAAAAAGCCGGTTTTAAAATAGCGCTTATCTTTTTCACACAATTTTTCCGGTTGATTCTTGACGTGTAAATTGCACACATAAAAATTAACGCCACTTTCTTCTTCATTTCTTTTATTTATCATTCTACGACTAACTGTTAAAAAGAAAAACTTTACTGAAACTTTTTCTACAGCAGGCTCCATTTTTTTGAAATATTTGACGTGAAAAAGACGGAGTTTTCTCTGAGACTAATTTAGGGCGGGTTATTTAACGTATTGCGAAACCAGATATATCGTTCATCACCCAACCCTTTGTCTACCAAATAAAAATTTTGAGTGGGAAAGGGGCGGAATTTTTGTGGGTGGACTATGAACTGCCATAAAAGGGTTGTCAAACCATAGCCTACTAAGTGTACTACTTAAAGCCTGAACCATCGAGCTCCAAAAGTTACCGACGCCTCAAGCTAGGAGAGGAGCTTATTCCAGAATGAACACTAACGACACCACCAAACAGTTTTGGAACTTCATTCGGTCTTCCTTTCATTGTGTCCCGGGGGTATAAAGACTCGGATATTAAAGTTTTAACCAGCAAACCCGGATGATCGAGTAAAACTTTCATTTAAATAAAAGCAAGATGAACTTTTGAACTCTGGACTGCATTTGGCTGGTATATAAAGTTTACCGCTCTAATAGAATAGCTACCTTATAATAACATATTAAATAGATTTGGCTTCCATACCATGTCAACCATTACAAGCAATAATAAAACACAAATTATTCGTAATAATGAATCAATTTACATGAACATTTTGCTAACGAAGTTTAGGCTTTATCATGTTTCATCTGTTGAATCGATTACAGTGCTGGTATACTTATAGAACCGATCTGTGCGCGGTTCTATAACCGGGTGGTTCCATTATCGAGCACTTGATCCCAGCGCTACCTGCCGTTGATTCTGTCTATAGACAAAATCCTATAGCTTGAAATGCTTGATATTGGACACACTAAATATTATAACAATACTAAATATTTTGGTTTGAACAAACTCAACCTGGGGTTCGTTAAGTGACACAGCCAGAAATGGAAACTGCTGATTGGTCATATGTCACGTGCAGCAGTCTTTCAGCCAATTAGAGGAGGTTTAGAATCCGCCTGAGTAAGCTTACTTTTTTGGCAGTTCCCTACCAAGACAAGTTTTCTCTGATGAAAAAACGAATGACACGGTTGTAGATCTCGTCCCGGCGAGTAATAATAATACAGGGTTTAGGGTGTGCAAATGAACGGGAGTGCCCGAAAAACGCGTTCATAGTTTTGCGTTTTACGGGGGTGACGCGCAGCCCAAAACCGGCTAAAAAGGGGTCGGATGGGGGGAGATTCCGCATTCCTTGACCTCTCAAGGGATAGGGGGACTGGGGGAATGTGAAGGGGAGAGAAGCCTATGTATCAGTATTTTTACTGATAATTCTCTCTGTCCATGTAACAGATATTGGCATAATGGACAGTGCATTCAGCGCGGACACTGAACGACTAAGGTTTGAACCTCGTTCAAGTCAAAACATGGAAGCAATAAGTTATTGTTCCTTTTATGTTTCATAGCTCTTTCGTGATCTGTCGTGATTATTCAAGATCACGATCAGCTTCTCAATCACGGTAAAATTAAGAAATTGTAGTGAGGTGGAGGAGGGAAGAAAGATATGATCCATAGCTTCAAAATGAGTATATGGAAGCTTTTTAAACATGTTCCTCAAAGTAGGAGGCTGGGAAATTTGAAGCTGATGATCTTAAAATTTTTTAGTCAAAAAGAAGACTCTTCCGTATCTTAAGCTCTCAATGGAGACGGGGATTATTTTAGAGCATATTAAGGATTTCTCTGTTTAATAAGAGTAAAAGGGGTGTTTTGGGGCGGAGTTTGTGTGTGTATCTGTCTGTCTGTCTGTCTGTCCGTGTCTGCGCACGCTGTGATTGGCTGCCTGAAATTGGGTGACCCAACCTCCAACATGGTCTTTTCCTTTATGTATACAGAGAAGAAGATACGCCACTACCTACACACGGGTTGTATGGGAAAATTGCACGTATTGTGTATAGCAGCTGTGGTATAGTGGGTAGCGTTAAGTTAGGTTAGGTTAGGTTAAAAGAAGAAGAAGCTTCTTCTTCTTTTTCTTTTTGTTCTTTTGTTTATGGTAATTCTCCTGTTTTTTCTTTGTGTGTGCGATTAGTGAACGACGACCTTGCCTTTGGAATGCAGACGCAACATACGACAGCAGCCGTTCTGGATCGAGATTACGTTCTGCTCAAAACTCTTTGAGCCGACAACGATAATGGTTCGCCCGCAGCCAATAACAGCAAAGAACACTCGGTTTGAAACAATAACAACAACAACAACAACAACATTAAATATATAATGTTATATGATATAGTATATATATAATGATAATTGAGTAGCAAATTAGCGTATACTTCTGTGTGTGTGTGAGTTCTTGTATATCTATAAGGCTCTAAATAAAAAAGATCTGACTTTATTACATCACGGATTATAATGGATTAAATAGGAAGCTGAGGATCATTTGAAGTCAATAGGTTGTATTAAAAGGAACAAAAACAAAGTAAGTAAAAAGTAAAGTGCAACCACAAATTAAAATAAAAACACAAAAGTAAAAAATAATAAGAGAACAAAAAAATAAGAAAAAATTGAATGAAATTAAATTAAAGCTGATAATCTTGGAGATGACTGGGAATTTTTCTTTTGCGCTTCTGTCGGGAAGGTTCAACAGAAGGATCGTTGGCTTCTGGTAAAGGAGAGTTAGGTATAGGTGATGGTGGGATGTTATGGGAGGGAGAATCTGTCGGAGGCGGGTTATCATCGTTGTCGGAATCAACGGTCGGTGATGTTGCCGGCGTCGTGGCGGTCATTGTCGTCGTCATCTGCGTCGCTGTCTTCTGGATTTTCCTCAATAGTGGTGGAAATGGTTGAGTCCTGTTCGGGTTGAGGAATCCAGTTTCTGTAATTTCCCGGAATGACGTTGCCATCTGCGACGCACGAGTTGGCCAGCTTCATGAAGGAAACGACCAATTTGTTGCCTTCTATTTGGTGCAACCTCAAACAAAAAAGCATTGGCATTTGTATAGAAAGAGTGCAAGCCATAAAGGAGGAATGGATGAGGCATAACTCGAGGAAATGTTTGGGGCGATGTTGGTTTTGTCTCAGGCATAGTTAGGCCTTCTTCATTCCTCCTTCATGGCTTGCACAGCAGGCGAATTGAAGGATTAACTAGTCATGCGTGGTGGAGATACCCGCGCTCATCCCACCTCAATCGATCAGCAGAAAAACCTCCTTAATCTTACAGTAATAGCAAACAGACAGGTATCCTGCTCCCTCCCAATCTCGAACACCCAACTCAAAGGAGTGATTTTTGGTGTCCCAATCTCCGACAGCGAAGAAGAACTAAAGGCAGCCCTAGCCGAGCAAGAGGTGACTGATGTCAAAAGACTCCCTATAAAAGGACGGCAGGACATCCGATCGGAAACTATCTTACTCACATTCGAAAAAAAGCTACCTGATAGGGTTAACATCGCCTCCATGATATTTAAAGTCCGCCCCTCTATCCCAAATCCTTTCCGTTGCAAAAAATGCTTCCGCCTTGGGCACATCGCCTCCAGGTGCTCGGAACAACAATGCTGTAGTAAATGCGCGAAGCCCCATCTAGCGGAGACAATATGCACGCCTCGAAGCGTCAACTGCAACAGCCCCTCACACATATCAGAGAACAATCCGGAGCCCCAATCCACTCCCCTCCGCAGTCCAGAACTCGTTCACCCTGATGTCCCCTATTATAGAAGACTCACACCAAAACAGAGACGAATCAATCTTCATGGATGAGTATTAGTGGCCTAAAATGCCTTCAATGGAACGCGAGAGGCTTGACCAAGTCAAGATTCGAAGAGTTCCGCTCCCTACTAAACTCGCTAGACCCTGACCTCGTTTTCATCAGTGAAACTTACTGGAATAAGAAGTACCAGATTAGGTTTAAAAATTTTGTTACCCTCAACAGAGAAAGAAATACACGCGGCGGCGGAGGCGTCGCCCTTTTGGTTAAAAAATCCCTCCAGTTCTCCGCCCTTCCCTCTTGTTCTACTAGCACCCTTGAAGTAATCGGTGCAAAAATCCAAGTTGAGTTCGGCCCAGTCCATTGTTTTTCAGTTTATTGCCCCAGAGGGGACTGCCAAGCCGATGAAATAAAAACTCTTCTGAACTGCCCCTCCCCCGTCATAGTTACGGGCGACCTCAACGCCCACCACAGTCTTTGGGAATCAAACTCCGCAGACAACACGGCAGGTAAAGCAATCACAGCCGTCCTAACTGATCACCCAGACGCCTCCCTCATCACGCCTAAGGACCTATGCACCAGGATCAACCCGTGTTCAGATCATAGGTCCACAATAGATCTCATCATCACATCGACATCACTAGCACTGAACGCAACCATTTTCTTAGGCCCCTACACCGGTAGCGACCACCTCCCCATCATCACTACCTTGAACGCTAACCCCACCCGCCTACATAACAAGCCACCATCATGGATCTTCAACGTAAACAAATGAACGAAATGGAACTCAGAACTCGAGCGTAAGCTTTCCGCAGGTGACTTCTCAACTATCATTGACCCGTTCACGTTATACGACTCCTTCTCCTCGGCATTCATAGACACAAGTAAAGAAATATTGAAGATGTCCTGTAAAAGTTCAAATCTACCAAAAGAACCCCGCCGCCCATGGTGGACATCGGAATGCCAGGCAGTGGTAAATAATGCAAGATAGGCAGAGAAGGAGTGGCGACGCTCCCTCCTCTCCACGGAAAAAAGATCTGCATGGAGAAAGGCAGAGGCCATCAAGAAAAAGCTCATCATCTCCTCTAAAAAACAAGCTTGGTCGTCCTTCATAACAAGCTTGAATTCTCACAGTCGGCAGAACGGCCTAAAAAAGCACCTGGTCATTCGTAAAAGCTATGGTAGGTAGCGGCAACAACAGCTCTCCTACAGTAGCTCCCCTAAAAAATCCTAACGGCGCCAATACCCAGTCTATTCAAGAAATAGCCTCCGTTTTCCTAGACCTTTTTGGCTCCTCAACTGATTACCCTGATGACGACACAACTCTGGATCGCTACATCTCTTCCTCCATTAATTTGCACCACACCAACGCTATCAACAACGACTTCACGCCAGTGGAGCTGGATGAAGCCATGAAGAAACTAAAGAGCAAGGCAATTCTACTGGACCTAATCCACAACGACATGCTCAAAAACCTTTCAGCCAACAACAGAACCCACCTCCTCTATCTCTTCAACTCTCTCTACGCTAATGAATTCGTTCCGACAACTTGGAAATCAGCCATCGTCATCCCCTTGCTCAAGCCAGACAAACCAGCCGACACAGTTAACTCATATCGCCCTATCAGCCTCACGTCGTTTATAGGCAAAATTTGTTAAAGGCTAATCACAAATTGCCTCAGCTGGTTTGTAGAGAAAAAAAAACATAATTGGCCCTGAACAAGCCGGGTTTAGGAAACACCGCAGCACAACTGACCATGTAATCCTACTAGACCACGATATAAAGGCGAGTTTCAAGGACAAAAAGTCCACGGTAGCAGTCTTCCTTGACATCAGCAAAGCCTACGACACCGTCTGGATTAAAGGCTTACTATACAAACTTACAAGGATTTGGATCCACGGCACCTGCCTAGGATGGCTATCCAACTTTCTACAAAACCGCTCGATTTGCATAAGACTGGGGAGCTACATCTCAGAATCAAGGATAATAAAAAAATGGTGTCCCGCAAGGAGCAGTGATCAGCCCCCTCCTCTTCAACTTAATGTTGTCTGACTTCCCCCCCCCCCTGACGTCAAACATCTTCTTTTTGCAGACAACTTTACCATATATACAGAAACCAAACTACCAGCTGACGCAGAAGTTATTCTCCAACCGTATATTGATAGAGTAGTCAAGTGGGGCCGAAAATGGAAATTTAAATTTTCAGCCCCTAAATCTTCAGCAGTATCTTTTACCAGACTCTATAAACCAGGCGATGACCCCCTACTCTTTCTTAGTGGCCAACGCATTCCAAACGCCTCAAAAGCAAAGTTCCTGGGCATCATATTTGACGCCAAGCTATTATGGAAAGAACATATACAGATGATCATAAACAAATGCATTCGCATAAAAAATGTTTTTTTCTATTATAGCGAAGGCCTCCTACGCCCCGTCGCACAAAAGTCTATGCACCCTCTATAAAAGTCTAGTCCGGAGCCGCATTGACTACGGGTTGATTGCATATTGCTTGAGGTAGTGACTAGGTCCATCCTCAGAATCATCCTAGGATCAAGAACGTCCACCCCCATAGAAATTCTATACGCTGAAACAGGCACGGAACCCATTCCCGACAGAAGGGATTGGCTCGGCATCAGATACCTCCAAAACTTGAATCAACACCCTGAAAATCTTACTTACAAAACAGCAAGAAATATCTTCCACGCCCCTAAAGAATGGCCCCCTAGATGCTGCCCAAGTCTCTGCTTAGCCAGCTCATTGATCCACGAAGCAAAACTGTCACTATTCACACTCCGCCCAAGAGAAACTGACCAGCTAACTATTGCTAAACCACCATGGTACACTCTGCCAGTCACCACAAAATGGTTCCCATTGCAAAAAAAAAAGGCGGCGTTAGCTAATCCCACCGCTGCGCAAGAACTTTTCGACAATTTAAGTTCCCTCATCCCACCCACGGACATAAAGATCTTCACCGACGGCTCAGTCACCAGAAATCTGAACAACTCCTCGTGCGCCTACTTTTGCCCTGAAAGAAACTCCGCAGGCTCTTGGAGACTTACACCAGGCACAAGCATATTCTCAGCCGAACTCCAAGGGATCCTCCAAGCCCTATTAGCCATTTACTCCTTGGAGCCCACTCCAGAGCACAGCCATATCTTCTCAGACTCCCGGTCAGCGATCAAAGCTTTACTATCCCCCCTGTTCCCCAAAAACCGCTGCCTGAATGCTATCAAAAACCAAATCGAATGTCTTAGATCGAGCGGTACCGCCACCTCATTATATTGGATACCCAGCCACTGCGGCATCACCGGCCATGAAAGAGCGGACAAACTTGCGTCTGATGAAGCCAATTCACCAACAGGAAGCTCTATCAAAAATGACCTCGATTCTGGCGAGTTAGCATCAATCTGCGAGAAATCGTGGGTTAACTCAGTCCGCAGCTTCCAAACTAAAGCGGTGTAAAAAGCCCTGCATCCAAATAAAGAAAAACTTGGGTCTCGTCCTATGGCATTACTCCACAGATCGCTCCTCTTCAACCTGCCTCCACCGCCTAAGATCCGGTCACACCTATCTAAACTCGTTCGCCCACAGAATAGACGAAGGTGCAGACCCTAGCTGTCGCCACGGCTGCTCGGCTATTGAAAGCCCTACCCACATCCTCATAGAGTGCCAAATCCACGAACCACATCGACTAAATATCAAATCTTTCTTCCACTCTGAAAAAATCCATCTATCCACCTCCACCCTCCTAGGCCTAGACCCCACCATCAACAGTAAAACACAGCTCAAATTAGTAACCTCCTTACTTCGTACCTAATCAAATCAGGAATTAGATTCATGGCCTAAAAATCCCCCCCCCCTTCCATTGATGAATAATGGAAAAAAAATTCAAAACAAAAAAAAAAAAAAAAACAAACAAAAAATCTCAAAAGAAATACCCTTGAACGCGTTTAATTGGTCTATCACCTCTACACACCTCACAGACTACAAAAAAAAAAGAGATCAGATATAGTGCCTAGAGCCACCGACCTACCCCGGGCTCTGGCCACCACCCAAGTTATCCTTCCACTATCAATAACACCCACTATCAATATCATCACCAAATACCTAGACAAATAAGTGTTAGTAAATTCAAACACATTCAAATGGACTAAACTTTTATATTACTTACGCGACGTTCGCCCAAAACACAATATTATCCAATCATGCTCCGCACCACCAACGATATATGATCCACTCTTCTTCTGTGTAATGCACCACGTCCCATCAATGAATAGCCCACTCAATTCCACTCGGCTTCAGAAAAATCAACCACGTCCAGAAAATCCAAAGTAAAAATCACTTAATCCAGTTGTTGATGGCTCAAATTCTCACAATCACAATAACCACAAAACACAGCACCGGTCCTTCTCCGTGGAGGAAAACCACGTGACTGAAGTCCAAACGCAAATACATCGTCTGTATACACCCGGCCCGGTCTCCCTGCCACCAGGTGTCCTCTTTCCCCACGCCCCTCCCCCATTCCTTTATCGAAGTTTCCAAATGACCAAATCCTTCAAACAATATTCAAAAAAAAAAAAAAAAAAAAAAAAAAAAAAAATAACAAACAGTAAAATAAAAGACGTCTTTCATTTGTGGGTGCAAGAGGGTCTTCTAAGTTAAATTGAAGACTAGATGTCGGCCACTAAACCTGGCAACCCCGGCGAGCTGGCCGTCGCACCTATATAAAAAAAAACTGGGTCGTCTAACTCTTGATTCACCAGCTTTTTTTTCGATTCTGGAAACAAATTTCCATCAAAACATTTCTGTTCAAACGTTTACTTGTTCATACTTAATCTATGAATTTAAGATTTCAAAACTCCAAAAAGGTAACAATAAACTATTCACTTTTTTCTCCTTCATAAAAAATAAGTTTCATTGCATTGCATTTTTCTTTAAAAAAATTCCTAGGTTTTCTAATTTGAATAGACTAAATTTTCCCCATGGTGACAGTAGGAATTAGGATTTAGACAGCATAGACTGATTAATTTTGTCATTCTTTTACACTGTCTGACTTTTCTTACCTAACTTCTCATACATTTAATCAGACACTCCTGTATTATCATTCCTCTGATTCAATTTTTTAAGTTCCAGCTGCTTAAACGTTTATTAAGTTATTCAATGCTCTGAGGGTGGCGCTGAAACACGGCAGAGCCATTTCGGTTCTATAACTGGAATGGTTCTCTGATCGGGCGGTTCGATAAGTCGACCAGCACTGTATTGCATTAAAAAGCGCTTTAAGTAATAATGGAGCCTTTCGGATAACGCAAATCAAATTTCGCTGGTTTCTTTCTTCATAAATATAATAAGAAAAAGAATTATTTGTATGTATTTTATAAATAATTTTGAAATATTCATTATAAAGAAAGTATTGATTCAAAACAAGTATGTGATGACGTCACTCGCGTAAAAGAATGGACGTCGAGAGATGTTAAACCAATATGTATTCACGATGTAGAGTAGGGACAGACGATTAGACGGTATCACTCGTGTGACAATTGAATGGAGACTAGTTTAGCGGGGGGTAGGGAGGCTGTCAGGTAGCCGACGGGCAATGCACAGTTGCAAGGTCGCATAAAGTCATCACAAAGTATATTGGGCGGAGATTTAAAAAAAATTAGTATATTTTGGAAAAAGTTGTTCTTCGTCACCAATAGGTTGCTTGACAGTCCATTCGACCTTGAAAAAAGGAGGCAGGACATCGGTCAAAACCAATGCACGGGCGAGATAGCCATGGTTTAGGGTTTATATAGTACATTTAGTAGACTATTGTCAAACATACAATTTTAGTACTCTAAAAGTATTACATTTATCTTTAACAAGATTCCTTCGGTAATGTCCTTCGGGGATTTTTAGTTAATCGCTAAGATAACAAATTTATTTATCCACACAATTTATATTCCATGACAAGTCGACTGGAAGACATGCAACAGGTAAGGTAAATTCTGGTAAACTATGATGGGTTGTCGAACAAATAGCTTGATGATTGTTTTTTTCAAGAACTTTATGACTATCAACAATATGAATCTCCGTTCAAAATACTTATAGGAAATTTTTAAATTTATTTCTGAAAACATTGAATTGAAATTTAAAATGCCTGTTTGATGCCGTTTTATACCAGTGTTTTACACCGGTGTTATATCCACTTTTTGCGTGATAGGACAGGTTGTTACATGGGAATTTATAACTATTTTATTTTTGTAGTTTTTTGGTTTGTTACACTGGTTTAATTCCAGAGTGTTGCACTAGGGCCATTCTCGTATTAATTTCATTTTGTTATTTTCTTTTATTGTGCTATTAAAGGTAATATCTATTATCATGTTCCAATAAATTTAATCGCAACTCGCGATTTATTACATTATTTTATATTTTTTAACTCCCGCCGTATTTATTTTTTTAATGTGAATTGGAATGTTCCGTCATTCAACATTATTTCCTAAATATCTGATATATTGAGAAGTTATATCATAATAATGTGAATAATGTGAATTGATCACATGACTTGTCTTAATCACGATTATCATAGATACACGCAAATTCAATATTTATTATTGAAAATTCGGAATTCACCTAGTTTCGCCAATAGATATATAGTTTCCTTAAAACATGGCTAACGAAAGTAAATCATTTCATTCGCTTTTTAAGATAGCATATTATAAACTTATTTAGAATATTTTTGCATTAATAATCTCGAAATAAACTAGTTTATAAAGTTCATTTGTCAAATAGATGATATATTGTAGTTGTTTTGGTAAAACTATATTTTGGTCTGAGGACTAATTGATATCATTCATTCTAGCAACTGATTTTGTTGACAGAAACGAAGGTATGCAAATAAAAGTGACAAGACTTTCACTACTCGGCAACCAAACAGATAATGACTCGTTATCTAGTTGTAAAATTCTTATCTAGGGTCTTATCTGGTTAAAAGATTCTTATCTCTTACCTTGTGCCGATTTATTTAATTGGAAGCCTTGTTTTTTTTAATATATTGTTTTTATTTGTTAAATCCCATTAATTAACTATTTTATATAACGAATTGAATGATGCATCATCATTTTTCATTTTATCTTAATGCAAGACGTATTGATTATTTCCTCCATACAAATTCAATTTATCTCATGATAAATTTTAGTCATGATTGTCGTTTGTCAATTGTCACGAGTGAGAATAACTCTAATACTAAAAAAGTTTAACCAGTACATATATAGTTTTCTTATTGAAAAATATGGCTAACGAAAGAAAAAAAATTTCGTTTTTTAAGATAACATATTTTTACCGTATTCAGTATATTTTTCATTAATAATCTCGAAATAAACTAGTTTATAAAGTTCATATCTAAAAAAAAATGATATAGTTTAATTGTTTTGGTAAAACTATATTTTGGTCTAAGAACTAATTGATATCATTCATTCTGGCAACTAATTTTGTTGACAGAAACGAGGTTATGCAAATAAAAGCAACAACAATTTCACTTACTAGGATTCGGCAACCAACTAGATAACCAGTACGCAAATGAAATAAAGTAACTGTCATAAAAACCAACTGAAAATACGACGGTGACCTCCGCTAAATTATGATAGAATTTCGTACAAAATTTGGTGACAATTGGTTGAACAGGGAAGAAACGTATATCGAATAACATATTGGACTTTTTTGTGCACAATAAACCCTCTGAATTCTACGCTAATACCCAACCCCCTATACCATACCCCCTATATATATTCTATAAGGACCTTCGTATATATATACCAAATATATATAAATACCCTCAGGGATAAATTGGGTTGGTAGTCACTGCCGGTCGGAGCCCTAGCGGCAGTTACGTTTACTGCTGGGGCAGCAGTAGCAGTCTTGACTCTCTCTCAATGCCCTCTTGCACTGACGTATCTTACTTGTCTTTTTCTGTGGAATTCGGCCTGTTGCTTTCTTCTTCTTTCAGCCATTCTGGTCCGTTCCACCAAAGTTGAGAATTTAACAGCGCTTGCGCTGGCGCTCCCCGTGAAGCAAGATCGGCTGAATTTTGGATGCCTGGGCAATGTTTCTGACGAACGGCTCCCATCTGTTTGGCTCTCCTCGTATCCTTCCGAGCGCTACTAGTGAATCTGACCAGTACATCACTTTCCAATGCTGGATGAGGAGCGCTTATCTAACGGCTTCTCCTAAGCGAACTGCTAAAAGAGAACATAATAACTCCAATCTAGCCTCTAAGCAATGCAAATTTGCGTTTTCGCAATGGCGCGACTTTGTTTAGCTTGTTGGTAAAACTGCATATGGATCCTCGTTAATCTTTTGTAGCCGGGCATTAGCTACGGCTCCGTAAGCAGCTTCCAACGCATCTCCAGATACGTGATTTTCTGCTGCAGTGATCGTGCTTCCATAGCCGTGGAATTTTGAGTTGGTTAAAGACAATAATACTACTCATCAACGCTTTCCAAGATCTCTCAATAAGCTGAATTTCTTTTTCGTGATCCACCAAGTCCTGCTGAGGAGACTTCCTTAGTTGGATTAACCTGCTTCCCAGTCTTCCTGTGGCCAAAACTGGCCAACTGTCGAACCTGGAGATTTCTTTCCAATCTCCATTTATCTGTTGGCCATAGGATGGGTGTGCAGTAGCATCGTCCGTCCGGTAGAAGTGTAATTTCGTCTTCGAAAGCGTCAAAACGGCTGTTTGACTCAACAGCGTCCGCTCCATCCAGTTTTCAAAACTTTCTAAATTCCAAAATAAAAAGAGGTCAAATTTAACATTTTTTAGCTTGTTCTCTTCCATCCTTTTCTTGTTGTTATCTTCTTCTGGTCCGTCTGACGCACCCAAGAGTTATGATCTGTTTTCATCTGGATAGAGGAGACGATCATAGTTCCCCGTAGAAGATTCTTTTTTCGACTGAGATGAATGGACCTTTGTTTAGCTAAAGCATGTTGTTGTGAATGATTTGACGACCTGAGCAGAGCAATAGTTGGAATTAGAAATGAGTGTTTTGTTTTTGTATGTTTTGACCTGCTTGAGATGAATTTTCTTGAGACAGGCCTCCTAGTATTTTTCCAGATGGATTGGCTCTTAATACGCATGGGCTTTAGATTGATGGCCCACTATCGATAATATCATTAATCTGATCTATTACTTCCAGAATTCCGGATGGTTGCTCTTCGTTTGACTGAATTCTGTCGAACCTGTCGTCCGCCTATTGTCTCACTCTTCAGCCAGAGTTCCTCTGCAAATCTTGTTTTTATGTAAGGACCCGTGTTAGCTATATATTCAGATTCAAACACGTAAAGGTTAACAATTGGGGCTCCTTCCCAGGTAACCCGCACTTTTAGTTCCATCAAATTCGTTTCTTCTGGTGGAGTTTCTTCTTCCTGCTGGAATCTTCTAATGCTAGATTCTCTACCTGTTTGCGTTTTAGATTTGGATTCTTTGAAATTGAATTGAGCACCCAAGACCTGTGGCTTCCTTTGTTGGCGAACAGGAAGGTTTTGACTTCTCAGCCATCCTGGTCGATCACGTAAACTGTCTCTGTCTTCAGTATTATGTTTCCAAACATGCTTTCGCATGCTGTGGTGACAATTGCGGTGCTTCCTGTTGCTGTCGAGCTGGATGTTCCGGCTCTCGGTAAATTTGTGAATCTTGTTTCTTCTTTCGCATCTGTTACAATTCCGTGCTGAAGCAGTGCATCTCTCGATAATAGCTCTCCGAAGCTCCGCGATAATAGCTCTCCTCTCTTTCAGATTTTTGCCGCATCGCGTTGGCCAATGCGCTTCATTGCAGAAGATGCATGGTCTGTTGTCCGTCTGCACTCTCTTACTCCTGTATTGTCAAAAGTAAGATAAGTTTGCTTTGTTTGTGAATGCTTTGTAGAAGTCGGATGAGATCTGACTCTGGTTACTAATTGAGATATAGTTGCTGGATGTTCCGATTCCTTCCATAGTAGAACGAGATATCTTTTAGATATCTTTTAGATATCTACATATCTTTCTGGTGTCTTTTTTTTTGTTGGCATCTTACAGATATCTTTTAAATATATACAAAAACATCACCCGTTTATCATATCTATGAAAAATTAAAAAAAAATCTTTATGAAAACATTTTACGTAAGATATCTAAAATAAAAATAAAAGAACCAAAATGGATTCGAACCCTGATCCTTCATATTCGCTCGCCACCTCGCTAACCACTACACTATCACGTTCTTTAGTAACCTTTGAAATTATATATGTACACTGTATTAAACAGACTTTAACTTTTTCCCTTAAGTTACAATGACAAATCTTTAGTAAATCCTGATAGAGACAAATTTAAACTCTTTTTAGATCAATTAAATAATCTTTGCGGCCAGAAAAAAAATTATTTTTGGACCGTTAAAAAACCCAGTTTGAAACCCATGAATTAGACCACCAAAAGCCGTCTTTTATCAAGCCTATTCGGACGGTATAGACGACGTCTTTTTTATCCCAAATAAAAATATGTGCGTCTAAATTAGACCGCCAAAAGCCGACTTTTATCCAGCCTATTCAGACGATCACACAAAGACGTCTTTTTTACCAAATTAAAACCAAGCGTGTTGTCTGGGTATTGAGACACAATGAATGAACAATTCGAGTGTAATACGTATATTACGGGGTTGAATTTGAAAGCTTGAAGAGCAAGAGGAGTGATGGATAAGAACTGTTGTATTACAAAGTCGGGGGAGTACAGCGCGCAGAGTGACAAGACTACAAGTGGGTTTTATACCCATGTTCCTGCTGATGCAGCTTTCTTCGGGAGCTTCTTCAGCTGGCACCTTGGACTCGTTCTCACGCCGGTATCCGATGTGATTCGGGTGAATCACTAATTATCGGTTGCTGACCCAGGAGGTCATTTCGGGGCATTACACAGCCCACCTCCGTAAAGCTGGCCCTCGGAGTCAGCTACTCTTCAGGATGTTGTAATATATTGTAGGGCGATAGCACGGATGACAAAATTAGAAAACAGTCTTACAAAAGATATGAAGGGATTGAAGAGCGAGAATTATAGAAACGAAAGAAGTGTAAACTGTAGGTGAGAGGCATGCATGCCATCCCGACAAATAACACAGGACCACGGGGCCAATGAAAGAAAACACAACAAAAAAGAAAACATCTGAAGAGAGAGAGAGAAAAAAAAAACGAGATTAACACAGAAAAAACAGACAAGGAAAAACGAGACGAAGGGGTATTGAAAATGTTGAAGACGAGCGTAGGGGTGAATATTATGAAGAAAAAGAAACAAACGGAGAGAGAAGGAAAAAAAAACGGAAGGGAGAATTTGAAGAGAGAGGACAATAAAAAAAATGATCACACAGGCGCAAAAAGAAAAACGGAAACATAAAACGCGAAACACCATAACGTGATTCAGGACATAGCATAAAACGTGTCGGGAACCGTACAGTGAAGGGTACATTTCGGCGTCGTCGAGCAAAATAGAAAACATTTAGGAAATAATTGTCCAGGAATGCGGAAGGCAATAATGCATCCCAAATCTAAGAAGTAATACATAGCCAACAATATACGACAGAATTACGATTTCACATTTTCCTTTTCTGTTTTCGTTAAAAAAAAATTGCGTCGTACAGGCAATCGCCTGTCGCGTTTGCAATTATAGAAAACAATATAATGCAATTCTTCCTTCCTTTCATGTGAAAAGGAATGGAGAAGGGGATAACCAAAAAAAAAAATTGGTTAACTAGACATAAGCTTCATTCAAAGCTGCCATATACCATTCTAACAGACAAGAAAACAAATATTGTTGCCATAGCAAAAATTTTTTGTCCCCCTACATTAGTGAGGGTAATCTAACGCTCAAAAAAAAAACGAAAAAGATGCGCAAACGCGTACAAACTGGATTTGCATGCCCTATATTTGTCATGAAAATGGAATAGGCAAGTATGTGTAACATTCCAAAACCGGAACGCGCTAAATCCCCGTACTATGGATTCGCCCGAATCGTACCCGACACATTCCCGAGACAGGGTGCCATGAGGGCTCCATTTTCTTGTTATGTCAATTGTTATTCCCCTCCCACCCCCCCCCCCCCCCCCCCCCCCCCAAAAGAAAATCACGCCGTAAATCCGGAAGTGGATGACATCCAGATAATTTGAGCCTCGACTGGTGAGCGGAAAGAGGCGTCGTCGAAACGAAAGCCATTTCATGCTTATTCGTACGCTCTCCTCGTAGGAGAGCCCCATACACCGAACGATAAGTGATCTCTCGAGTACGAAAAAACACAGCCGAAAGAGTACATACAGTGCTACGGCAGCACACAATAAATTGAAATTGAAATTCGAGGAAACGAGATATGGCGTCGCCAATCGAGAAAAGAAAATTCTGCTCATCGTGAAAATGGTATTCAACCAGCGCAAGACGCACATAGCGTTGACCGGCGTCGTCAAACAATAAATGGCACCCATTATCAGTTATTTCTTTCCCATTTAACAAACCGTACACGTAATTAAAATGCTCTTACCTATCTTATATGTTTCCCCAAATCAGTTTCCCTTTTTACTATCTTTCCGATTGTAGTCCAACCCACTCTTGTCCTACAATGTAGAACAACGAACACGGAGGAGAAAAAAAAAAGAAAAGGGTGAACTCCCTTCCGAATCGAATCGCAAAATAAGAACGACAAATGCCGTTAAGCGTCATCGGTCATGACGTTCACCGACACGTGACGTAACCTACGCGAAAATATTAGGAAGAGAGTATCGGGAAAAAAAAATAAAGTAAACATGGAAAGTTGGCCTGCCGTCGCTACAGGTCACGCCGACGCGAGAAAACACCGCAAACATTACGCTTGACTCTCTGGCCGGCATGGTTGGACCTTCAAGGCCGTCAGCCGACGGCCGCCGGTATAGGGAGAAATGCCTGGGGGGATCTCGGTAGCGATATCCCAAAGCACGACCTGTGAGCTCGAAGTAGAGGAGGAAAAAAAAACGAAGAGAGAAAAAAAATGAAAGGAGGAGGAAGAGGGAGACGAACTAACGAAAGAACAAGACGAAAGCCAAAGGGAAACGAATGCAACAAAAAAAAAACGGAAACCGGAGACCCACTGCTCGCTGGAAAATTGTCGCAGGGGGAGAAAAAAAAAACGGCTAAAACGAGAATGAAGAATGAAGAATGAAGAACGAAGAGGAACATGACCGTTCCCCAAAATGATTTAACCCACCCCCCCCCCCCTGTCGTAAGAAACATATCCCCGTGTACCCTATGGATCGGTAGTAAAAAGTTTACACCTGCCGCGCCGGTGTGTGAACCCACAAGGACAATACATCGGTCCACGCAGCCCACCGACGCTGTAGCGAACACATCCCACCCGACCGACGGCGCTTTTTACAACATCCCGTATCCATTTTTGGAGAAGAAAAAAAAACAAATGGTCCCACTTTTCTAACCCTTTATAAATCAAAACCCCAAGCTAAAAGCTGAATGAGATGCAAGAATTTTCGATTCTTGTGCAGTGAACGCCCGCCTCTATACTCAGGCCGAGAAACAGGTCACACCTGACTCTTCGCATTCATGCCACCTACTAATCGAGTGGCTGAAATAAGTGTCCACCTGACACGAACTAAACGAAGATGAAAGATACCGGTAAGGGCGGGAAATTTGATGACATATTTTCCGAAAGTGGCCGCAATTAAAGCCGTGATATTGCGACATGCCACACCCGCTTTCGACTCTTATGGGACGATTGACTAAATTCAATTCCTTCACCGTATCTTTAATTAGCCGTTTCATCCGAAGATGAAAGTAAAACAGCCACCTATAAATTCCGGCGAATCTGCATTCGCTCCAGAGGACGGGTTGCTAACAACCCTCCAAACGACAATCAACGTCGTTACCCAACCATCCATTCGCACCTTAATCACGGCATGCACGCAGGCACGCGTTTTATTCAGAGGAAGTTCAAATTGACAGCGCATTGAGTGAAGACAGGCTTCAATTTGGAGTTTTCACCTTAGTGGGGAGAAAACGGAAATAGAGACGAAGAAAGAAAGAGGTCGGCACTAAGCAAAAAAAATACCAGTACTCGGCAATTGCTATGTCAAAATCTGCGATGTAGCGTCCCTTGTGATCTAGGTAATGCACAGCAGGCCACACAGCCTGGGGGTGTCCAAAAGGAGAAAAGAAAAAAAAAATGTTGGCCCCCCACCCAAAAGAAAAACGTTCTTAAACGTACAAAGGAACGTTAACTACAAAAGAGTAATAGGATCAACCAAATTAATCACTAACGATAAGCTTTAGTGCCATGGTTCCTTTTTTTTTTTTTTTTTAAGTGTAAGGTACGTTCCTTCTATGCCAACCGTTTTAACTGTGACATAGGGCTCGTGCGAAATGACCCCCCAACCGGACATACTCATCTTTAAAAGAAAACTAGCGCGAGGTGAAGAGACAGAAAATAACACCGACCACATACTCATCGGTAAACCTTCGACGCCTCACGGCGACACAGCGCGTTTTCCCAAGAAGAAAAAACTCGGGGCAAGGAACAAACGGTCACCTTTGACCTTTGTAGGCCAGGCCTATTTCAGCGATGGATTGATGACGGATATAACAGGCCGTCGGAAAAGAAGGAGAAGAAAGAGAGAAGAAGAGAAAAAAAAACGATTCTGGTCGCAGCGGCCATATACCACAAATATAGTAAAACATGCGTCGTAGAGATGAATGACCCCTTTTACAATCATACAGTTTTTTTTTTAAATTTTTATAAACAAAACGAAAATGGCGTACGAAGGCGCAGTGACCATTTCAATGTTCATCACGCGTTACTGAATCATAACGTGCGGCCACAATGAATGATAAAATGCCATGAACATGAGTGATAATAATAATTCAAAACAGGAAAGTGAGAAAAATACGTAGCATGGAAACAAGAAAACGAGACACGCGTAAAGAAAGAAAAAAAAAAACGTATGCCGAAACAAATTAAAGAGAGAAAAGAAGGAAAGAGAAGAAAGAGAGAGAAAAAAAAACAAAACCAATGGCACATTAAAAAAAAACAGATATTTAGCCTAATATTAAATATTTAAGAAAAGGATGTGCTCTATTATTAACTTCTTGTTAACTCTCACTGGTTACGAAAGGGAAAAGAGAGGAGAGAGAAAAGAGAAGAGAAAAAAAAAACGGAGGGAAGAGGGGGAGAGAGAAAAAGAAAAAAAAATGTCATCTCAACGCTTTATGCTTAACTATCTTAATATGGTTGATGGAGAGGAAAAGAAAGAAAAGAGAAGAGAAAAAAAAAACTTAGTTTAAAATGACGAAGTGGAACTTACTGTTTTGCAAACCAATATTTGTACTACGTAAAAAGGAAAGAATATTCTTACTTTGAGTGAGAAACCTTTTGAAGTTATCCAAATGGAAGAGAGAAGGGAGAGAGAAAAGGACAAGAGGAGAGAGAAGGAGAAAAAAAAACTTCCGCGGGGCCACGGCACTCCTGTGCCTACTCTGTGCTGCTGCAACAGAGTCTTCGCGTAAAAGAAGCGACCCCCCACACCATCACACGCAAAACAAAAATGAAACACTGTCTAGAGACATAGTGCACTGAATACACGAAGAGAAACACATGAAGAGAAAAAGATGCGAACTCTTCTGAGTTCGAGAGACGACTGATCGATCGTGAGAGCTGGAGGTCTGAAACGTCTTGATTACGTGGTCCTGTTGCGTCGTCGACTTTGTTTTAATTAGTCAGTGCTGGTGTACGATTTCTCCGGGTGGTTTGTCGATTTACGGCGAAGTGTTCCAGTATCGCTCGCAAACTGCTCAGCTGAGTTTTGTATTTCCACAAGAGAAGTAAAATCACAATACCACCACCAACAACACAACACGTCGCAACCAATGCGGACTGTAATTTATTGGTCCAAGAGTACACACTCCACCAACGAGATTCCTCATGTTCGTTAATAATTATTGCTGACAAACTGTTGGAGTTCGTTTCATGTATAGCGTTTATTATTTCGTTGACGGAGTTGGTTTGCTCGTATTCAGCTCTTTCGAATGGGTTAGATGCCGGGCTGATATACTGAGCTTCGTCGTCTACGATGTCTGAAAAACGTTGAGCAAGATGCAAAGTCGCCAGATGAACCGTGGGAAAAATTTCCGTCCATTTTTCCCCGATCCATCGATACGCTTTCCCTTGATGAGAAATTGTATCATCTTTCCAAAAAAGCTTTGAAATGGGTGTAATGAAAAACCGTCTTTTCCGATAGTAAAGTTTTTGTATATCGGCTCATGACCACACCTGGTCATTTTCATGCCTACGGTAATGTTTATTGGAGCACACTGCTGAATAATAAAATATCCACCAAGCACTTTTAGTCGTTGACACTGTGGCAAATTATTGGCGCGTGCTGCTGCAAGGCCGTTTGATTCCGCCAGTAGCATTGTCAGGTGTTTACGCATTTGTAAATTTCCGCAGTAAATGCTTTGTATTTCCGACGCCAATATATTTTCGTTCACCACGGCCTGATGCTCCATAAATTGGTGGTGTTGGATAAGCAAAGGTGATTTCCCACTGTGTCGTTTTAGCGCTGCCGTACTCGGTGGGCCAAATACCCACTTTTGTAATTCGGACTCATTACAGTCTTGGAAAAAAATGATGTCAGGTGCGTTGAATTGGAGTGCTAGACACCCGATTTTCGATGCGGCACCTGTGGCAGGGTTAGGCTCCTTAATACCTATTATTCGGAGTGACGCACTATCCCAATGGAAATTATTACGGGAACCACATTTGACTCGACGAAATGCAAATCCTTCGGGTGTGGGTTGATGTGCCACACATTCTGTTTTATTATTTGTCAAAATAGCTATTTGTGCGCCGACAAAAACAAATTCGTACGGCCTACGGTTTTGTGCAGCTTTATGCTCATCGCACGCGACTGGATATAAATCAATAGTCAGGCAAAATCTCGTGGCTAAGTTGTAGATAGCCGCTGAAGTCACATGTTTAATTTGCAGATATGCGGTGTCTAAATTGGTTAGTTTATGTAATTCCATTCCACAAATAATGTCTATCTTCTCTTCATAAAAATATTCCAGCTGGGCTGAATTATCTATTAATTGAAACGTTTTTTTCGTTCTTCCTAGTCGCTATACCCGTCCCTGTTTTCACTTCGTTCACAATGCATTTAGTAGAAATATTAGCATTCGATGCATCCCAAACGATGAGAGCATCGTGATGATGTGCGAAAGATACTTCTGAAGTATTTGATACTAAGCCTATCGTAGAAGTAATTGGACAATGTGGGCAATCTTTCCGTAGCGTTAATCGCTGTAACAAGCAGTTTACTGTCCCATAAATTTTACTTTGCATCCATGCGCCTTCACCTTCTGGAGATGCTGTAAAAGAAAATACATCCATGTCTCCGCGCATCTGATTTCCATGGCATCTATGATACTGTACCATTTCCCAACATTCTTGTTCTGTCACCGCGCGAACAGATGTAGTGAAAACAGTATCAAATCCACCGAAAAAGAATCCATCTATATTTTTCGTCTTTAACCAAGTCTTACACATAAAACCATCCCAATGAGCGTGCGGCTCTTCTTTTACGAAAAATTTATAACTCTTAATAATTGTACTTTTATCTACTTGACTGTGGCAATACGCTGGTAGCTCCGCATCCAATAGGCCAATCGACGCAGGCTTGCTGCAGTCGCATACGGTTATGTTCAATGTTGACGAAGAGAGAATGAGTGAGAAGACAGACAGTAGACCGAGCGCGATTTTTATATCCATCTGAAATATTGTCGTTTTTCTAATTAAGTTCTATATCTTTGCGGCATTTGAATTTTAGTTCTTAAATTATATCTACTAGGCTCTTTTATTCTACTTTCTTGTTCTACAAATCGCGCTCGCTTTTTCGTCTTTGGCTTTTCAGCTTGCGCTGTAGCCACAGGGCTTTCATGGCCTTGGAATTTCTTCATTCTGTCAGCATGAACCACCATACTTTTTCCGCTGTCAACTGACACTATGTTGTAGGTCACATTACCCTTTTTCTCGGTTACTCTAAATGGGCCTTCCCAGCGCATATTGAATTTGCCTGGCGTGTCAGCCATCGTTTTTAACATAATAATATCGCCGACATCATATACTGTTCTTTTCGTATTTCTATCATAATAAAATTTCTGTTTCTCTTTCGCTTCTTCTAGTCTATCTTTTGCAATTTCGATGGCATCGTACCATTGTTGTGAAAAAATCATATTTATATCTGTTAAATTTCTGTTGCGCGCCGGCGGCATTAAATCATCGGGCTCGCGCGCCTCTCGTCCATACATTAAATAAAATGGGCTATAGCCAGTGCTAGAATGAACTGCAGTATTATAAGCAAAAGCGGCTACGTCTAAAAATTCTGACCATTTACTAGGTTCTTTTTCAACATACGATGCAAGAATATCAGCTAGAGTCCTATTTACACGTTCGACCATGCCGTCACATTGTGGGCGATATGCCGATGTTCTTATTCGTGTAACACCACATTGTTTATACAAACTAGTCATTAAATCAGACATAAAATTTGTACCTTGATCAGTTAAAACTTTCTCTGGTACACCATGACGTGTAATAATATTTTTAATAAAAGCCTTTGCTACTGACTCGGCCGTTTGATCCGGCAACGAGGCGACTGTCACATATCTCGTTAAATATTCTCCCATAACTAAAATATATAAATGATTATCAGGACCAGATGGTGTCAATGGCCCCATTATATCCATAGCCATAATTTGCCAAACATGCGTCGGTGGTGGGATTGGATTCAGGGGAGCTTTGCTTGAACCTACAGCTTTTCTTTTAGCGCATAACTCACATTTGCTTACGTATTCTTTAATGTCTCTCGCCATTTTTGGCCATTTAAATCTGCGTTGTATTCTCGCCAACGTTTTCTTAATTCCCAAATGTCCCGCGAATGGACTGTCATGAAATCTCAATAATACTTCTTTCTTTAGCGCTTCTGGCACGAATATCTTTCCGTCGGCTGTGCCGAGTAAACCATTTTCAAATTCTTTTATCTGGTCACCTTCTTCGGTGTCGTTTTCATTTTCGCATTCATAACTGTTTCTATCCTCACTTTCGCTCCTACGAATATAATTCTCATATTTCCTACGCGCTTTCTTACAGAATTCGTCTTTTTCTTGCTCAACGGCAAATGCTTGTGTAGTCAAAGCTTTAATTACTTGTGTCTGGCCAGACATGACTACATCTTCGGTCGTCTTTGGTATTCTGCTCAACGTATCAGCGTTCTGATTTGTTACACCAGGCCTAAAGACTGTTTTAAAATCGAATTCTGAGGCGAACAACGCCCATCTAATTACTTTCTTCGACATATTTTCTGTTATCTTAGGAAATCCTTCAAGCGCTTTATGATCTGTTTCAACTGTAAACTTCGTACCATACAAATATGGGTAAAACGTCTTCAATGCGTGATAAATCGCGTATGCTTCTTTGTCTGTCGTGTGCCATTTTTCTTGTGTCTCATTTAACTGCTGTGACGCATATGCTACTGCGTATTCCTCTCTCTGACCATTAACTATATTCCTTTGCGCCAAAACTGATCCTACGGCAAATCCCGATGCGTCCGTTTGGACAATGAACTCGAGGTCGAAATTTGGGAAACGCAAAATAGCATCTTCTAATAGACATGTCTTCAAAAACTGAAATGCTTCTTCTTCTGTGGGGCCCCATCTCCACGGCTCTTTTTGCCTGGTCAAAATCGTAAGCGGTCTCGCTTTATTTGCATAGTCCCATATAAACTTTCTATAATATCCTGACAGGCCTAAAAAACTTTTCACTTGGCTCATATTCTGTGGCGTTGGGTAATTCTCAATAGCTTTCGTTAACTTCGGATCTGGACGCAGTCCTTCTTCTGATATAATATGTCCCAAATACTTCACCGACTTCTGTAAAAACGTACATTTTGATAGCTTCACTTTTAATCCCCCTTTCCGAAGTAAGTCGAATACGGCTTGCAAATGTTTGATATGTTCCTCGATCGTGCGAGAATAAATGATGACATCGTCTAAGTAGACAAGTGCACATTTATAAATAACGGGTTGTAATAAATTATTCATTAAACGTTGAAAAGTGGCGGGGGCGTTCGTCAAACCGAATGGCATTCTATTAAATTCGTAATGACCCTTTCTGGTTGTAAAAGCTGTTTTGTGTTTATCCTCCTCGGCGATTTCTATTTGCCAATACCCGCTGATCAGGTCGAGTGTTGAAAAATAACGAGCGCCTAATAGGTAGTCTTTTGTTTCATCGATATTTAGAATGGGGAATTTGTCTTTAATAGTTTCGGTATTTAGATCACGAAAATCAATACAATAACGTTTTCCACCATCTTTTTTATCCGTCAAATGCGGTGGGGAACTGTATGGGCTGGAGCTTGGTCTGACAATCTCATATTTTAACATTTCGTCGACTTCTTCGTCTATCGTTACTAAATTGGCTCTCGCTTGTCTACGCGGTCTTTTATATACAACTTTTCCTGTAGTAGTAATTTTATGTTTAATTCCATGGGCTTTTCCTAATTCACACAATTTATTTGCTATTACATCCTTATTCTTCTCCACTAGTTCATTAATCATATTTCGGTATTGTTCAGAATTAACGTCTTCGATTTTCGCACGAATATTTGGAGTGTTTAGTAAGTGTTCACTATTTGCCCTATCGTCATCACTTGTCGCTACGACAGCATTAAGCTTCTGAATAAGAGCTGAACAATTGTATTCAGTTACATTTGTTTCTCCCATGAATGAAAAATGTTTATTATTAATGGTACAAGTTACCCGACGGCTTTCGCCGTCAATAACCATCGCATTTCTCGTGATGAAATCAATACCAAGTATACATGTTTCGGTCAACGCTGGAACAATGTAAAATCGTTGGGCTACTGTGTCTAAGCTATTATCCAAACTAACGTTTAAGTCGTAAATTCCCAAAATATCCATACTAGATCCGCAAACACTGCGCAACTTATCATTATTATTTACTACGTTTAATTTTACATGGTCACGTAATCTATCGAAAAAATATTTTGACATTGCGCTCACAGACGCTCCTGTGTCTACTAAAGCATAAGTGGTAACATCGTCTATTCTAATTGGAATATGTAAAAGGGCATGCGGAGAATATTTACACTTATTTTGAGATGAATTTACCGCCTCGCATTTTGTGGAGGGTTGTTTCGATAATCCTGACTTACTCGCTCGTTCGATTGACCTCTTTCTCGATTGAAATGTCGACCGTAAGAGTTGTTGTTTTGGTCGAATCGCCCTTGATTCCGACTGCGATCTAGGCCTGCCTGATTTCCATTCGGCCTCCATTGTTGATTAAATGGATTCGGATTTCTCCTATTATCTCCCGAAAAACGAGGATTTTCTTGTCGATTAAATTGACGATTATTTTTTCCTCCCCAGCAGTCTCTGCTGATATGGCCTCGTTTGCCACAACCGTAACAAATGGTTCCACTATCTTGTCTATTACTCGGCCTATTGATAGTAGATGACTGAGCTGATGCGTTCGATGCTGGTCTATTTGATCGATTATTATAAGTGAATGGACTTACGCTACGGCTGCGGGTACTGTCTGGAAAACGAACGGAGTTGCGTGGAAAATTGGTCTGCGCGTTATTGTACGTGTTGAAAGCTGCTATTACTGCTGGATCGCCGAGATCTATAGGCCTAGTTGACTGGGTTGTTGCTGTCGCCGTCGTTGACAGCTGTTTCACGAGGTCCTCTAGCTCTTTTATTTTCGCCGCGTTTTTCTCACTGTCTTTTGTGATCGCTGAAACTGCAGAATTTATATCTTTACTTTGGGCAATTTTCTTAATCTCAACCAGCTTTTCGCTTTCTATTGCTGAGTCTACGGCCTGTGCATACGTAGCCTCGGGGTCTACGCGATTCCATACTAATGTAGCAATTTCTTTACGCAAGCCCTGTAACAAGACTCCCTTTTTTGTATCATCCCTAACTAATACTACGTTTGCATCATTGCTTGTCGCTGGGCCCACTCCATATGCTACTCGATACATATCGTCAATACGTTTTTGAAAATCACGCACTCGCTCTGCCGGTTCCTGTTTTAAATCTTTTAATTCGCCTTTTTTCATAGCTGTTAAAGTGTTGTCATGGAGTCCCTGAAGTAATAGATCTTTCCAATCGTCATAAACATCACGCTGTGCGGGGGTTAAACTATCATTAAAATGCGCCGCTGATTTAGTAAGTTTTTCTTGAAAGTATATTATTTTCTGTGGGTCCGTCCATCCCGCCAATCTCGCTACTCTCTCCGCTATTTTAAACCATTCGTCTATCACTAATGTACAATTACTGTCGCCCGAAAAAAACGGTATACCCTCCAGTTTACGCTGGGCGTTTAAATTTCGCATACCTGTCACTAAAGCAGTCGTGTTATCTTCACCAGCTTGTCTTAGAGTATCTACCATATCCTGAGTAAATTGCGCCATTTCTGCTGCGGTAATGAAATGTCTGCCGAAAAAGAAACGATCGTCGGAATCGGGAGAGTCGGGTGAAGAACTAAGAGAAATCAAATTCGATACTGTTTCCGAAATACCTGGCTCGGCAGTTAGTAAATCAGCATTAGCGTCCCAGTTTGGTAACGGTCTTCTTACGTTTCTCAAGTCCGGAGTCGACGTGTGATGACTTCGTCTTTCGAAATCTCTTTCTTCCCTCAACTGTCTAAAAATTTCGTCAACGGGTTCTGAGATGAAATCGTCTACTCTTTCGACTATACTCAAATTGGTAGCTGCTGCAGATTCCCACTTAATCTCTTCAGTTACTCTCGGAGATGCTTTCGGAAATGCACATGCTCCCTCCGATATACGCTCGATTGATAGCCTTGTTTTTAATACCTTTTCCTCGCTTTCGTCTAATTCAAAGCGTGGCAAAAATAGAGAAACACCAAAAGGAAGAGATTTTCTTTTGTTTTTGGATGACGGACGACAGATCGGAAAATTTGGCAAAAGAATTTGATCGTATTTATCTTCTAAATTTTTAATTTCTTTTCGCAGTGTGATAATTTTATTCTCTAAACATGTTCGTGGATAACCAGAAGTTGCTTTCGGGTCCTGAAGGGATTGCGTTATCTTATCCGCCTTAACCTGTAATTTCGCTAAATGTATCGCAAGTCTACCTTTACACACTTGAAGTTCTTTTTCAGTCAAATATTTAAAATGTGGGGCGATATCTATACGTTCTCCGTTATCATTTAATTCGCTTATGTAATATGTGAGATATTCAGGTGAAAAATTCATCCGTCTTACTTTAATTCCGGCTGGGTCGTGTCTATCACCGTGGAGGAAAGTATTTTCGACAACTTTCCCTTCTTGAAGAGTGGAAGAGTCCCTTCGACAACTCTTTCTTCAGCAAAACTGGAATAAGGCTGCGTAACCAAGAGAGTGCCGTCGTTACTCTTTTGGTAAAGACTTTTGCCCAGAAAAGCCACTTCGACAACTTTTCCGCAAAAATCTTTCGAATGGACTGGAATCGGGAAAGGCAGCTACGGCGAAGAAAACTCTAGGTGCCGTCGTTACGCAGAGCTGAAGAGAACCAGTTCGAAAAGCAAGGTCGCCAATTGTAATACGTATATCACGGGGTTGAATTTGAAAGCTTGAAGAGCAAGAGGAGTGATGGATAAGAACTGTTGTATTACAAAGTCGGGGGAGTACAGCGCGCAGAGTGACAAGACTACAAGTGGGTTTTATACCCATGTTCCTGCTGATGCAGCTTTCTTCGGGAGCCTCTTCAGCTGGCACCTTGGACTCGTTCTCACGCCGGTATCCGATGTGATTCGGGTGAATCACTAATTATCGGTTGCTGACCCAGGAGGTCATTTCGGGGCATTACACGAGTATCAAGTTATTTAGAATCAAATCATTGAAATCGTACAATGCCAAATTTAAAAAAAAAAATCCTTCAAAATATACTTTCCACCACTTTTTTCAACACATTGGAGATTAAGTTAAAGTTGAAAATCTCCTACTAGGAACTGAGGTCCTGAGTTTCTAGCAAACATTTGAAAACGGCAGCCAACGAAGGAGGAACATTGGACCATTGTTGTTTTTAAAATGAAGTTTAATCACGCTTGGATAATTTAACTGTTTGGATGGGCGGATTAGATATGAACTCGAAAGTATGACTGGCTAGTTGCAATAAAGTGGTTGCATGCACTCTTGCAAAATCCAACAAGATTTTATAGCTTGCTAATAATACGGTTTCTATACGCAAAACAGCTGAAGATTTCAAGGGAACAGCAAATCGTCTACCTAGAATCCTACATGTTGCAGATAATATCTATTATCTTTAGTTAAAACATAAATCCCATTAATAAAAAAGTATATTTCTTATTTATGCTCTTTTAGTATGTAATGTTGGTATTGTGGTTAGCGAGTGAGTCTACCATTCTAATATTCATAGGTTCGATCCCCATAGTCGACAATAAACAACTTCTCGTAGTTGGGAATTAATAATACGAGAAAGTGAAACAGAAGTGGCATAGTATATTTAAAAGCATTTTTATAATAGATAATATATAATAGTGAGTAATAATATAGATATTGTATAATAGATATATTTAAGATATCTAAGAAAGATATATATTAGATATTCAAGAAAGATATCTTTAAGAGATGACAATAGGTTACTAGATAGTCATCAATAAGATATGTTTCTGGTAGATAACTCTTTGTCTTTAAGATATCTAAAAGATATCTCGTTCTACTAGGGTTCGGTTGTTTGATTGAGCTGCTTTCGATTTTTCAAAAGACTTCAGTCTGTTTAGTCTTTTGCCTCATTTTGATCTCGAATTTAAACGACTTATTAATTGTCTTTGTCTGTTGAATCGTTTGTTTCCACTTCCGCCCACTTAACTCGTAGCTTGCATGGGACCATTGGTTTTTTGTTTCCCGAGAGTTTTCAGAGCACTTATGTGTGGCTGGATAGTTAACTGAAGGTTTCGCAGAGCTGCGACATCTTTGGCATCCCTCACTGGCTGTAACGCGTCCAATTTGTCGAAATGGGCGTTGATCAGCACTTCTGACTTCTTATAAGTTTTCTTCATCTCTTCGATCGCAATTAGGTTGTTGGCATCGGTGAGCTCTAAACTTTCCACAAAAAGGTGGGCTTTCCCTTTTATATATTCTTTTAAATAGTCAAACTTTTGAATCGCCGTCAGATTTGAAGTGTGGATGGCTGCATTAAACGTTTCCCAGAAGGTTGTCCATTCTATAATGTCACCATTAAAGTGGCGATTTTGTCTTTGGGGGAGCCTGGTCATACTGGCTCCGAATCTTGATGCAGCTGATGCTGCGTTGACTGTGACGTTCGGGGTTGGGAGTGCTGTTATGAGCAGTTGTAGCTCCTGAGCTCGTTTAGCGTCATGTTCCTGGATCTATTTGGACCTCTGAGTGTCATTTTGTTGTTTTTGTGGTTGGAGAAGTAGCAACATTGCTCTCTTGCTTTCTTCCTCCTTTTATTTTTCTCTTCGGTCCAAATCGTCCAGTATCTGCCTTTCTCTCCTATCCAAGTCATCTGGTTATTCTTTTTCTTTTATTGCGTCCCATTCCGCCAGTTATGTCTTCAAGATCACTTTGGTAGCACCAATCTTCCTCTCCGTGTCCCTGACGGTTTCAGATTTATTTTCGTACTCGTCCTGTGGAGCATCTGCATCGTGTAGCTCTTTTGGGGTTTTTAAAAAATCTTCTGTTTATTTGTCGAAATATTTCTATAATCCTGACCTCAAAACGTCTAACTCATTTGCTGCGTTTAGCGCCATGAATTTAGCCTTCAATTGCTTCTACTGTTTTTCTTATAATCATCTTGATTCCTTGTATGGATTTTGCTGTTGTCGGAACCATTTCTGAGAATTTAAAGATTAATTAAAATATTTCTTTATTAACTGTTCGTTCGATTGATTCCACATATTGCTTTTATTGCATCAATATTGGCGCTACTGGTGTTTGTTCCCACTCAGTTGCTCTTTTTGCCTAAATGATGGCGCTACAAAATGAAAACAATAGCCAATGGTATTAATGAAGCTAGTAATTTGCAGGCTCCGAATAGTATACCAAAAAATAGAATATTATTGATAAAAGAAAAACTTGCTGAAAACACTTCGTGTTGTTTGAACTTCTCTACCCCCTTTTTTAAACAAAAATGTGGAAAAGATCATAAGAAATGATAGCCTACGGCATTAGTGGAGCCAGTTTTCACAGGCTCCTAGAGTTTAATAAAGAAATGAATTGTTTGGCAACCCTGTGCTGATTTTTTCCATTTCGAGCCAAACCGTGAAACGATACTTCAAGTGGATGGGTCTCGGAAAAATTGGATGGGATATGCCTTGTTGCATCGTCATGGCGATACATGGAAATTAGTCGACGCCAATTCACGATGTTGCACTGATACCGAATCCCGAAATGCTATTGTGGAACTGGAGCTGGCAGCAGTGGAGTGGGTGATAAGGAAGTGCCGCCTGTATTTATCCGGTCTTCCAACATTCACTGTAATGGTGGGCCATCAAGCGTCGGGTGCTATTCTGGATAAATACACCCTAGACGCCATCGAAAATCAAAAAATTCAACGCCTTAAGGAACGTTTGTCCCCATATTCGTTCACGACGGTCTGGCGCCAAGGGAAAGATCACGCTATACCAAATGCGCTCTCTCGGGCCCCTGTCAATGATCCAGCAAAAGATGATGAGTGCGTGGGAACAGAGTTGGTGTACTCTATTCAACTGGCAATCATTCAATATGTCAATACCTTCTGTCAACTGGAGGATGATTTAGCGGTGCCCAACCAGTTACATTGTGCCAGATACATTGTTTTTAGATTTGCGGAGTGCAGCCACAGCCGATTCAAATTATGTCGACCTCGTCAAAGCGGTGGAGTCTGGATTTCAGTCTAGTCGCCAGCAGTATCCGGACCATGTTCGACAATTCTGGTCCATCCGTCACCAATTGTCAGTAGAAGATGGTATCATTCTCTTCGGATAAAGAAAAGTAGTGCCTCTGGCGGCGTGGCACGACGTCCTTCACAAGCTCAATTGTGCTCATCAGGGAATAGTTCGTACCAAGAGGCCCGCTAAACAAACAGTATTTTGGACAAGCATAACAAATGACATCACCATGCTCGTCGAGCAATGTCCACCATGTCAGGAGCGCCTTTTGAGTTAATGTCAAGAACCCATGTTGACTGATCCACTCCCGAAATTCGTGTTTGAAGACGTGTACGCGGATTTATTTCAATACGGGTCATTTCATGTTCTGGTGTACGCTGGTCGTCTTTCAGGTATAAGGATCGTGACTATACTACTAGTATCTAGAGATAACTAGTAAGCCAACCTTCCGCTAGAGAGCGTTGGTAGTATCAGAGACGGACACCAGGGAACATGGGAGTGCACGTAGTTGCACATCTAAAGAAGGCTGTAATGTACGAGACGCAGCAAGGACAGAAGCACTACTACTAGAGCTACACGCACGGATAACATCAAGCCACGTGCGGCCGGATCAACGGCCCCGTCTTCCAGTGAATACGTGATGACGTACTTGGCCACATTATGATTCTCCGTATTGTGATTCTTCGTATTCTATTTCATCATTATAATTCTCCGTATTCTATTTTGGTCTGTCCTCATTCTCTTGTGCTTCCTGGTTCTGGCGGTATAAAAGGAGCCGTTCCGCCGCTCAGAAGTCAGTCATTTGGGCCCGCTCAACCCGACTGTCTCCTGGCTCTAAGTTCTAGCTCTAGACTGTCGGCTAGATTGTATTCTGTGTATTTGATTGTATTTGTGTAATTGTGTTTGTTGGGTAAATACAGAAGCGTCATCCCTTGATGATTGTCCTTCTAATTTATTCATATAAGTTGAAGTAAGGTCCTGAGCAGAACCTTACACAGGTTAGCCGGTGGTTCATCCGGCGGCAAGATCCCACAGCCTGCGAAGTGACTCAGGCAATAATCAGCAAATTTGTTGATTTCGGTGTGCCGATGTGGTTTTGTTCAGATAATGGCCCTCAATTTGACGCCGGCAAGTCCCAGGAAGCCTTGCGCCGTTGGGGTGTGATTTGGGGGAATTAGAAGCCACATTATCATCTGAGCAATGGACAGGCGGAGGCGGCTGTAAAAGCGGCGAAGGAACTGGTGGCCAAGGTTGCACCGTCTGGGGATCTGTCATCAGAGTCGTTTTTTGCCGAATAATTAGAATTCCGAAATTCTCCACATGAATGTGGATTATTGCCGGCACAAATCATTTTTGGACATCAACTTCGATCGATCATCTCGGCGCATCGCTCGTCGCATGCTCAACACTGAAAGGCGGCGGCTGCATCCCGAGAACGGTAGGCGGAAGCACATGCGGCGAGTAAATTACGCTACGATTCACATACCCACCCGTTGTCTCTTTTACCTATCGTACAAACAGTGCGGATACAGGATCCTTCGTCCAAGTTGTGGAGTCATGTGGGCGTCATTGTGGCCGTTGGCCGCTACAGATCATACCGAATAAAATTCGCCAGCGGAGGGTGTTATGGCGAAACCGGCGATTTTTACGTCCTATGGTCGCGACTCAACCCGAGGAGGCAAGTGGCACTGAAGAATCTCCAGGTGTAGATGGCGATGGTTTTTTATGCAGCGAAGAAAATCGGTCTACTTCTGGCTATAGTGATCTATGTAGCGAAGGAAATCGGCCCACTTCCCACCCGTACCATCCCGCTGATCAACCGGCCTTGCGGAGAAGCAGTCGAATGCGCAAGCCTCTTATAGTCGTATAGCCTAGATATCTGTGTGATTATCAATTGAAAGTATTTTCTCGCACTTCATTGTTGGATTCTTGTATCTGTGTATCCTCCTTTGCCCGTTCGCTATTCATACTCTTTGACGGTGTAACATCTCGGCCATCCACTTTTTTGTTTCTTCAGATAATCGTATGCTTACCTAAATGTTCTATGTGTTATGAAGCCGTCGTTCAAATCGGTATAGTGTATTTGTAAACATCGGGTTGGGAAGGGTTATGTTGTATTAATGTGTTTGAGTGTAAGGCTAGAGGGCGCTGTGATGGTGGGTCGCCCTCTAACGGTGATAAATAAGAAGGGCTCAGTCGAGATCGCACTAGCGATACAGATAACACTGTCTCTTGCATTTTTCTACTCGTGTCTGTTGTATTTGTGAGTCGCCCCATCAGTTTACATCAAGACATAACAAAAATGGCAACCCACGTGGTGGGCGTTTTTTTTCAATGTGATAAGAGGGAAAATTTCAAATTGATAAAAGGAATGGCGGCTAGCCTTGAACGAGAAAATTAATTTCTTACGAAATGAATTGTTCTGGAGCTAAATTAGAGCTTTGTTTGGTAGTGAGTTTCTGATGAATGAATTGCGAGTAAAAATTTGTGATGCCAGGATGGCTGTTGAATGTGATAAGTAATGAGGTAGCAATGATGTAATGTTTAGACGGTGTAAACGATGTGAACGATGGTGCCTGAAAGGCAATGACAAATTTAGGAAATTTTTCTAATAAACAGAATAAGGTAATTTACATTGTTGTCAAAATTTTTTGAAAAAAAAGGTTTAAATTAAAATCAAAATCATTTCGAAAAAATCGCTTGAGTCAAAATAATTAATCAAATCAAATCATTTTAAAAATTAAATCATTTTAAAAATCAAATCAAATCGTTGACAATCAAATCGTTATTCATCACTCCATTCGTCAGATGTAAGACGCACGGTGTTAAATTTAGACAACACCAAAATCAATTGATCTTCCTATCGATTAATAATTTGAATCAAAAATATTCTAAAATTTCTTGTGAAATTGCAGTTTGCAATGTCCTAATTTTATCCAAGTTTTTCAAATATTCACTGAAAAATGATTTTGATTTAAAAAATGATTTATTTTCAAAGAAATCAAATCAAAAAGGCAAAATTTTAAAATGAATGAAATCAAAATCAAAATCACTATGATGATTTAAATCGTGATTAAAATCTGTAGTAGTGCAGATACGGGATCACCAGTGTATTGTAATAATAAAGCCGAGTACAAAACAAGCATCAAGCAAACAGAGAGAGAAGGGAGAGTAGAGGCTAACAGAAGAGCTGAACTGACTCTGCTTTTCTCTGCAGAATCCGCGCGAATTTATACGGAGCGCGAGTGAACAACTCGCGCTCCCGCGTCTATCGCGGAGACCCTTGCAAGCACGCGAAAGCGGCGATGACATTAAGTATTGTCACGCTGAATCGCAGAGTCTCTTCTAGCTTGTCATGGTGACTCTTCAAGGGGCAGTCATGCCACATACAGACTATTCCGTATATGGGCATCTTGCCTAGTCACGCTGCATGACTTTCTCACAGCTTTGTTGCGCTCGTATTTCCGTGTAATACGACGGCCGTCAAAGCTTACAATTGGGATCATTACATCCCTTTCCCCTTAGTGAGAAAAGGAATGAGTCCCCTCATAAGAAAAGAAACATAGGGAAAAGAAAAGAGACACGAATGACGGAGGAGAAATAAATGACATAAAAATGGAAACGAAATGCATACTAAATGAAAACGACATTTTTGAAGTGTGGAAAAGAACTAAGAGGTTAGCAATAAATGAATAATATAAATCGCAAAGCTAGAATTAAAAATTGTATATGAATAAGTTTCATATGCTACATGCTACAATCCCCTTTACCCTTTACCAAAATAATGGAAAATATTGATGGATGATTATTATTTTACTGTTCTTTTTTTTCACGTTTAACAACTGGGCCCGGCGCGATGGTACGTTCCGGCCAATTGTTTCGTGATTGCAGCTCTTATTAGAGCTGCCCGTACACGGATTAACGTGTTATTTATATGCATTTTCTCCCATAGATAAAGCTCGTATAGTTCGCGCCTATACTTAGGCCTATTTGCGGTCTGTAATCTACGGGAATATTGGCTGTTTAAATGTCTTAAATGCATTCTATATTCTGTTATGTTATTCATTCTGTAATTGAAAAATGGGGTTAGTAATGCAAAATTTGGGCGGGTATAATCTGATGGGCATGGCGGTTCGATCGGATTGCTCTCCTTCCAGTTGGATGTTGAAGCGAATCCGAGGAAGGAAGTCTTCAGTAAGGTTGAGTCGTCTCGAAGTTGCGGGTTGTATAGCACGTAACGCTCCGGGCTTTGATTTTCTAGAAGTCCTGTTAATAACGGTGTGTACGGAACATTCCTATGAGATGAAGGTCCTGGTTGTGGCTCCATAACGTTGGTATAAGGCGGTTCTGGAGTCGGTTCCGGTCGCGCCACTGTAGTTTGGTTAGTTATCGTTTCTGATGTGCCTGCTTGTGGCTCCGCAACCATTGGTGTTTCCTTTTGTTGTCCTTTTCGCACCGTGGAAGCCGTAAATTTTCCACGTTCGGATGGTAAAAAATTCCTTCGTTTTGCTGGTGGCGACGTAGTTGTTTCTTCTGATGTTATAGGGAGACGTGCAAACGTCTTTGTTCTAAAAGGGCCTTGTTGCTGAGCGTTTGATTCTTGTGGCGTCTCATTGTGGTGCAGTTCTTCGCTATTCTCCTCGATGTTAGTCGGAGATGTTGATCTTGGAGAAACATTTGTAGGCTCTATGCCACACGGTAGATTGTATCTAAAAAACAACATGCCGATGGCATCGTCTTTGATGTATTCATGGGCCTTTTTCCCCTAGCGATCCTCCCACTGATCCAGTGCCCCGTGTTCTAATAACACACGGGTGATGGTTACGTTCGATTGATGGACAGCGATGTGGAGAGCCGTCCGTAGCTCGTGCTGCGACTGTTGGTGTATGTTGATTTGTAGATCTGGGTGACATGCTTGTCTAGCAACGCTGACATTGTTGTGTCTCGCTGCGTAGTGCAAAATCGTCTCCTCGTTGGCCGATAATATGTTGAGTGGGCGAAAATTCCATATCAACTTGATAGCCTCCCTATTACAGAGAGCTATAGCCACCATGAGTGGCGTTTCACCTTCGTCATTTCTGACAGAGAAGTCTGCTTTGTGTCTCCCGAGGATCAACAACAATAATGTGTCGTTGAGTTCTGCTGCGGTGTGTGCAATTGTTTTTCCGTTGTCCATGATGTTGACGTCGGCTCCATAAGTTAGCAGCATTTCTGTCACGTCATGCCTTAATAACTGTACACTACCGTGAAGTAGAGTCGCGTCATTGTCAAACCTACTATTGAGGAAATTGTCTTCTCCCCTTGGAACAGGGATAGGTACTCGTTCCTTAATGTAAGTGCGCAATGTCTCACGTGGAGCGTGTAAAGCGCGCAACGACAAATCACCATTCTCCAATTCGATCATAGCCATGATCTCGTTTTGGAGATGTTGCGACCTCGTTCTTTCTTGAATAGGTCTTGTTTTAACAATATTTGTACTGGTGATTGCTAGCAGACAATGGAAAGTCGTTGTTGATAGAAGCTGATGGTGGTGATGATGAAGTTTGGGTGCTATTGTTTGTTGTTAACTCCACCGTAGCGTCACTGTCCATGCTGGATTCGTCAATGATATCCTCATGTATGAAAACAATTGGATGTTTGTTAACCATTTTCACTGTATTTCACTGCACTTCGAAGAATTTTTAAAGAGATGTATACACTAGCACGGCGTAGAGAAAATTGTCTTTCGATAGTGTTGGTCTGCCGTATTTATATGGGGAAAATTGTTAGTCACTATATTTAATTCCCGTCACCGTGTTTTGTTAAAGAGTTACATGTATGGTTAGTTGATTATTTTTATCTTGCCTTTTATATATTTTTTTTTGTTAATATTATATTGTGGACTAAAAGAAAGGGGTTAAAATCTGTGATTATTTATTTTTTTTTTTAAAAGGTCTCTTTGTCATTGCATCGGCATAGGTCTTCCCAGACCATGCCATGTCCTACTACATAACTACATGTTGTATGTGGGCCTATACACTTATGTGAGTCGGCTTTTTTCTGCTGCGAAGAGGTTATCTTATTTAATATATCGGTTCTAGGTAAATGATGAGTCACGGTAGTTGACATCTCTGGTGCGCTTGGTGTTGCTGTATTCATTTTGTTAATACTTTGTAATGGTAAAGGGGCATATTGCTTTACGAAGGTTGGTTCATTGACCGATAGTGAATTATACACAGATTCTGGTCTTATATTCAACATTTCTTCTAATTCTACTGTAGGGGCCTGTTTGTTGCGGCTTTTTATAAAGTTTGAATTCTGAATACTATGTTTTACTTTGCTAATTTTGGGAAGTATTTTACAGGCTATAAAGAGTCGGATACTAATTAGAAAGAGTATAAATCCTATTGTACATAATCCCATTATTTTTAGTGTATCAAACCATGAGAACATGGATCCAATGTTGTTGTCTTGTTCATCCGTTACAATGATATCCGATAATGCTTTCGATTCGGTGCCGTGCAATCGTCCTGCTAGGTCGTTTAGTATGTTTAGGCTTTCCATCCTCATCACATCATGCGCTGGGTGGGCTTTTAGCGCCAAATCGAAGTCATTTAACTTTAGTTCTTCAAATTCAGCAATTAATTCCAAATGGGCTGTATGTATGGTAGGTGATTGTTTAATCCATTCTCCATTGGTTAAGTTATGTTCCCAGGCGAATGCATTTCCGTTGAGATTCACAAAATGTGATTTCCAAAAACATGCTGAGTAAGGATGAATGGACCATCCATCCATCCCTATTGTATAATTCTCGTTGGCATATGTGAAGAAAGGTTGGAAGCCGCACTCTGTTTCAATTGCTGTTAGTGCTACCGTTTTCACTGCGCACTGCTGTAATATCATTGTCTGTCCTAGGCCTTGAATTCTGCTACATACTGGTAGACCAATAGCTGAAGCGGCTAAGAGGCCATTTGTTTGGGATAAGATTATTGTTTGATTTTTCTTTGTTGTTGACAGTTGACAATATACGTCTCGGATTTCTTTTGCTAGTTTGTTTGCGTGATCCGTTTCGATTTTGATTTTGAATTGGTCGTGCATTTTGCCGATCTGATATTTTAATTCTTCGCCAAACTGCTCGAGTTTTTCTGGCAGTCCATTGACAGTTGTATTCTCATTGCTAGATTCGGTTTGCATCATATCGTCGTCTCCGCCCCTATTTTTCTTTTGGTTCATCCTAGGTGTTATTTTTTCTGGTGAACGACGTGCACTTTCCTCTATGTAAGATGTACCAGGTTTCTCCTTTGAGTCCTGTGATGCCGGGTGGTCCGTTGAGACCGTTTCGGCCGGGTATTCCTGGTTCTTCTTTAATACCATTGTTACCAGCCGGTCCAGGTTCACCACGCAATCCGTTCAAGCCTGTGTCTCCTTTGACTCCGGTTGGGCCAGGTTCACCTTTTGGCCCTTTCAGACCTGGTATTCCATTTGTCCCGCTTGCATCAGGTATCCCCTTGGCTCCATTAAGTCCTGGTTCACCGGGCATCCCGTTAACACCAGGAGTTCCGATTGAACCTATTTCGCCTTTGGCTCCAACCGAACCAGGTGGTCCGATCGGTCCTGTTGCACCGGGTGGTCCATTGATTCCATTTGTGCCGTCCACACCGAGATCTCCTTTTTCGCCTTTTGGTCCGTGACTACCATGGGTGCCATTGAAGCCATCGTCTCCTTTGGTTCCGAGTTGGCCAGGTGGTCCTTTTGGCCCCGTTTCACCAGGTAGCCCGTCGATTCAGTTTAAGCCGTCGATTCCAGGTTTGCCTGGTTCTCCTTTTATTCCTTGTTCGCCATCTTTTCCATGGTCACCAGGGACTCCGTTCAGTCCGTTGTCTCCTTTGGTACCATGCACTCCTTGTGCTCCTGGTGGTCCAGTAAGGCCTGTGGGCCCTCGAGGTCCGTTTTGACCCGTATAACCTATTGGTCCTTGCGGTCCAAGTCTTCCCGGAATTCCATTATTTCCTGGATTACCACGATCTCCTTTTTGTCCAGATAATCCTGTGGTTCCCTGTTGCCCGGCTTGGCCCTTGGGCCCAGGTGGGCCGATGGGGCCAGCCGGTCCAGCTAGACCCTCGGGTCCGGATGGTCCGGGCGGTCCAGCTATAGTTGGTGAATAGGTAGTTGATGTGTCGGTTTCCGTTATTGTGCTAGGTATATTGTTGTTGTTTTCTCGTCTTTTAAGTGGAGGTATCTCACTTTTTTCGACAAGAGATGAGGTTTCATTGGTATTCCACGCGATAATAGCGGCGGCCGAAAGACTTTTTGGTTGATAAGGATTTTTGTATTCAAAAGAGAAATGTTGTTTCTTTTTGCCTGCATGACAATGATCAAGACCCAGTTTGCCTGATTTTGTTGTTAAGCATTTCCTGTTTATTGCTTTTGACTTTAGACCACTTCTGTCCGTCGCCATTAGTTGTCCTGTGTGGTTGTATGTTCCCCAAATGGTACTGGTTTCCGCACAAGCTTCTAGCACCACCATTGTACTATTGGCTTTGATACAGAAATTGGTATTAAATGGTCTGATCGTAAAATCGGATGCATATTCTAGGGCTTGGTGAACTTTAGCTTCCCCGCTACAGTTAGCGACTGATGTTTGCGTATTTATTAATGGGTCAATACTGGTCAAATGCTTTTCTAAGGCTCCTTGACATTGGGTCCAGTTAGGGTCACATGTTTCCAATGTCAACACTTCGCCTATCATATGCATCCTAGGCAAAAATCCTCCCATGTTTTTTGTAAGCTTTGCATATTCCGGGAAACAAAGGGATACCTTTTTCATCCATTTCCAGTATCGGCAAACGACGTCATAGCAATTTGCAATGCCTCTTCATAGCTTCATTGTGCATAAAAGCTGAATGTGTGAAAGATTCGCCTTTAAATGTGTTGATTGCACACGGACAGATGCAATGTTTGCATGAGCTTATTACTAATCCAGTCTCATCGTATTTTTTTGATTCCTTGGAGTCTTCTCTTGCCGCTTTAAAAACGGATCCACCACACATCTGCTTTGTTTTTGTCTAAAGAATAAAAATTCATGAAATTAAATAAAAAAGTGTGTGCTGAAATAAATGGAACATTCAGGATTGGACTCACAGACGGAACTTTACTGTAAATTCGTTGACCTGAAATTAACCGGCCCAATCTATAAGATAAAATGATTAATACACTCTTAACTAAATTATAAGAATTTTTCTTATACTCTTCCGTATTCTTTTGAAACCTCCGCCAGAGTATGAACAAACATTTTTTCTGAAGAACCAGGGGATTTGTGAGCTATATGGTGACGCAAGAGCAGTGTCTCTTCGGAATACAGGTAAGTTATGTTCGTTGATAAACTACCAGGCCAAAAACCGGAAAAAATGTAGTCATCAACTGTTGCCTTTGTTTGAAAATTGCATCTTGTACATAGAAAAGCGGCACATTTGACAGCATGTCTACCTGATGTTTGAAATTATGAAAATTATTTGATAAATTTATTAGAAATTAATTGCGAAGTTTAACCTAGTTCAGTAACAACGACCACTGATTCTGACTGACTTGAAACAAGGGACATGTAACCATTACGTTTTCAAAAAGAACATTCATCTGGAACAAAGCAAGGCACACAAACATCTACAAAAGCAAAATTTTGTAACAATATTAAATCATATGTTGACTAGCATTGGGTTTTCATACCTTTCGTAATGATATTGCTTTCTTCGTCGATGAATTGATCTGGTAATAAGTTTTGCAAGTTTTCTGATAACATCAACAAACGCCTATGGAATGGAGAATGCAAATGTGAGTTTATATCACACTTCTGGCACAGATGTTGTTTGCATGTCATGCACCGAACAGCAACATTACTATTGTGTGTATGACACTTGTCACAATTTTTTTTGCTGATGGGCTGTCGTGAAACAAATTCTTTAAAAATATATTTCCTTCTAGCTGTCCATGCTCCTGCGAAAGTTTTCTGTCTTTCTTGCCAGGTATATGTTTGTCTTTCAGGAAGCGAATCCATGTCTTTCTGTAGATTTTCTACCAGTTCACGTAAGTTATCATCTGAATATTAAAAAATTTAAGAAAAATGTTGGCACAGACAACTGATTTGTATATCAATACACACCATGAGCATCTGATTCAATTTCATCTACCACTTCTTGGAAAGAATTATTAGATTCCAGTAGCGATTCTTCGTGCTGCGATAAATCAGGTTTACTTGAAGTAGAAGCACCAAAGTCATTATTACTACTGCGTTCATTCTTCCGTTCACGGGTTGTGCGTTTGTAAATAAAAGTCTTTCCAACAGTACTTGCATACTTCTTCACTTTTCTTTTCTTTTCTTCACTTTTCGAAGTATATCCAGATTTTGTAAACTTTCTCTTTTGGGGTGATGTAAATCACTCGCTTCATTTTCCTCGTCTCCTTCACAGGATGAAGTTTCTGAATCACTTGTCATTGTAAAAGATAAATTGAATTTAATGTTTCTTGATAGATAGAAACCCAGTGTCTATGTTTCCGAATGGGCATATATGACATGATTTTATGAAACGTTGCCATTGAAAAAAATAAAATAAATAGAAACAACACCATTTATGCATTAGTTAAAAGCGATTTTTCATAACTTTGTGATGGGTGATGGCATAATCGGAGAACGCAAGTTTGCAGTTAGAAAGTCTATGGTACAAATACTCATGCATACTGTTCTTTATAGTCACATTTTTCCATGATTTCTCTTTTTAAATGAAAAATTGACAAAAATAACATTAGTGTCTCATAAATTCGATTTTTTATGTTTATTTCGTGAAACTAGAGGATTTTTAACTTTCACGAGGGAATGGGAAACCAAAGTCGAAAAGGCAGGTTTTTTTTTGGTTGTACCGCCATTCCGCTTCTTTTTACAAAGGTATAGAGGGCAACTATGATGACTAATCGTATACAACATACTACTATTCGAATAATATTTTTTTCAACAATGCGACTGAGTTTGTTTTATTCAAGAGAAGAAATATACGTGATTAGCTCTATTACAGCCTTCAAACATGGCCAACCACCGTCTAAACGAGCGAACACGCATCGAATGTCACTTTTAAAAGCTGGGTAAATGTGGTGGAGTATATACACTATATAAAAAATCTCGGCAATAATTAATAACAGCGACAGAATCTCGCTCTTTTTATATTAGATCAACTGAATATTGGACGTTTCATAACATGATAGACTTTCTGCTTCTGCTCACAAAATACATATATAATTTATATACTGCCTGGATCAGCTAAGAACGTGATTAACAATTATGCGCATACAGATCAAGGAACCGAGTGGAACCGAGAAGAGGTAATTAACCATCGAGAAATCAATCCATATACAATTACAACAAATCAAAATAAAAAATTACGGTCACGAGGATGTAAAGCCATTGAAGATTTATGTAGCTTATAAGATCTATACTAATAGAGACAATAACCCATATAAGCGTGTAAATAGTACAGGCGAACGAGTATAGACGAAACGAGTAAAGTGAACCAGTTTTTTACATGCAGCTTGTTCAGATTGAAGATAAAAATTGTTAGATGGATATTGGTGCTCCTTTAGCTTTTTCTTATTCAACACATATGTATATATATATATATATATCCATCAGAATAATGCGCAGCCTTATAGTCGTTCCCCGCGGAAAGCCCGTACGTCAGGCCCGTACTTCAAACATCCTTCAACGTGGCACTGATATTGTGTAATAGCATAATTTTGTTTTCACACATTCCAATAGTTAAGGGGAAATGCGAGGGGTTGGCAACTCCCCAGAATCCTCGTACACCCTGGCCAGAATCTTCAGAATCCCACAAGAATCTTCAGAATCTCGTAGAATCTTTAGAATCTCATAGAATCTTCAGAATCCCGCGGAATCCCGCGGAATCCCAGCAGAATCCCGCAGAATCCCATCACATTTTTAACATTTCCCACTCTTTACTTAATAATATGCAGAAACTTAACAATTTCCATTGAAAAATAAATTTAAAAATTTAGTTTTTCATAAAAAAAAATTATTTATTAACTTTCTTTATTCGAATTTTACGTTTGTCCCTTGTTTTTATGTCCCTAAAACGCTAGGCGGCGCAAAATTTCGTCTGCTCTGAAAGATAATATGCGGGCTGAAGAAATATGCGAAAAATAAAGTAAAAAATAAAGAATCTTGTAGAATCTGCAGAATCTCGCAGAATCTTTAGAATCTTGTAGAATCTTCAGAATTTCCCAGAATCTTTAGAATCTCCCAGAATCTTCAGAATTAAGAGTTTCCGACCCTTAGAATCTCCGAAAAACCTCGATAGAATCTTATAAAATCTTCAGAATCTCACAGAATCTTCAGAATCTTAAAGATTCTGAAAAATAGAGGTCGAGCGCTGGACTGTATAGTAATATTGTCTGGTTTGATGAGATCCAAGAGGTTGGCAAATAAAAAATACTAAAAAAGCTAATTACCACCGAGTTTTTCTACTTTCCTGCAATTTTGCACACCTTTTTTCTATACTTTGCCCGCCTTTTGGGGGCTAATGGGCTAATCCTCACAGAGGGAGTTTTTACTTGTTAGTTCTTAACTCTGCTGCTTGAAACATTCGATAGTCCAGTATTAATTATGGCCATAGGTCCATAGTCAGATGGACAACTGAAACAATGCAAGACAATAAAACTGAAAAATTGAAATATGGCCGAATCTTCACGCATTAGAGTTAATAATTTAGAATGAAATCTTTATATTTCATTGTTGAAAATTGATAAATTTAGGGGGAAACAAAATCGGCAATATACAGCGTGTAGCATAAAAAACTAGCCTAAATTAACCAAATTAACTATATGAATTATGACGATTTTTCATTAGCTAAAATAATAAATAATCAATAAAAAACAATTTTAAAGCAGGCACTAAAGCGTGTAACGTATGACATTGTTAAGAAACGTTACAAAATAAATAATTTTAAAGTCGGCCCTATTCAGATACCATATACACAGAAATCTTTTGAATTAAGCTCCGTGGATACAGCGTTGCCGGTATCACTAAAAGGTAAAAAGTACGTGAAATCCCGTAACACACCTATCCCGTCTACCATTTGAATCCCGTCTACCGGGATTCAAATAAAACAAATGATTCTCTATTTTTTCATGTAGAAATTGTATTTTCTAAACAAAGTTGAAAAATTTACGGTTTTATTAATTTTTAAGATGGTCTGTTGATATTTAAGTCCCGGAATTTGACGTCTGTCGTCCGGGATTATTGATCAACATAATATTAACTTGCTTCCTAGAGATAATTTGGGCTTGCTAAACAAAGTTGATTTTTTTACGGTTCCCGCCGACTTCGGGATCGCGTCACCCTTGAACGCCCCGGCCGCCAGTCGACAGACGTGGCTTTTCTTGTGTCTCATACCCCCCCCCCTACCATATTTTATCCTCAAACCTTTTGCTAAATTATAATCATTTTTTTGTCGCTGAGCTCCCAGACTATCACATTATTACTTATATTAGTGCAACAAAGACCTAATAAATGAATTATATTGAATTCATTCAATGCTGCTGTGTTTGCCAATAAAAAGAGGTGTAAATATAGGTGCATAATATAAATGGGATGAATTAAAATTATTTTAAGAGAACACATCGAAATTGCATAGCGCTGCTCTTTACATTCGTTTGCACTGCAATGCCTTTAGAAAGAAATTAAAATTTTTGGCTACTATAATATCTTCTTACAATATACATCACTAGGATATATATCTGTATACCGTATGATCTTATGCTATTATGCATGTATGCTATAATTTGACGCATTCAGTATTTCAAAAGTCACTGCACTATTTATACTCCACTCCAAATAATATATTATTTTGCGTATTAAAGGTTACGTACGGTATATTATTGTAACAGCTACAGCATCACTTAATTGCAGATCTATGTTTTGTGCTATTCATACATTGCATAAGTATAGAAATTATTTTATTTCATCAATAGAGAAATTCAACCTATTAAATGCTTTTATATAGAATCCAGCAGAATCAGTTTAATTATTAATTCAAGTATTGTCCGCTACTGTGATTGTTAATTAACGCAAAAAAAACAGAAAATAGCAACAGCTATTTTTCACGATGATATTATATATAGACTGTCACACTCTGTGGATATTATATTCTAAGTGTCAATATATATAAATAATGAATAATATATAATACTACTGTTCAAATCTAATAAGAGTTCGTCGCCATATACTTATTCATGTTTTCTCAGAGAGTTATATACCGTTATATATATATACACAGAGCCAGCACATCGTGACAGCCAGAAATGTATAAAGAAGAAAGTTGACGCATGTTACGCTCGGACAAACCGCAATGTTATTTTTTCGTGTCCTTTATAATATTAATTTTGTCGAGCTCATAAGAAATTCTAGGCGCCAATTTTGTGAATTATATTTAAAATTTAAATATAGATGAATTTCTAGAAACTATATATTGTCTTATTCAAAAATGTAAGAAAGTATTTCGATTGATCCTTTTTAAATTTTTTTTGTCATAAAAAAAGCAGTAAAACAATTGGTCAAATATCAAATTTAAAGGAATAACATGATGCAGCCAATTGTTTTGCTGTTTATCAATCCGTCCAGCAGCTATATAATAGCTAACTACGTAATAATATATGAAGTTATTATTGATGTTTCCTCACATAGCTGAGGTAGAATAAGAAAAGAGTTGAAAAGAACGTTGCTTCTCCTTTTGGGTACCACGTTGGACTTATTTAAACCGCATCATATTCTGTTGGCGTTTCCTTCGGTCGGGATTTTGATGGACTTTCTTTGAAAGTCGGCGTGAACTTGTGAGATAGTAGCCGCCGCAATGACGTATACACACACGACAGAATCAACACAACTAGGCACAGAATGATGAGATGCTACATATATCACAAACTTCAACAAATGTAAAGGCCAAAGACGGAAATATAAAAACTGGAAATAATAATCTAAATCGAAGAAAAAACCTATTTTGCTGGTGTAGTTACTATAGGTACTCTAATAAATAATCAAACGGTTTACTTTATGTCCAGCTGTGTTATTTGAATATTTACAATTTGATTTTCATCAGAAAATAAAGGAAATAAATAAATAATCGAATCCACAAGAGCCAAAGCAATTTTTCCTTATCTCATACATAAATGTTCAAATATTTCAATTATTATTACTTTCATAAATCATTTTAAAGTAATTGATACGATGTTTTCCCCATAATTCAGCAATTGAATAGCAATCTATAATTGAATATCTAATTGTGGCCTAATAGTTGTTCATTCATTTTTCACAGTCAGAGTCAGACGAGTAAATTCTACTGTAAAACATTAAGCCATCTTTAGATGATGATTGGGTATTTTTTTCATTTCGCGATGACTTTTCCAAGTAGCCTAACTGAAATCCCTCAGTTGAGGTCGGAGCAGCAAAAGACAATTTTTTCTTCTTCCTTGGTTGACGTTTATTGATGCTCGTCGACCTGGATTTGGTGGTAATTTTAAATCTATGCCGTAATCTATGTTATTTGGTGTTATTATAATTATTACTGAAATGCAATGCATACCAGTTTTAGCCGTAGTAAGTTTGCGATAAGGAATATCTCCGGATTGGTATGGCAGCTTTTTTAGAACTACTTCGGAATGAATTGCCAATTTTACATCCTTTAAGGCAGAAGAAGCTTCCTGGGCCAACTGATGAATCATAGCTCTTTTGGGAAGATCTCGACGAATAGAACGAGGACGATGGGGCGTTTCTGCCATGGGTCTTACGAGATGACGGGAGACAGAATCCCTTTCAGCAATATTTAGATTAGGAACTGATAATTCAAAAACAAGAGATGGACTAGTAAGGCTTTCTTCTGAACATATTTCCGGTTGACTGATGCGAATCAATTCCATTGAAGAGCTGGGTGAATCAAAAAATGAAGCAAGAGAAGGGGAATGGCGCGTAGGATGAGTTGCTGATTCGAAAGAAACCGTGGTGTTAGGACTGTTAGCAGGTGTGAGAGGTGGATCACATCTCTTGGACAAATTGTGCCGACCTAACAAAATGGAATTCATATTTTCAAAGTATTTTGTTGTGATATTTAACGTGGTTAAGAACCTTTAAATGTCGGCAACCGCTTATGTAGTTTTTTGATTGGGTTGGTTTTTGCAACTAACTGATCATGTAGGCCTACTGTTTTGTCAGCAAGCTTAGTTTGTTTTAATATATCCATTCTTTTTTCTAAAATAACGGGAAAATTATTAGAAATTCAATGGAAACAGAAAATTAATTAACCTTACTCTGAACTGCTAAAAAGTGGTGCTCCCATAGTTGTTTAACGAGTTTACCATCTTTACCTTCACTGAAACGTATTCCATCACAACCACTAGCCAAGTGATATTTTGTTGGTTGTTTACCATTCGGAAATCTTATATTTATGTTGATTGAGGCATTGTAAATCTCTGCCATTTCACGAATTTTTTTCGACAAACTTTCCACACTATGGGATTGAGATCTGCTAAGATTTCTTTGCTGCGTATTAGTCAACGAATCCCAATAATTTTGCCACTTGATATCATCCCAGTCTTTCCTTCCATTTTTGGGCTTTGGACCTTTATACGATTCCTAATAATAAATTCTTTGATTAATTATTCTATATTTGGCGGTATAAAAAGAGACTAACCTTGAAACTTTGTAACCTTTGTTTTTTCACACCTTCTCTAGCTTTAATATTTCTATTTTCTTTCCTCTGTTTTTTCTTAATTTCTGCTTTTCGTTCAGTTTTAGCTTTTTCACATTTTCTTGTTATGTCAGAATCAGATTCTGACTCCATTTTCCTGCTTTAATGCTTTAAATAACAAGTGGAAAAAATCAGCAAAAGACGACACTACTCATCAATATAAACAATGGCGGAAAACTGCTATGAGTTATACAGTGACCACAAGGCCTTAAGATAAGTTCACAACTCACAAGATACCTTCATAAATTACGTTGGATTAAACAATATTTTTTTGAGTAGTTAACTATAGGGGTTATAATTAGTTTTTTAAATAGACTAATTTGATTTCGTTTCATTAAATGATTGAATTCGTTTTCTATTTAATTCTATTTCACTCTAATGTGTCATGTGACTGCTAAACGAAGTACAATTTTGTGCCTGTTGATGGCGCAAACTTGTAAACAATCACACAACACAATAACAACATTACTATACTACAGGAAAATACTAATAAAATGTTGATCAATAGAACGGACTCTAAACCTATATTTTTTGTGAGCTGCATAAAATTTACTTTAATTAAGGTAGGCAAGAAATCTCACATTAACCTTCTCAGATAAAATAACGTTTTTTTTCTAAAATTTGAAAAATGGTCAATTTTGAAAATAGACCCGCCCCTATCCAGCTTACCCAATGGGGGTTGTTTCCAACGTTGAATTCACGCAAAAAAATGTAATTTCACCCATGATGTTATGAAAGGTAAAAAATAGTTTAATAAAAAAGAGCACTAATAAAAACCTTATAAGAAAAGTTTCAGTGTACAATAAGCTCAATTTTATTATGTAAAAAATCACAATCAAATGATTTCTATCATTTGATATAAAAAAGATAAAATAATAAGGATTCTACTGACACGCCATATTCGTTTACTTCTGGAGTAGAAGTTGGTTAGCCTACAAGAATAATATGCTTGTCAAATATTAGGTGGTCAGATGACGTTCCGTATTTTACTACCTTTTTCAATATATCATTGAGTAATTTTTCCAATGTGAAAAAACGACATAAAAAAGTTTTAATTTTTACATATTCCAAAAAAGGACGTTTAAAATAATCTTGAGACCAGAGTTCCAGAGCCATAAAGCCTATGGTTGATTGACAAAATAAGGCTTTGTCCATAAGCCCATGGTCCCATTTTTTGCGAGCTTTGCGTTTTTCCCTCCCCTACTTTTTGAACAGAAAATCAGCAGTGGTGCTGCTGCTGACATCTCGTGGTTGGAATTTTTCCTGTTGTGTGTGTGATATTCTAAAAAAACAATTTTACACGCAATTTTCAAGCAGAAACACCGATAGGTAGCTAAGCTGATAGATTGTTGGAATTTTAAGTCAGAGGTCTATGGTTCTACAGTGTCGGTCCAGTCATCGGGCCACCTGGTGCAATGGCCCCATGAGAGGTTGGCTCTATAACTGGGCACGCGATCACAGTGCCACCACGTTGGGGCTGAGTGAAACACATGCAATAAACTCCCACTGAACCTGCACTGTACTATATACACTATACTATATATCGATGGCCGTTATGAACTCAATTTAATTTATTATTAGCAATACCAACCAGAATAATACATATTATATAATTATATAATATGAGATTTTGATCTCTCGAGATTTTTATTCATAAAACAATGAATTCATGTGCATTTGTAGCCCCAAAATAGTATTTCTGCCGTTTAAACGCCCCACCAACCGCTCGTGTTGTCGCTGTGCAGCCCTTTTGATGGCCCAATAACCGGGTTGGCTCTATGAGTGGGGGGCCCGATGACTGGACCGGCACTGTATCACGATGTACTAGAAGAGGTAGGCACACACAGTAGGGCTTCCAGAGATAAACAGAGATTGGACTCAGATAGGGGGAGCAAGGAGGACACAATGGACGACAGTCGCAGTCTACGCTCAGAACTAACGCTTTTTTGCCAGATTTCTTTAAAAATTCGTCTTACTTAGTTGGTAAAATCGAAACACTGAGCAACTTCTAGTGCGAATCGGCCTCCAAATCTAGCAGACCAATCATTTCTTGTCCACCAAAACTAGCAAACTAGGAATTTTAGTACAGAGCACCACCGCTTTATTGCGCACAGTAGATTTAGTCTGCTTTTCACCACCCCACGAAGTTTGAAATCGTTCGTCTGCTAGAGAGAATGGAAGCCAATCTCTGTTTATCTCTGAGGGCTTCCCTCCTTAAAACTGTGCCAACTTTCGGTTCTTATTCTCACTACTGCCGCTAGGTTCTCTAGTGTGAGTGGCCCTCGGTTTTGACACGACTTATCAGAAGAAAGTCTCTCGTCGATAGTCGATAGTTAATACACGATGTATCGTGGCTGATAGTCGATAATCGATACCCGTTAGCATGGTCCTAGTACATCATGTTGTATAAACTTTGCGCCAGATTTTAGAGCGACTCATACTAGAGAACCTAGCGGCAGAAGTGAGGATAAAAAATAAACTTGGCACAGTTTCTTACTCTGTAGGAGTAATGTGAAAAAATTTGATATTTTGAAATTTTTCCGTATAAATTGAAATAAAAGTAGGGAATAAACGATAGTAGCGCAAAATTCATGATTAATTTATTTTTATAAATATTAAACTGTATGGGGGAATAAGAAAATGTTTGAATAAAGAAATATCTTGAGACAAAGCATTGTCTTATTATAACTGTAGAAAAAAATATTGCATAAAAAATAAAGGCACATGTAAAGATATTTCGATATTGTCATTATTACAAGGAAACTTTATTTAATTCAGAAAAAAAGTTGTTGGTGTAATGCTTCATGATTCCATCAAAAGAGACAAAGCTTTGTCTCAAGACTTTCAGACAAGAAAAATTTTGCGAATAAAATAAAATAAAACAAGAGAATATACATTAAAATACAGAAAAAAATTGATTGAAATAATAATTTTTGTCAAAAAAATTTCAGTGGTTGAGGTTGAAAAGGAAAATTTTGAAGAAAAAAAACTATTGATTTAAAGAGAAAGCGTCGTTAAAGTAACGAAATCATTCCTTTTGCAAATAACAAAGAAAATCAAAAGAGAATGAAAATTTTAATAAATCTTGAGACATTGCTTTGTCTCTTGCTTTTAGAAAGTTGAGTCAAAGCATTGTCTCAAGATTGTGAGGAAACGTTGTACGAATAGGGATAAAAACTATGAATTTTCAAGTTCCGGAATGTGTAACAAATTCTAAAATTATTTAAAATTCCAATTTCGAACAAAAATAAACAAATTTTATTGCAAAATGATCGCCTCGTCAAGGGCTTTCAAAATATATAAAAGTTAAAATAAAATGCTACTAATTAGGACCATAGGAAAACTTTGTAATTTTTTTCATTGAAAGATTTTGCCGGTTTCTTCTATAGTCGCGGAAGTGGGCCTGCTACGAAAAGACAAGTCCGACTCTAAAGATTTTTCATTTTGATATTTCATCTTAACTATTATATATTTCAAAAGCCCTTGACGAGGCGATCATTTTCCACTAAAATTTGTATATTTAAGTTCGATATTGGAATTTAAAATAATTTTTAACGTTTTTTAAACATTCCAATACTTGAAAATCCGTAGTTTTTACCCCTATTCGTATCTTTTAATCCAAAGAAAGTTGCTCAATTTTAAGTATGTTATTGTCCTTCATATTGTCTATCTTTCTCACTAATGAAAACTATTTTTAAGTAACTAGTAACCCCTCAATTAAAATTAAAATCAGCTTCTTGGTGGCTAACATTCAAAGAAAAACACCTTTGAGCCTCATGTTCGGCTGATTTCCCTGACGGGAATTTATTGAATTTCAGTCGAGACGTAGTTCTCATATTTATACATGTTTTTATCTATTCGCCAGATTTTATTTATACATAGTTAGGCTCGAAATCATGATGAAATGAAAAAAAATGGCTGACGGAGTAGGCATCTGATGAGTCGGCCATTATCGGCACTCCAAGTTGCCGATGGCTACTCGACGAATGTTGGACCAATAGCGAGGGTGGATTTGGCGCCATTTGTTTTGTTATAGCTGTTTAGACGTAGGAGGGACATAGGATATTGGTGGTACGGAGACTTTTAAAATTGGGTGGTACGGAGAGTGTTTTATTTAACCTTCGAAATAAAACATTCTCCGTACACCTTCCGAGATCAGGCTGGCGGATTATGGATGTCACTACGGGCGTTACGAGCAGGATTGCCTTGTTTCCCAAAATGTCTCTTGCGCTCCAGTCTTTCCATATTTCGCCAATTCTTCCGTACGCTCTCGCTAGCAGGATGTATCGTATTCTGTTTACTTCGTTCGCCTCCAAGGTTGCCATACCAGTAGTCCGTCTGCTGGACTCCACTTGCCTTTTTTTACTATCCTGGCCAGGGATAGGGGAAAGGGAACATCTCTTCCTTGGTGTCTGCTTCACCGAGTCCTCACTCATCTTAAACTGATTTCATAAATTTAATAAGGGTCCTTCCGATACCCATCCATTAGAGACGATGCTTATGCTAGTGAAACTGAGGTGACAAGCGTACTGCTCACTTGTTCTCTCCTTCCACCGCAGTCCGCCTCTTTTTCTCTCCAAACATCCTTTCTCAGAGCCACTTGACTCCGGTTTGGCTCTATAGTCCGACACGTACCAATCTGTACTTTGACCACTTGGGCCTGTTCTTGCTTCGTCGTCGCTCTCATCTTCCGTGCCATCGCTGCCACTCTGGCCGTTTTCATCTGACTCACAGTCAGTGGTGTCGTACCGCCCGTACGGGCTTTGATCGCCTAGCTCCCAATCCAGCTTCGGGCCTTTTATTAACTTTCTTTGGCTTGAGAGCTTTTTCTTTCGGACTTCTGTTTGTTGCGGTGGGGCCTTTTGCCACTGTACCCTGGCTATCGGGAGGATTTCCCGCCGGTCTGCGCGTAACATCACCGGTCTGAGTTAAACGGTTTTCAAAGTTTAACATACCAGGGCTGAATTTTGATAATCCAGTCTGGAGAGTCGAGAAATTAGCGGGCAAGATCCATCCCGGTGCTGAAGTAAAAAATAAGAGAAGGAAAGGTAGGTTCAGCGTCAGAAACGAGGTGCGCTTCGCTAATGTAGGCGTTCACGTATCGATTTTCCAAAAAGTACTCTCGCGCTTGCGCAAAAAAACTCTGCGCTTCTGTTCCAAGTGTCTACTACTTTTCTGGCGCGAATCTACAACAGCCTAGCTCACTCAGCATACACTTACAGAAAATCAGCCGTAAGTACCGACCCCTACCCCCAAAATCATGTATAACAGGGTCTTTGAATTCGGCAACAGCCCCCTGACAAAAGGCCCTTCGCGGGTCGCACCGCAGACTTCCCCGCCCTAGGAGCTCAAAAATGCTCCTCCCAGACCCCCCCCCCCCCCCCGAAATCGCTCCTGACAGTGTAACTAAATTCAAAGCTATCCCTTAATACTTGGCTTGCGTGGCAATACCGGTTTTTCTATGGTTTTTTTTAGCCAAGGCATTGGGAAAAACTGTTTCTGCATACTGGTTCTACACCGCTTGTTTGCGTGTACGTTGTAGAACAACGTTGAAAACCAGTATTTTGAACCACTTTGAAACGCAGGCTTAAAACTCTTTTCCGGGCTACTAATTCTCTCTCAAGGTATTATTAATACTCTAGCTTTAAAGGGATGAGAAAACTTTTGTTTAGTGTTTAAAAAAAAAATTTCCTTCTTTTCTTGTTTCTCGACATTTTTCATATTCTATTTGGACCGATCCGGGGTTTTAACCCGGAATGCTACTAATTTGAATCAACAGCTTTCTTTGCTAACAACTGAGCTATTTAGTTATAAAAGAATGTTTATGTAAAGAGGCGTATTTCAAGTAGGGTATTTAGGAATTAGGTCGAGAAGTTCCACTCGCCGCTTGCAAGGTGGGTGGTGGGTTGGTAAGCTTTCTTTGAAACAAATGAAGGGAAAAGACTTGATAAAAAAAAACATAAAAAAGCGCCGCCTTGTTTAAGAGCACGCGCGGATTAAGAGAAAGTTGAGCTTCTTAAAATTCTTTATATTTCGCCGACGGAAGAAAGGAAAAGAAACAAATAAAAAGACAGTGAAATGAACTGGTTTATATCTGAGTAAAAGGTTTTAACTGAAAACCTTTATCTTCTTATTATAACGAGCGTGGGTGGAACCTTTTTTTCAACAGAAAGGGTTTAAGAGGGGTGAAAACCAACGGAACGAAAAATTCACAGAAGGCAGTAGTCTGGTCATTTACCTTAATTATGTTCTCCTAAAACCCTTCCGCGAAATTTTAATATTTACTATGATTAATTTTAATTATGAAATTTATGTTTTTTTCTACTGTAATTTATTCTGATTAAATATAAAAATACTGAAATTTAAATAAATGAGCTTTGTTTATTACTAATTGATCTACATGCATGCCAAATTTCATTTCCATAACTTGTTAAATGATGAAACCCCTTACGAAAAATGAGTTGCGTCCCCCTTTTTACTGCCCAAAAACCGCTTCCGTGTTTAACACAGAGCTTACGGGGAAATGGCCTTAGCGAAAATCGCTGCCGTTAGTTACCTATAATCTCCTCCTCTTCCGTTTTGGTCTTATTTTAAAGAGAATATTCTCTTCTACAAACACAGTTGTTGCCACCACCACGTGAGACGGAGACGAAAGGAAAAGAGACGAGATGAAAATCAAGCACTGTATTCCACACGTGGCCAGTTGCCTGCTGGCCGCACGAAAAGAGGAATTATTTCACCGAAGAAACAATAAACTCGTACAGTACACAAAAATACAAATTACAGTTCGATGGCCAACGAACAAACAAACACACAAAATACAAAGCAAAACGAAAAATCACAATAAAGAGGGGGGTTCGCGCGTGCGTGTCCTCTCTCGACCGTGTCGAACGAGAAGTGCCTTTTTCGTTTTCGGTAGCTCCTCCCTTCTTCTCCGTTTCCCCTACTCTCCTTGCTGCGTTGCCAGACCCGGCTCAAAGGAAACCGTCTTGCCGGTCGTAGACTCGGCAACATCGCCGGCCCTGCGCTTTGCCGTGCTAAGCGCACCTTCTCGTAACCGGACTGACACCAGCAGAAAGAGAGTATGGACTGGTCGATTCGCTCGGTGCCATTGGTAAGGAGGGAGACGGAACGGACGACACCATCGGGTCCAGGTAAGATCTTCATGACGCGTCCTGTTGGCCAAACGCCTCGTGGACTGGATGAATCGATGATGACGACGATGTCACCCACTTCGAGGTTCGGCTGCTGCTGTTGCCATTTTGCCCTCTCGTTGAGGTTAGGAATAACTTCCTTCATCCAGAGACGCCAGAACTGATCTGCCAACGCCTGTGCGACGCGCCACTTCTGTTTAGCCGACAAGTCCCTTTCAGTAAAGACATCCGGCGGAAGATTTGGGCACGCTAGGCCAAGAAGCAGGTGATTTGGCGTTAAAAATTCTTCGCGGCGATTCTGGAAGTGGTCAAATGCGGAGATGAAGAAGATACATTCCCAGCGTTTTATTGTACGTCTCCAGATATCTTGCATGAAATCCTTCGCTAAAGAGAAGATCGGCGCTAGGAATGCAAGTGGGAAAATGCTAAATATTGATTTAATGATGTCACGTTTGGTCTTCCCATCTGCTTCCGCCTTAGCTCCTAAGACGAAGACGTCGCGATGAAAATCCCAGACTAGACCAAGCGTTCTCTCGATCGGCTCCGCGTCCAGATCCATGTTGAGTGACGTTTCCTTCTGCTGCTTTCCAATGAGAGCTGATTTGACCTGATTATCAGATGTCGCCCATTGCGTGAGGGAACATCTCCTTATTTTCAAGGCTTCGGTCAAACGTTTGGCCGTCAAGATGGCTTCATCAGCTGCAGGGAAGGAAACTAGCCAGTTGTCCATGTAGAAATGGCGTGTGATCTGCGGTAGAAGAGTTTCAGAGTCGTTGCTGTCTTTAACAGTTCTTTGGAGCGCGTTTGAGCACACGGCCGGAGAAGATACAACTCCAAAAAGATGAACATCCATTTGATAAATATCCGGAGGTTGAGTGGAACCAGGGTCGCGCCAGATGAAGCGGAAGGCCGGCCCGTCGGAAGGCCGCACTCGTACCTGATGGAACATTTTTTCGACGTCGGCGACCACTGCAACGCGGTGTTGTCGAAAACGGAGGAGGATGCCAATTAGATTCGTGAGTAGATCGGGTCCTCTCATCAGCATGTCGTTCAGGCATACGCCTTTGTATTCAGCCGATAGGTCGAACACGACTCTACATTTTCCGGGTTTATTCGGATTAAAGACAGGATGATGAGGGCAGTACCACGTTCGTCCGTTGGGGGCCAGCATCTATCTCTGCCTTCGTTAATTTCCGAGCGTGCTTCAAGCTCACGTAGGTATCGATGACTGACTTGTAGATTGCAGCGAGGCTTTTATCCTTGATGAGTTTCGCCTCGAGGTTAAGGAAGCGACGCTGGGCAGCAAAGAAGTTGTTGGGCAGATTCGGATCATCAACCTTTCAGAGGAGCCCGGATTCGTACCGCACTCCGTCGTGTCTCGTGGTGGTGTTTAGAATCTCCCAGGCTCGTTTCTCTTCTTTGCTGATTGGCTTGATCACATTTGGTTTCGTGCCAAACGTATCAGCTTCAATAAACTGCTGCAGCATCAGGTCACATCTGTCAGTCAGTGTGCTGGAATGGAAGCAATCCCTTGATCTGCTATTATCTTGACCACTCGGCCCTCCTAAGCACCATCCGAATGCGGTTAAGTAGGCGCGAGGAGCTCTTTGGTCGTAGGGGTCCATTTTCGTCTCAAAGACCTCAACGGCTGCTGGATGATCTTGGCCAACTAAAAGGATGACGTCTTCTTGCTTGGTAGAGTCGATCGGAACATGAGCTAGATGAGGCCAACGTTTGACGAGCGCGTTAAGGTTGATGGGACGTTGTTGGAAATTGAACCTATCCGTTACATTGGCGTCGACAATTTCAAATGAAGAGCGACCGTCCTTTGAAGTGATTTCGAAGTTCACAATCTCTCGATCAGTTGGTTTGCTCTCGTCATCCACCGTGTTGATGATGACACGTTTCACTGGCCCACGCAGATTGAAGGACCTCGCTGTCCGTCGCGTAAGCACCGATATTTGGCTCCCAGGATCTAAAACCGCGTAGAGGGGGAGTTCTTTGCCGCCGGCCTTGAGAATGATCGGTACAATCCTTAGTAAAGTATGACCGCTTGATATTGTAGTGGTGACTGATCCGGAGAATTCAGCTGTGGTTGGTTTCGCTTCCTTTCTCTTAGGATATAATCGTGGCGCTCCATGTAATAGAGAATGGTGGAGACCGTCACAGTTTGGTTGGTCGCAACGCTCGGTTTGAGTGCAAGATCTGAAGAGATGATCGCTTCCCAAGCAACGGATACAAAGACGTGCCTCCTTGACTATTTCAGCCCTCTTCTCCACAGGGATGCTCTTGAATTTCTTGCACTCCTTCATATGGTGCTGGTGGGTGCTGTTGCACCCGGGGCAACGTCAAATATCTCCAGCTTGTTGCGTAGCAATTGAGGTGCTGAACGCATTCACTTTATGGGCGGAGCGGCGTTTTTCGTCAACCTGCTTCCCTTGTTTTTGATGAGGTGCCTCACTAGATCCGGCTCGGATTGACTGCTCGGCCATGGCAACCCCGTCTAACCACTGATCAAGGTCTTCGACTGTTGCGAGCGTCGGTTGCATCGCCCAGCTCTTTTCTCCCCAGCGGCTCCTCAATGCGGGTGGAAGTTTCGCTACCAGTTGAGATAATGTTGCGTGGCTATGAAGTTCCATACCGTATCCGCCCAGTCGTAGAGTGGCAACAACCGAGTGAAGGTCGGCAGAGAACGAGCGGAGAGCGTTGAAGTCATTATCCCTGAATGGGCGGAGCTTCAAAAGCGATGAGGTGCAGGCTTGCGAAACGATTTGAGGATTGCCATATCTCTTATGAAGCTCGCTAAGTGCATGTTGATAGAGGCCAGGATTCAGCAACGCTCCTCCTATGCTCTTACGGATTTCGGGAGTCAATGCATCATGTAGATGAGCGATACGCTCTGCGTCAGAGCTCAAGGCGTCGTGAATAAATATCTTGAACATCTGAATGAACATCGGCCAGGCGCTTGGGTCACCGTTAAAACTCGGTACCTTCATTCGAGGCGGTTTAACACCAGAGCGGCTCGTCGAAGCGTACGGAGTACCGATATTGTGTATCCAAGCGTCGGGTGTGTAGACTCCATATTGTGGACCAGGAGTAGACGTTGGCATTGTGGGTGTGCCTGGTATCGGTGCATAAGTTGGATTCGTGACGACACCAGGAATGAACGACGGAACAGTCGGATTATATGGAAATGGATTTGATGTGAAAGTCTGCGCCGCAATCGTCGTACGTGCGGCTGTACTATACGGCGGAATCGTGAAGTGCGGGACGGACGTGTGTGGTGGAATAGCACTGGATGTGGCCCACCCGTGCGGATAGCCAGAGCCGAGTATTCCTGAGGCCGGTGGTGCATATGATGGTGTAGCACTAGTTGCAGCCGGCCCGTACGGATAACCAGAGCCGGGTACTCCTGATGCATATGCTGTAGGCGGTGGTGCTGCACTCGAAGTATGTGGCGGATTGGCGGAAGACGTGGCCGGCCCGTGCGGAATATGATTTGAACCAGGTCCTAATCCGGTATGCATATATGTTGGATTCGTGCCAGAGTGAATCGGAAACGTACTGGCTGCAGTCGTTGGCCCGGATGTTGTTCCACCTATGATTTGAGTCGTGCTGGTGATTTCAGTTGGTGCGGAAGTGGATGTCGGAGGATGTGCCGGTTGTGTCGGTTGAGCATTTCCCGACGGCATCTGACCGAAGTTTCTCCACGAGAAGATTGGTACAGTTGTTGATGACGTATTCCACGTCGGAGGAACGCAAGTTTGCGTCGAAATCGGTACGGAAGTGTTGCTGATCGGCACCGTCGGATTGTTAATCGGAATAGATGTAGCGTTCGTGGTCGTGACGGTGTTGGTGGTCGAAGCAATCGAAAAGGTCGGATTCGAAATGCTTGTTACCGTGGAAGGATCGGTACTTCCACTGCCAGTAATCACAGGTACGGATGATGAACGCGTCATGGTCTTACTCGGAGTGAAGACCCTTGTTGCAAGATCTTTCATTTGCGAGAAGACACCTGGCTTGGTCGTAGCCGGTGTGACGAGACCCAATTTTGACGTAGGTGGAATCATCATTCTCGACGGACCAAACAATCTTGTGGGTGGTGCGTTCCTCGTGGCGGTTCCAGGAGGTGTAGTAACTGGTTGCGTAGTCATCGAAGAAGTGCTGGCCGGACCAGAAGTGGCCCAGTTATCATGTCGCAAGATGGCGGAGGTAGTTGTTACAACAGCTTCGGGTACGCTACCAATCATCGTCGTGATTAGACCTGGAAGAATTGATGGCGATGATGGAACTATTAGTATCGGAGGTGGAGCTGGGTCCCGTTGGAATAGACTAGTGAGCGATATTGCGCTGGATGACATACCCGAGACGGAGGTAGCTCGCGTCGAGCCACTCGGGTTATCCGGATCGACAGTTTCGGTTAATTGTCTGCGCAAGATGGCCCCGCTAAGTCGTTGTCTATCCATTTCATCCCGTAGCTCTCTCTGCTTTCTGTCAGCCTCTACGCGATTCTTATACTCCTCCTGCTTTCTTAAATTATCGTCTTCTTCTTCTCTTCGTCGAGCTTCGTCCTCAGCTAGTCGGAGTAATAATTCAGCCTCTTTCTCTTTCATTTCCGCTTCGTTGATTCTAGCCTGTACAGATGAACGACTAGAACGACGTGATGATGATCTTGATGCAATGGAAGAGGCGGATGTCGATTTCGTACTGTCCAAGTATGCGTCACACCCGGCCAGGATTCTTTGATGATCATAAATGACAGCCTGGAGCCATTGTGCTTCACCGTCAAGATCGTCTGGAGCTGCATTGGCAGCGATAGAATTAACATATCGATCATGACGGATTTTTAAATTATCAAAACGACTCATGTAGTTTACTCGTAATGCTCGTACCCACATAACACAAGTCAGTCCGGTGGATGTCCAAAAGATGTCAATTTCGGACATTGGTCCTATCCTTCGGATGTCAGTTGGAGAGCCTAGGAACATCCCAACAGCCGAAACGGAGATCCAAGGGATGTCCTTTTTTTAATTTTTGTCCGCCCTAGCCAGCGCCACAGGATGTTCTACCAACATCCGAAACAAACATATTCCGGATAAAATTACAACATGTTGAGGATTATATTTAATACGTTATTTCCCTCAGCACACTACTTTGTTATACATGGCCACTACCAGATTCGAACACTGAACCTGCGTGTTGCCAAGCCAGCTTGCTAACCACTAAGCTACTAGACGTTATTTTCATCAATAAATTATATATTGACATTATTTCTATCAGACTTTAAATTATTTTCCCAAGCTACGGTAAATGATAAATAATTGTAAAATCCCGATTGAGAAAAGTTTTAAACTCTTTTTTTTTACCCAATTAAATAATCATTGCATAAATAAACATAATTGCACAACAAAAAAAGTTATTTTCGGACCCTTAAAAACCCATATTGGGACTCATTAATTAGACTGACAAAAGCAGTCTTTTATTCGACGGTCACGCAAACAACGTCTTTTTTCCCAAATAAAACAAGGCGTGTTGTCAGGGATAGCACTGTTATAATGTTGAGGAAACTGTCTGACTCGCTGAAGGTCCAAAGAGTTGATAGAGAAAAGAGCTGATGTTCACTGGTTCTCTCGAATAAATTTAACTTTCTTTTGGTGCCAGTAAAAACTCTATCAGTAGATTTTAACTTAAGTATTACAAATTTCCAAATATTGCTACATTTGTCATTGCTATAGAGTGTATGTGCTTCCCTAACCGAATAGGAGCATCATTTACTGGCGTTTTTCACGCCCAAATTATGTTTGATTTCTTAATCACATTCCCACAGAGTGGTTCGCGATCGAAGGAGGAACAACTCGAGGAAATGCTTGGGACGATGTCAGTTTTGCCTCAGACATAATTACGCCTACTTCATTCCTCCCTCATGGTTTGCACTGTTTCTCTACAAATACCGTGATTCACTCTAAAGTCTAATTTCTATTTTTACAACATAAATTTTCCGTAAATAAACCATGTTTTGGTTCAAAAAGTGTTTATTAATCAATATTTTTCGGTGTTATTTTCATTCATGTGTTAAAACGACATATTTGGTTGCTTGATAAATGTAAAGTCCTATTACGGATTTCTGTATAACCTGAACGGGCTGTACTTATAGGGCCCTCTAAAGGACGTTCGTTTAGTTCATCCGTGGGACGTCCTTTTGAGAGCCGCAGATGGATAGGCTGTGCATTGGCTGATCGGCTCTTATTCGGACATCCGACGGCTGAACTGTGCTATGTGGGTACCGTGTCACGATCATCACCGACGTTCATTATAGCCTTTCCCGATTTCGTGTGAGACGTTTTACCACCTGAACGTAAGTGCTTTAAACGCACAGGATCAGCAATGGTATCGAAATCGGCAGGAAATTCTTCTTCCTCATCAATAACAACGAGATCAGTCGGTACTAGAGCGGCCATGTTGTTTATTTAAGACGGACGAAAGAGAGATACAAGTAGGCGAGCGGAATGAATTGAATTAGTTGACCACACTAAACAGAGGTGGACAAATTAAATGAGCAGAGAGAAGAATTAATTTAATTTATGGCGGACGATGCGATCTTGAGGGCCTGGCCGGAATAGCTGATCCAAATCAGCGTAACGTGTTGTGTTAGTCTTCTTATTCCGGATCCGCACCACTCGAGCTGATGGTCTAGTTGCTACTGGTGGAGGAGGAGGAGCTTCTTCTTCGGAAGAGGAGGGGCCAACCTCGTCGATGACCTTGCAATCTGGATGTGAGAGACTTGGGACGAAATCGTCGTCTTCCGACTCTGGATGGTCTGGAGGAGTAGCTGGTTGAACAATCGGCTCCGGTGGTCTCGATACGGATGGCGGAAGGAAGCTGTATCGCCTTTGAGCGATTGGCGGAACCGAAACCGGAAGTTGTTGACGCTGTTGATCACGTTGGCGTCGTCGTTCGGCCAACTCTGCTGCAAGGGCTCGTGCTCTCTCTTCTCTCGATCCTGGCTTGACGCTGGAAGAATCTCGCAGTCCGGATCTGGCTCCGCAGCACCTTGTCCGCCGCCTTCCTCTCGTCACTGTTGAATTTACGCGGAATGGTGGAAGAGGAGGGGCAGGCCGCCCACTGGATACTGATGAATGGAACTGAAGAGAATAGAGGTAGATGAGCCGAGATGTAGAAAATAATAATAGCTGACCACTCCACCGAGAGTTGACAAGCTAAAACGATGAACAAAATGACGAACGATGGTGACGTGAGGTTGGCTGACAACTCTACCGAGAGTTGACAGGCTAACTTGCACGCACAGAATTAAAGATGGCGTCGTAGATCGGCTGACCACTCTACCGAGAGTTGACAGGCAGATCGTGACGCGGGAAAATGGCTGACCACTCTACCGAGAGTATGACAGGCCAATTCACACGGGTACAGAAATAAAGATGGCGTCGTAGATCGGCTGACCACTCTACCGAGAGTTGACAGGCAGATCGTGACGCAATGATGACCAAAAACGGGCGAGAAATGGCTGACCACTCTACCGAGAGTATGACAGGCCAATTCACACGAATATAAACGATGTCGACCAATTTACTTACATAAACTGGGTCCTGCCACGCGGGTCTTGCGGATTCGACGAAGTGATGGACGACCGGTTGAAGGCTGTTGAGCTCGGCAGACCTTCCCATGGTTTCCACACAATAAATCACGTGACGATGGCCGAAAAGGAACCAGGATTCGACTTCCCGGTCGATGCACCAGAATGTTGCCACCACCACGTGAGACGGAGACGAAAGGAAAAGAGACGAGATGAAAATCAAGCACTGTATTCCCCACGTGGCCAGTTGCCTGCTGGCCGCACGAACAGAGGAATTATTTCACCGGTTGCCGGCCGGTAGAAACAATAAACTCGTACAGTACACGAAAATACAAATTACAGTTCGTTGCCGGTTGGCCAACAAACAAACAAACACACAAAATACAAAGCAAAACGAAAAATCACAATAAAGAGGGGGGTTCGCGCGTGCGTGTCCTCTCGACCGTGTCGAACGAGAAGTGCCTTTTTCGGTTTCGGTAGATCCTCCCTTCTTCTCCGTTTCCCCTACTCTCCTTGCTGCGTTGCCAGACCCGGCTCAAAGGAAACCGTCCTGCCGGTCGTAGACTCGGCAACAACAGTAAAAGATTTTTGGGAGGGGGATTAGTTTTTAAGTTATTAGATTTTATATACAGCCCATATTTCCTGAAATTTTATCATAGCCGTGTTTGTTTCATTCACCGCATTGAGCGACGTGGCGCTTCACTTTCCTAATAAGAGAATACAAAATGAAGCGCCGTCGCTCAATTTAGGAAACTAATACGGGATTGAGAAAATTTCAGGAAATATGGGCTGTATATTAAGAATCTCAAAGGAATGCAGTGGAATTCTGCTGTTTGCTGTGGAAATCAAGACTCGAAGAATACCGATCCTTACTCAACAAAGAAGACCTCAATTTAGTTTTCCTAAGTGAAACATTTTGGAAGCCCAGTTTTACTGTCATGTTTGCCTCCTACCAAATCTTTAAGAAAGACATGGTATCACGCCACGGTGGAGGCGTAGCCCTCTTAGGTAAAAATTCGTTACAAGCTCACGCCATCCCTCCCTTAGCATCCAGCACCCTTGAAGTAACCGGTACCCAGATTGCCACAAACTCAGGTCCAGTAAACTACTTCTCAGTCTACTCCCCCCAGAGGCGACTGCACCATAAAAGTTTCATATTTTGTTAGCCCCCTCACTACCCTTCATTATTGCAGGTGACCTCAACGCCCACCACAGCCTATGGGAGTCCAACTCCACCGACAACACCGCGGGCAAATCCATATGCACCGTGATAATCGACCATCCAGATGCAACTATTGTCTCCCCCAAAGACCTTGGCAACAGAATCAACCCTTCAGTTGGAATATAAACCTTATCATCTCATCATCCCGTTTCGCCCTAAACGCAATCACCTCTATTGGCCTATTTTCAGGATCTCCTTCTCTATCATCGCCATCTGTCATCGCCTTCTAGGACTTCCACTCGATTGGCTGATAATCGATTCACAATCGATTATTATCTATTAATTAATCAATCGACTATAATCAACGGCGAAATTAATCAATCGACGCATAATCGATTAGCTTTTTTTAAAATTATTATTCAATCGATTGGAACAAAAAAAAACGATTAATCGACGATTTAATAATTTTCCTAGAATTTTTTTTTTTTTCTATTTGTCACACTACATTCCATTTTATACTTATCAAAAGAAGCATTATCAGTCAAAAGATGCATCTGTAGTGTAAGTGTGGCTTAGAGATCAAGGTTTTTGAAGGTATTTCTATTCCATTAAAAATTTTAAATATCCCGAGGTACGTTTGCACGGAAGTAGGCCCGGAAGAAGGCATCCCTGTACTCCCTGAAGCTGATTTTATTGAAGAAGTCGTTTCTATCACAGAAGATGAAGACTGGAGTGAAAATGAAATGTATAGTGCAGAAGATAATGATTTTTCCGCCGAATTATTTCAAAACAAATGAGAATGTTTTCAATAAATTCTAAGAAATAAACAAATTTTGTTAAGCATTAACACAATTTAATCGATTATAATCGATTATAATCGACTGTAAAACTTTTTTATTATTTTTTTTTAATTGATTATAATCGATTATAATCGTTAAGGAAAATTAATCAATCGATTATAATTGACGGCAAAATTAATCAATCGACGCATAATCGATTAGGATTTTTTTTATAATTAATCAATCGATTGAGCCATTTTTCAATCGATTATGGTCGAGTGGGAGCCCTATCGCCTTCTATCGCCTTCTCTCATCGACTCATGTGGTCTGCAACAGCACGTTGTTGGCCCCTTTCATGAACGCAGTGCCGTGCGTCACACTCTTGATCTCGTCATGTCTCGTCAGCGCAACCATCTTGTTTCCAAGGTGTGTGTCGGCCCCAGTGTCATAAGTGATCACCATTCTGTGGTATGTGTCCTTGATCTTCATCCTCCTCGGTGGCCCACCAAGAAGCTCCTAACTCGCTCGTTCAAATCTATTGAATAGGATCAATTTGCTACTGATATCGCTAATCTGCCCCTTCTCTCTGCGCCTTCCGGCAACCTCGACGGACTTGTTGAGCAATACAACAATAGTTTACGTGCAGTGTTTGATCTTCATGCTCCTGTCCGGACTCGAACTGTAACTCTTCGGCCCGTGAATCGCTGGATGACGACTGAAATTTTTGCCTTCAAGACGAAGCTTCGTCATTGTGAGCGCTGCTAGTGTTCTCGGCAGCTGGCGATTGATTTTGAAATTTTCAAGACTCGTCTGCTACCCTATTCGGAGATGCTCAAGGCTGCTCGATCTCTTTTTTTCTCCTCCGAAGTGCGTTAGTATAGAGGCGATATGCGCGCCTCATATCGTCTCGCTGACGACCAAAACGGCCGAATCACCTAAAAACTGCTCTCTAAGGACGACCACTCTGATCAACGGGCTGCCATTTCAAACCTTGGTCACCGGACTTGTCGCACTGATGGATGGCTTTTTGATCAACACGTCATCCTCACCCTTTCCAAGAGTCTCTTCTTCTATGCCGTCTCTCCTCATCAGGCCCATAAACTCGCCCTTCTACCTTTGGATATGAGCTCCTCCATCCTTCAACCATCTGCCGAAGTCAAACACCTTGGCGTTTGTTTCTCAACTTACGATGCCATCCCACATTCGCAATATTTGTCGGTCCTCTTTGTTTCACTTGTGGTGTATTGGCAAAGTTCGGCGCTTTCTCGATCCTCTTACTACCAAGTGCCTGGTTCAGTATCTTGTCCTCTCTCGCGTTGATTATGCTTGTTCTCTCTTCGTCGACCTTCCTGGCACTCTGCTCTCTAAGCTGCAGCGCGTTATGAACGCTTCTGCTCGTCTCATTCCTCGTGCTAGGAAGATTAATTGACAGCATTCGTCCCCATCTGTGCTACCTTAACTGGCTCTGTGTGAATGATAGAATCACTTTCCGTATTGCCACCCTGACTTATCACTGTTTAAATGGTTCTGCACCTTCTTATTTGTCTCGTCTAATCATTCCTCTAAAAAACTCACCCAGCATACGATCATCTTCATCTGCTCTGCTTCGCGTTCCTCGTACTCACCATGTAAATTCTGGTGATCGATCTTTTGCAAAGGTCGCTCCTCCCACTTCAATATCTGGAACCAACTCCCTCTTGCTGTTCATAATGCCCCCTCATTCCCCAAGTTTCGTTCTCTTTTATTCAATCATATTTTCGACTGATGTGTGTTATGCTTTTCCTGTGACTTTTAACCACGACGGTACTTTTTCGCGTCATTACCCCGGAAATACCATTAGAACTTTATTTGGATAATGCGCGTTACAAATAAATCAAATCAAATAAAAATAAAATTGCAATCCTCTTCAAGAGCCTAGTCCGCAGCCGCATTGACTACTGCCTCCCAATCTATGGCTCCACCAGCAACTTCCATGTAATCAAAATCGACATAGCAGCACGCTCCATTCTCAGACTAATACTCGGTTCCGAGCCATCCACGCCAAAAGAAGTCGCTGACAGAAGAGCCTGACTAAGTACAAGATACCTCATCAAGATCAGCCACCTCCCAGGTAATCTGACCTACCAGACGGCCAAGAACCTCTTCTACTCCTCTGAGCAGTGGCCCACGAGATGCTGCCCCAGCCTCAAGCTCTCCTGTGAAAATATCAGTTCCGCAAACTTGGACCCATTCAAACTCCCAGCAGGAACTGAACAACTAAACAAGGAAGAATGAAGCCTCAACAAATCAAGACGCCGTCCTCCTACTCTTCGAAGCATTGAAGTCCAAAATCACGGCCCTGGACATCACGATTTCTACACGGACGGCTGGTTATCCGAAAACCCCACAACCACATCATGCGCCGTCTTCATTCCTGAATCCAACTCCTCGGGCTCCTGGTGCCTCTCAAGTGGATCCAGCGTCTTCTCCGCCGAACTCCACGGTATCAAACAAGCCCTTGCTACTATATACACCTACGACCCTCAACCCCCAGGCATCCACATCTTTTCCGACTCCAGCGCCTCTATAAAAGCCATAGTTTCGTCACAGCCCCCAAACAGGTGCGTCAAGGAAAATCAAAAATCTACTGGGCTGTCTAAAATCTAGCGGAACAATTGCAACTGGATCCCAAGTCACACCGGCATAGCCGGAAACGAAGAAGCGGACCGCTTAGCTTCCGAGGAAGCCCACTCCCCATCCGGAAATACCGTTGAGAATGAACAGTCCCCGGGTGAGAAACTATTCATTCTGAAAACTGGCTGTTAGTCATCTCTCCTCCTCGCTCGAAAGCAATGCCAAAAACCTAGCATTCAAATGAAAACTAAGCTAGGTATCATCCCGTAGCACCAATCTAACGACCGAGCCACCTCAACATGCCTTCGCCGTCTAAGTTCCGGCCACACCCACTTAAATTCTTTCTCTCACAGGATCAACATTGATGCAGACCCCAGTTGTCGCCTCGGGTGCCCCGCAATTGAGAACCAAAACCATGTCCTGATTAATTGGCCCCACCACAATGCTGACTGGGAATTTCCCCACCTTTAGTCTATCCCGTCATTATTGTATGTAAAACTGTTCGACACTGACTGTGTTTGGCCTTGTATTTTAGCGTGTACCCAAGCAAAAAAAAAAGGGGGGAGAGAAGGGATACGGTCCGAAGTTGACGTACTTCACCCTGAACTCGTCAGATCTTTTTTGCTCTCGTCAAGCAAACACCATGTCCGGCGATAACTCTTCGTCCGACTATAGTACAAGTTTAAGATCGGGCTGATTCCTCGAGCGATGAGGTAGTTCGCGATCGAATTTTCTAAAGCTAAATCTACGTGCTTAGCTGGCTTGGTTGTGTCAGGATTCGGCGAATCGAAAACTAAGGCGGCTCGGGAGGCTTATAGACCTAAGCTAAAAAAATGTCCAGATTTGCTAGTGAACCCCTCAATGGACGAAGCCTTTTACATTCGTCGTCGGTGAATAAAATCTTCGTTGGCGTCGAAAGCTAATATCGACCCAGTTCAGAAGATTTATGGTAACCAGAAATACAAGATTCAGGACCTCGTCAAACCTTTGATGTTTCTAGTGAGCCGGGTACAAAAGAAGAAGAAGACTAAGGCAGATAGCAATACAATCTGAACAACTCTTAAACTATGGGCTGTTCTGTACCACGTGATATTACCACTGCACGTCGGAACATCCTCTCTCAGATTTACCCTCAGTACGTCGGGCTCCTGGACGACAAATCTATTCTTTCCACCAGTAGAGATCATCTATTCGGCACCAAATTTACACAGGCGGTGATAGAATAGGTGAAGACTCCCAACGCGCTCGAGGCCAACAGGACAAAGCAGGTCAAGTCATTCTAACCTCCACGTTCATCGTCTTCAGGAGGCAGCCACCAGAACAACAGATCCAATTGGTATTTGAAAACCTCTCTTTTGTGGGCAGTTATGGACACAATGCAGCACGAGTGTTGCCAGAGAGAGGTACTCTCGCTTTTAGAGAATGGAGCTGCAGTAAGGGCCGTCCAGGGCCTGCCTTTATCAGTGGAATCTTCCTGCACATCCTGCACATTTTGTTCGTCTCTCATCAGTTTAAGATGAAGGGAATTTCAACTTTGAGACACACTTTTTGAAAGGGTGATTTTTTCGAATTTGTGTCTCTTCCTTTCGGGCTGAGCTCTTCTCCTTGGGCCTTTACCAAGTTTTGAGGGTTTTAATAGCTCACCTACGCAAGTTTTGCCTCAGCCTAGTTATTTATATAAACAACATTTTGGTCGTGGCCAGCTCCCAAACAGCAGCTAGACTGGCCGTGAATCAAGTCCGATCGTTGCTCGAATCTTCGGGGTTCGTGATCATTGTCGAAAAGTTGGTGAAGGAGCCTTAGGGTGTTCCATTTCCGACGAATGTCGGAATTCAGTGACTGAATTGTTTTTGACCGAATAAAATATTGTTGAAGTCACGCTGATTTTTTTTTATGAAATTTAGTATTGCCGCCAATGAAAAAATCAAAAAAAGCGTATTTTTGGGGTGTTTTTTACATATTTGAGAGGGAAGTTTTAATCATCTCCGTATTTTAACAATATATTGTAGACTATTGAAGGTATTCACACTGCAAATTTGAACTCTCTCCGATTTTACTTAATATTGCCGCAAATGATGTACAACATAAAAAATTCATAAGAACTTATAAAGACTTATAAAACCGGAAATAGTTGCTTATTCAAATTTTCTTTTGTAAGGGATGAAACTATGAAGAAAAATGACAGGAGAAACCACGGAATAGGGTAAAAGACCAAAATCTAATGACATGCTGAATCCTGGCTGGAACTAAACCGCTTGGAGGCGCTGTGCGGTGGTAGGGCAGTTTTACAAGACTTTAAGTGGGAAGGGAAGCAAAGATTCAAATAGGCATTTTGATTATAAAGAATATTTGTGTTTTTAGATGTAGTACTTCTTTAAAGAAATATCCTTGGTCAATCTTCGTAATAATTCAATATCATTGCAATAATTGTTAATGACTGTGGATTTCATTTCTTAAGATTGTTTTACACTTTAAATGATTAGTGTCTTTTTTCTTTGAATGACGCTGTGACTAGATGCTCTTTTTTCCAGAGACTCGTTTAATTGAGTTGCGAGCCACGGACTTGAAACGGGTGATCATAGAATTATGGATTAGATTTACTGTACACGGTGGTTATCACATTCATCTTTAAGGAAGATTTTCGAGGCAAAAAAAATCCAAAATGTCAAGAAAAGAATCGTTTTTATGTCTTCATTTAAGAAATTATCGAGAATAACAGCTTTTATGCTCTTCAATAAATGAAATAATTTGTAAGATGAAATCTATAGCCTCCCACGATTAATCAGGTTAGGTTACCTTCGACCCATAGAGAAATTTACTTTGGCCTATGTTGAAAATACCAGAAAACTTTGATACAGCGGCTAACTTCTGGTAATGTTGTAGCATGGGCTACTCTATCTAGAGGACGGGTCACTTCGACGTTTCCTATGTCGGCCATGTAATTTTTTTTACATTAGCCATAGAAAAAGTACAAAAAAATATTGGTTGACTTAATAAATGTTCCTATAGTCATAATTAATAGTTAACGAGATATTTCTTATTTCCTTAAGGAGACAGGGAAGAAAGTCGTTTCACCGGTGCCACCTAGCGACCAAGTCCCATAAGCTCTTACAGCTAATTCTCTAAAACCGGCAAGATTTGAAACATTTAAAAAACAACCTTACCGTGTCTCTTTTCGGATCATTTACATAGTTTTCTAACGTTTGTGAAAAATAAACATAAACAAAAAAACAGTTGTTCTTTCCATTTTGTTTCTCTTTTCCGGACCAAAACATTTGTAGCTATTTTTTTTCTTACGTCGTGTTCGAGTTCAACTAGCTAACCCTCCCTTAAAACAAAAGTAAAACAAATAAGCAAGGACAAAGAACAGTCAGAATATAAGACATGTTGTGCTTAGAATTGTTTTATGAGTCAATTGAGTCAGTCATAGAAAAGGTCTCATAGAAAAGTCAGTTAGGTTAGGTTGCAATGCCTCTTAAAAAGTGTATAGTGAACGGATGTAATTCCGTACGTGAAAAGAAAACAGATGATAACTTAGCTAACCATACTAATTGCTATGCAATGCCTTCGGATGAGGAGCGAGTGGAAATGTGGTTGACTGTGATCAAAAACTACAGTGGATTACGACCTTTTAGAAAACAATGCAATTTTAAAAATGCTATTGTGTGCGGAAAACATTTTAGTGACGATAGCTTCTACCCAAATGTCCTTTCAGGTGCAAAAAAACTACTACCGAGTGCGGTTCCATCGGTATTTTTTGGCTCTCTTGAAGTAGTGCCAAAAGAACCTCCTATTCCTTCAGATGAAGTTGATTTTTCCGATCAACCACCACGAAAAAAACAACGCATAAACTACGTATAGTGACAAACCAAGTCACTACGGCAACATATCAAGGTTTACTTTTAATATTTAAGAAATATTTTCCTATTATTCCTACAAATTACATACATTTTATTGATTTAGACGATAGAGATCACTTAGTTTCTTTATCAAAAGCTGCTAATAATAACTGTGATACGAATTTTGACGTTACGGTTGTTGCTCCCTGTAGTGTGGGTGACTGTGACGGGATGATACACGGTGATGCTAAGTTCGGAGCACCATCTGATGTTGACTGCTGCTCTGAGTTCATTACATCAGAGAGTTTTGATTCTGATTTTGATGATGACAGGAGTGATCTTGATCCGAGCAACTCAGACACGGTCGTTGAACTTCTTAGACCAACCTCTCTAACAGAAAATGAAATTGAGAAGCATAAAGTTATTTTAAATTTGCAACAACGTCTCCTTAGACTCAAGAAAAGAAATCAGCAGTTAGAAAATAAAGTCAAAGATTTGGAAAGAACCATTAAAGGGCTAACTATCCCCGAAATTGATATGATTAAACAAATAAAAGCAGATTCCACAGAAGACCCATGGAGCGCTTTTATGTTGGACCAGTTTAAAAACAGAAAGAGGAAATCTAAGAATGGCCACAGATGGAATCAGGAGATGATAAGACAATGCATAATTTGGCAAGCAAGAAGTCCGGGATCCTATAATTTTATAAGACAATCAGCAATGATGAACTTACCTAGTGAAAAAACACTGCGGAGCTACCTCGGATCATCGACCATGGATGTTGGCATCACAGATCTTATCAAGGATGCATTACGTGCCAAATTAAAAGAACTTGGAAATGAACGTGGGATTAAGGTTAACGTCGCCGTGGACGAGGTCGCAATAAAACCAAATGAAAGTTACATGAAAAATGTCGATAAATTTTTAGGCCATGTCGACATGGCTGGCATTGTCGAACCTAAAAATAATCAAAAATTAGCAAACAAACTGGTAACCTTTGCTATTAACGGCCTAGCCGACTCTTTTTGCATTATTGTGGGATATTTTCTGGTATATAAAATGACTGCAGAAGAACTCCATAAATTGACATTACACATCGTTGAAGAGGTGGAGAAGATTTGAAACACTGCGGTGGGACTGGTTGCTGATAATGCCTCAACAAACACAAAAATGTTTAAACTTCTAAAACCAGAAGGGATTTTGTCGCATGAAGTACCCCACCCAAATGATCGGAAAAGAAAATTTTTTTTTGAGCTTCGATTCTTCACATATCATAAAAAATTTGCGAAATCAATTTATAGATCGCCCGTTACAAAGGAAAGGAAAACAAATCATGTTTCAATTCATCAAGAGGCTATACGAAAAACAAAAGAAACTTTTACTGAAATTTGTTAAGAAATTGACAAATAGACATCTTGATCCTACGAAAATTGAAAGACAAAATGTTAAAAAAGCACTCGACAGTTTTAGTAGACCATTGGTCGCAGCGCTGGAAGCGCTTCGTCGAAGAAAAGTTTCGGGTTTCATGGGTTCAGAAGAAACCATATCGTTCATTTTGAAGATCATTAAATGGTTTGAAATTCATGACATATGTAACTACACACAAGTCATCTACAAGCGGCTTCCTAATAAGGCCCCGTTCACCTCTACTGAAGACGCCAGAAAGAAATGGCTTCAAGATTTTGTAAAATGGCTTGAAAACTGGCGAAACACGACAATCGAAAAAAATCACTTCTTGACATCCGAAACGTTTGAAGCGATAACGTTAACTACGAAATCAACGATAGCAAAAATTTCTCATTTACTGGGTCATGGTGGGTTTGAATTCGTACTAACACGCAAGTTCAACAGCGATAATCTGGAAAGAAAATTTAGCGCTCTCCGTCAAGCGAACGGCGGAAATTACAACATGGATGCAAAAGCAGCTATTTACGGGTTAAAAAACTAATGCGAACTGGGATTACCTACAGTGCAATGATCTGTAATGTACCATTGCAAAGAGAGCGTCAAGCCAGAGGAAATGAAAAATTTATACGTACAACTACAGTGAAGAATCCAAAAACGAGAGCGCTCGATGTCCTTTTGGCTCTTAAAAAAGAAGATGTTGCAATATTGGAAGAATTGAGAAGGCCACCAGGTACTTCAATCCAAACCTACACAGCCAAAAAAATAATTTGTTATTTGCAAAATGTTGATTGTTTTGTTTAGATTACGGAAGAGGAACTGATTGCGACGAAAAACTTGCGACTGCTGTGACTTCCGGATTTCTCTTATTGGTTCTTGAGGAACGAGAAATATATGTGGAGTGTAGAGAAGGCCTAAGGCAAATTGACTTTCAAGATCCGCAAGCTACTTCCGTTATTACTTTGAATGATTGCCTAGGTATAACAAATGAAACATTATTTTGATTTGAAATGTATAAATTTGCCTTTTTCGTGAGTAGATCGCGGAGGATTAATAAATATGCCTTCAAAAGAATTTGTGCAAAGAATGTGGACTATCTACAGGTTTGTAGAATTTGCCTTAAAGAAACTACACAACACAAGGAAGACTCGTAGTTTCCTTACCCCACACATTACTGGTTGTTCCACATTCTGCTGTACTCGGGGAAAAGAAATGCCTGCTGGAAACAAGCACAATGAACAGCTTGCAATTCTCATTTTGTGGAAGTTCATCAATCCAATGCTTAATGGATACGCAGCAACACAATCTGATTTGCAGACAAAGGCCCCTGTTGTTGTTGGCCATAATAAAATTGTCAATTGGAAATTTAATACACATTCCAAATAACAATATATACTTTTGATTACCGTTACTTACAAAAAAGCACTTTTTTTTTTATTAAAAGCATTGTTACGCTCTAGGTGTGTTGAGTTCACAGCCAGTCGCAGCTTGTTAAATGCACCAAAAAACATTCGTGTATACCTTTTTAATTTATTGTAATAGAAGAAACTTCACACAAAACTCATCTAACTAAACAATTTAAAATCTGTCACCCCCAAATTGTTTTTTTTTTTTGTTTTTTTCAGAACGTTAGGTGCACTGGCTACGATGTTGATGACTTCAACATCAGATAGACACAGTTTGAAGGGCTGTCACTATACGACGCCCTTACGCACCATGAGCAGTGTAGTACTGTTTGTAGTGTGAAATTCTGTGTACGGAGGGACGGTAAAGGACCGTCGGAAACGTGTGAACTGTATGTGTAGTGGTGCGTGCCCGGGTGTGGGAGCAACTATGCTCACCTGCGAGTCGAACTCGGGTCCCAAGGATGAAGGTCGATATCCAAGTGAACACGCAAAATGTTTCTGCAAACGCAATACACTACAGACTACATTACACACTTTGTTTTGTTTTCGTTAGCTACGATTTGATACCTAGATCTGGAATTGGCCGATAGGGGGCACCGGTGAAACGACTTTCTTCCCCTTCTCCTAATGCTAAAACTTAAATATCTGTATCATTTCAAATTTTCTCTTAAAACTATTTATATAATTGTAACCGCCTTTTCAAGCTCTATCTATTGCTATATTTAAAACATTTCCCCGTGAAACTAACCCACCCGACAGGCTTTAACACGGCGAGATAGGGAAAGAGTCCCGTCCTCTAGATAGAGTAGTCCATGGTTGTAGGCACAAAAATAAAACTGTCCTACCACCACACAGCGCCGCCAAGCGGATTAGTTCTAACCAGGCTAACATTGGAGTGCGTCAAAATTTGGCTTAAGCTTTGCTTAAGTGGTGTTGCATGTCGTATTAAATTTTGCTTCTCGGAATTCCGCGTAACTCACACTTTTTCACTTATTGTGACGTCTTGTAAGTTTTTAAACAATGGACTTGGAGGGAATGCCAATATTAACTGGAGTTTTTGCCGCCTGCATGCAAGAACATACTTTTAACATCGATTTCGACGACGAAGAAAATTTACTTATTTTCCAAAGGTGTCTTAAATATTCAAGCCCCCGAGGTCGTTCTACGGTACTGCGGTGGCTGTTTGTGCAAATGAGGAAAAACAAAGGCATCACAGAGAAGCTTCAATGGTACTCCGATACGCAGACGTGCAATTCGCGGAGGATTTTCGTATGAGTCAACAGAGATTTCGAGTAAACTAAATGCTTGAATTAATAACTTCATTCTCACAGTTTTCATTACCCTGCTCCCGTTGTTGGAAATTTCAAAAACTGTATGACTTGATAGGGGGCATCTTGAGGCACGATTTTATTGTGCTAAAGAACCTGTTCTGCATAAATTTCTGTTAGCTATTTGGACTCTAAGCACTCCAGAATCATTTAGGGAAGCGGCTCATCGTTTTGGATTCCGTAATAGAGGTTGGTACTTCATTTCAATCAGTAAAGCTTATTTTGATTTTGTTAAGTATAATTGTTAACGTATGCATCATGTCACAGGAAGTGCCCATCATGTTTTGCGAAAAGTCTGTCAGGTTCTTGTACAGCACGTCAATGCAAGACTCACGAATTTTCAGAAAGAGTTTCATTGGGCAGCATATTGACATGCTGCTTGACAACACATACTACTTTCTGCTGGCTGATGGAGGTTACACTTTGCTCCCACGTCTTATGATTCCTTAATCCTTATCGATTAGACCACCCATTAGAACTGGTACTACATTACATATAAAGTAAATAAAACTTACAGTTGATTATGAAAACGTTCTGTTTACATTTTGGAATAGTATAAAGTCACTTACAATTATATGCAGCGACGCAGCCGCCAAATAGTTGAGCGATGCTTTTCTCTTCTTAAGTTGAAGTTTAGGAGATTGAAGGTTATTGATGTGCACAACATGGAGTACCTGTCAGATATCATAATAGCCTGCTGTTGCCTTCACCATTTTGTACTTGACGAACCATTTTTTGAGCCTGCAAATATGAATGAATTTTTGATACACCACCCAGATGATGATATAGAAGACGATGATGACTTTGGAAATAATTTAGATTATCTAGCTGAAATAAGAAGAGATGAACTGGCAGGCTTCTTCATGCCTCGTTAAATAAATTAGTTAAATTAACAGTATATTTGACTTCTTATTATATCACAATTCGACTTGTAATGGAAAAAGAACTTAAAGATTTTTCGCCTGTGAAACAATTGCACTGTCACTTGCACTTAGCAATGTAGCGGCCTTCTAAACAATTAGGTCGGTTTTTGTTGAGCTAAATTTTGAACAAGAGCAGCTGAAAGTGAACGCAAGGCTTCGGTTGAGGATTGTTGCAGCTCAATTCTCTTTGAACTTTGTTCAGCAATTATCTGTATGTGCGCTGCAATAGCATCATCCCTCCTCTTTTGTTCTTCATACATTAACCTTCTTGCTTCAGCTTCCTCCTTCTCTCTCTCAACAAGTTCTTTCAGGAAATCAGCATTTCTTTTTGGAACCTGCTTCTTTCTTTTCTTCGAGTTAGATCTTTCATTTTCACTATCTTCCTCCTGCATATATAAAGGAATAGCTAAATATTAGAAGGGATAAAAAAATTCTCTGTGAAGTGGTTTATATACTTCAAGATCAGATGTTCAAAGATAATCAATTTCTTTGCGTTTCCTTCCAGTTTCCCGGACATAGGCGGAGCTGTTTGCTGCTTTATTGCCTTCAATTATCTGCATAATATCATGGTAAAGGCATGGCTCCAGTGTCTTATCCTTTATGTCTAACCGAGACTGGAATTGTGCTTATACAGTTTACTGAATTTGTCCATATATTGAGAAGGAGAAAATGAAAAGTCGTAGTTGGCCAATTCCTCCACAATCTGAAAACATGTAGAAGTTGCAATCAAACTATCTAAAAAAAATAATAGGTCCCGAGAAGAATGCGTCTAAAGAAAAAATTAAAATAATACAACAATTAACTTTACCCTGTTGAAACACTACGTGTCATTTTTTCTATCGTCACCTTACTATCTGCTTTTAAAGTAGTGCAGAGATTACTAGTCAAAGTAACAGTATCTACAGATTGAGACACAGAAATCTAAAAGGAGAAAGACGAAACATTAGATTATAAATTGAACCCTTGATAAAAATGTCATACCTTAGTTTCTGATTGTTGGTGTAACAGGGAAGGCCTACAATTTGAACTCCATACATTACATTATACATTTGAGTGAATTCCCTGCTTTTTATGTTGAAGTCTCAATCTCTGCTTAACACATTTTTTTAAAGGATGAAAACAAAGAGCTCAAAGTATAATCTCTGTATATCGATGTTATTCATCATACCACGTTATCCCCTGGTTTCACAACACGAATTATCCTAGGTTGGCTACCATTCCTTGGAAGGAAAACAGTTGTTGGGTTACGAATCACTTGTGCATAATTCAGCAACTGCCACGACGAGTTTCTTGGAACTGGACTCATGGATAGTACCTGTTGGAGTGATCAAGTGTTGTATACACATTTATGCATGTTATTCATACCACAAACTGATATTTATCAATATGTTATCAATGTTATCTGATATACCAATATTTATCAATATGTTCATAACAATCACCTTATTTCCAGTCAGGAATGGAAAACGAAGCGAGGATGCATTAGAAACAACCAGGTTTTTTTTCAAAGCCTGTAGCAACTGCAAAAAAAGTATTTAGATTATTATATTTTAACAGTTCGTTCAAAAATTTACCATTTGAAACGTCTGCCGAGTTGTCCCACATAGCACAGTTCAGCCGTCGGATGTCCGAATGAGAGCCGATCAGCCAAGGCACAGCCTATCCATCTGCGGCTCTCAAAAGGACATCCAACGGATGAACTAAACGAACGTCCCTTAGAGGGCCCTATAAGTACAGCCCGTTCATGTTATACAGAAATCCGTAATAGGACTTACATTTATCAAGCAACCAAATATGTCGTTTTAACACTTAGATGAGAATGAATGAAAAATACACCGACAAATATTGATTACATAACACTTTTTGAACCAAAACATGGTTTATTTACGGAAAATTTATGTTGTACAAATAGAAATTAGACTTTAGAGTGGTTCACGGTATTTGTAGAGAAACCGTGGAAAGCATGAGGGAGGAATGAAGTAGGCGTAACTATGTCTGAGGCAAAACTGACATCGTCCCAAGCATTTCCTCGAGTTGTTCCTTCTTCTATCGCGAACCACTCTATGGGAATGTGATGAAGAAATCAAACATAATTTGGGCGTAAAAAACGCCAGTAAATGATGCTCCTATTCGGTTAGGGAAGCACGTCATACACTCTATAGCAATGACAACTGTAGCAATATTTGGAAATTTGTAATACTTAAGTTAAAATCTACTGATAGAGTTTTTAATGGCACCAAAATAAAGTTACATTTATTCGGGAGAACCAGTGAACATTAGCTCTTTTCTCTATCAACTCTTTTCGACCTTCAGCGAGTCAGTCAGTCTCCTCAACATTATAACAGTGCTATCCCAGACAACACACCTGGTTTTATTTGGGACAAAAGACTTTGTTTGCGTGACCGTCCGATAAAAGACTGCTTTTGTCAGTCTAATTAATGAGTCCCAATCTGGGTTTTTAAGGGTTCGAAAATAACTTTTTTGTTCTGCAATTATGTTTATTTATGCAATGATTATTTAATTGGGTAAAAAAATGAGTTTCAAACTTTTCTCTATCGGGATTTTACAATGATTTATCATTTACCGTAGCTTGGGAAAAAAAGTTTAATGTCTGATAGATATAATGTCAATATATAATTTGTTCCTTAATAAAAACGTCTAGTAGCATTGTTCGAATCTGATAGTGGCCATGTATAACAAAGTAGTACGCTGAGGGAAATAACGTATTAAACATTATCCTTAACATGTTGTTATTTTATCCGGAATATGTTTGTTTCGGATGTTGGTAGAACATCCTGTGGCGCTGGCTAGGGCGGACAAAAATTTAAAAAAGGACATCCCTTGGATCTCCGTTTCGGCTGTTGGGATGTTCCTAGGCTCTCCAACTGACATCCAAAGGATAGGACCAATGTCCGAAATTGACATCTTTTGGACATCCACCGGACTGACTTGCGTTTTGTGGGGTTATCTACAGTACTTCCAGGCCGAAACTCCTTTATTTTTTCGCTTCCACTATTTCACATTTTTTCTCTGGTTTCGTTGGTCAAGCTTACTATCAAGATCGCATGTGTTATTTGATGTCTGCTATTCCAAATTACGTGGAACAGCCAAAGGTAGTGGTCCAGAATAGCAATAGGCATAATTTTGTATATCATGCAACACCGCATAAGCAAAGCTTAAGCCAAATTTTGACGCCCTCTTGGATTTGTTCCAACCAGGCCAACATTTCCTATTTCTCAATTTCACGGTTTTCTTCTCGAAAATGTTTTACTTTATGGTAAAACGTGTTTTTAATTTCTAGCTGAGGTTTAATATGGTTAATTTTGCAGTGTGTTCTTTGAAAAGATTTTTATCACTGGTAGAGAGAATGCAAACGTGATATTGACAAAAAGGCAACGTTGCGAAAGGCGATTCAATCATAAATTTAACAATGAAAAAATTGCCTAAACTAGATGAATTTGGTATCTTAGGATAGTAAATAAAATAAAGTTTCAATTAATTCAAATTTCTCTCTTCTCGATGGGTAATTTTCTATTTTATGAATGAAAAACCCCAATTTTTACTATACCCCCGAGAGGCGAACCTGGCGGGGAATCTCGGGACCCTTTACTGAACACCCACCGTTCCTTCCAAGAGACTGGGATAGCGCGAGAGTGTACCTTTCCTATTATATCAATGTTAGACCATGTTAGCCAATGGGAAAGCCATTTAGCAGGGGTCCCACCAGGGGGCAGCGTGCGGGGTGCATTCACAAACCGGGTAGGGTACGCGTCATGCACTGCACTACCAGAGTAGTACAGTAGATGGTGGCGTCGCCCTGTCGAAATTCTCCATAAGGCTATGTCCGAGCTGTCTACGATAAACGGTAGTGACACCTTGCGGATTTTTCCGAGAACTTAACTGAAAAACTTTCGTTTTTTTTTTTCTCATTCCCGAGTCAAAATGAAAAATCCCTTAATTTCCACCCAAAAAATTAAAAAAAAAACGCATTTTTTTACGAAATAATGTGTTTTATCAGTTTTGCAATAAAAAAAAAGTAAAAAAAAAAGTCACCAAATGCAACAGCATCAACAGAGATTTCAACCCTAAACCTTTTATCAACATACCGCCATAATACCAATCCATCGCTCTTCCGACTGAGCTACCGTTCGCTAAATCCCTTCAAAATTGCAATTAATAAATGCCTAAAAGTGTTTGTTTTTGCTTATTTTTGTTTGTCGATGGTGGCAGCACCGTTTATCGTAGAACAATTCTGTAACATCCGCCAGAACGCCCAAAGTCACGTGATCTAGAATTGAAAAAATCATGAAAAACCTCGGACATAGCCCTATGGAGAATTCCGACAGGGCGACGCCACCCTATATTACTCTGGCATTACCAGTCTACCACTATAGCACTATAGTCTGTAGTCTCATGGACTACTTAATACTAAGAACTGGACTCTTTCCCTATCTCGCCGTGTTAAAGCCTGTCTGGTAGGCCTTTTTTACAGCAAAATAAGAAAAAAACACAGTTAAATAGAGTTATTAAAGACTAGTTCCGCTACGTTTAAATTTTTTATAGAAACTTGGGAAAAAAATATATAAAGGTTTTATTTGTCGGAGAAGGCGAAGTTCGTGGACTTGACAATTTCGCCATCTTACCACCAAAAAATCCTAAGTTCTTACAAAATGGGATCTGTAGGCGGCAACAATTTAAACCAGCTTTTTGGATTTTCTTACTTACCCGCAGGGCCCCACAGACCCCATTTTGTAAGAGCTAAAGGTTTTTGGTGGATAGATGGCGAAATGGTCAAGTCCACGAACTTCCACTTCTCCCTACTTATCCTGCAAATAAAACAGTAATATCTTTTAAACAATTCAATTTAGGTATATGAACATTAATTGATTCAGCACTTATTTTTTGGTTTTTCTTATATCGATGCAAAAAAAATTACATTGGAGACATAGGAATCATCGGAGTGTCCAGTCCTTATATTAAGTAGTCCATGGTAGTCTGTACCATGGACTACTCTATAAAGAGGACAGGACTCTTGGACGTTTTATGTCGGCCATGTAATTTTTTTTTACATTAGCAATAGAAAAAGCACCAAAAAATATTGGTTGACTTAATAAATGTTCCTATACTTATAATTAATAGTTAACGAGATATTTCTAATTTCCTTACAGAAGAAAGGGAAGAAACTCATTTCACCAGTGCCACCTAGCGACCAAGTCCCATAAGCTCTTACAACTAATTGTCTAAAACACACTAAAACAGGCAAGATTTAAAACAAATTTAGTAAAAAAGTATGCCACAAAAAAGAGGAGCACTAGGCTAGGCTTTCGTCGTAATAGACAATTCGGTGTTTATTGACAAAAGAAAGCAATTTCTTGGCAATAGACTGTGGGGCCCCGTCGCAACGAAAAGCAGGCGGAAAATTCGTGGCAATAGACTCAACACTTTGTTTGTTTGTTTTTTGTTAGCTAAGATTTAGTCTAGTCAGGAAAATCGAATCCAATGTTTAAAATTGCAATATTCATGAAACCTATTTTAAAAAATAGGGAAAAATTGAGTAGATACTACGGTAAAAAAGCTCCCGGTCAAAGTGGTGGGGAAGATAAGGAAATTAAATTAAATAGGTTTTTTGTGGCAGAATATTTACATAAACATGACAAAAGCTGAAAAGCAGCGTTTCATACAAAAATATATTATTTAAAAAAGGTTAAATCTATTGCCACGAAATCGTTTGCGTTACGCGACTGGCCCGACCCTTTTTTGCCACGAAATATGAAAATATCGTTTCGTGTCAACACAGAGAAATTTGTCTATGGACAAGAAAGACTACTAGCCCTCTCTGATGCCGTGACGATTTTCGTCTGAATGGCTTATGCCAAGATATTTCGTTGCAATAAACAAACCGTTGACTATTGCCACGAAACAAAAACAGAAGATAGATGGCGTACTTTAGCAGAAAACAAATTAGTTATGCATGGGAAGATAGATGTCGTAGCTTTTTGAAAATAACCTACGTCGTAGCCTGATGCGTAACTAGTATCCAGCAACTTAAAGTCTTACACCCAGCGTGGTGTAGCTAGAGCGTTTGACGTCATTCCGACGTCGTAGTCTGAGGCGTAGCTAGTATCTAGCAACTTAAAGTCTTACACCCAGCGCGGTGTAGCTAGAGCGCCTGACGTCATTCCGACGGCGTAGCCTGAGGCGTACCTAGTATCTAGCAACTTAAAGTCTTACAACCAGAGCGGTGTAGCTAAAAATAAACTGCAATAAAAAAAAAAAGTCACCAACCACGCGTTGTAAAAAGATAATGACCATAAAAAAGTCACACCTTATTAGCAAAAAAAAGGGAAAAAAAGTAACAAACATTTCGTGGCAATAGACAAACGTTTATTTCTCGTAACGAAAAAAGGCACAGGCCGCACAGCATATCGTAGCAAAATACAAAAAGGAAACAATTACGACGAAAAGAGAGGGGCAGTAGGCTTTCGTGGTAATAGCCAAGCGGGCGAGAATTGCCAAGAAAACGATTTCGTGGCAATAGACTGTGGGACCAGTCGCGTAACGAAAAAGCAGACGGATTTTCGTGACAATAGACTCAGCCTTAAAAAAACACAACAGTTTTTGGCAAACTGCAGTACACGACACAAGAAAACTGGTCAATGGGATTTCTAATCCAGTTTGCCCAAAATGTAGTGTTTTTTTACTAGAAAAGTGTTTAAATGCATGCCACGTGTTGCTTAACTTTTTTTTAAAGCGTTGGCATGCATTTTAACACTTTTTGGGTTTGGTAGAAAAACTACATGCCGTTAATATGCTAAGTCAAGCCACGTCTGCAGCTAGTTTTGGCTATCCCCCGCCACGGTGCGCACTAGTCGACTAGCCGCACGACTTTTCGCCCTGCGTACACCAAGGAAATGGAAAAAGGTCTCTTGCAGTGTGTCCACTTTTGCACGTTTTTCCGCTTTTTGAACGTTTTTCATGGTCTGTGCGCGGAAAGTGCACGTGTGCACGTTTTTGCACGGAAAACTTTTTTTGCACGTTTTGCACGGAAAATAAGAATGTTCACAAATTTTCATACGGATTTCACAAATATGACTTCCTTTTTAATAAAAAAGACAATGCTGCTCGAATAAATTTCGATAAATTTATGAAATTTATCACGCATTCCCGCTTTTACTTCTTCTATTCTCTATCTTGTTTTGTCTTGTTTGTCAACATTACTTAGACAGAAGGTTCCTCAGATCATCACTATTAAATGTGGCTGCCACCTGTTACATCTATGCTCTAGTTACGCAAGTAATGTTCTGCCTGACCATTTGGAAGACTTACTTCGAAGTATCCAACATAACACAAGTCAGTCCGGTGGATGTCCAAAAGATGTCAATTTCGGACATTGGTCCTATCCTTTGGATGTCAGTTGGAGAGCCTAGGAACATCCCAACAGCCGAAACGGATATCCAAGGGATGTTCTTTTTTTTAATTTTCGTCCGCCCTAGCCAGCCCCACAGGATATTCTACCAACATCCGAAACAGACATATTCCGGATAAAATTAGAACATGACGAGGAAAATGTTTGATATGTTTTTTTCCTCATCGTATTACTTTATTATTCATGTCCACCACCAGATTCGAACACTGAACCTTTGTGTTGACAAGCCAGTTGACCCAATTGTTTTAATGTTGACCCAATTAAACAATCATTGCATAAATAAACATAATTGCACAACAAAAAAGTTATTTTCGGACCCTTTAAAACCTAGATTATGACTCATTTATTAGACTGAAAAAAGCAGTCTTTTATCGGGCGGTCACGCAAACAACGAATTTTGTCCCAAATAAAACCAGGCGTGTTGTCTGGGATAGCACTGTTATAATGTTGAGGAGACTGACTGACTCGCTGAAGGTCAAAAAGAGTTGATAGAGAAAAGAGCTGATGTTCACTGGTTCTCTCGAATAAATTTAACTTTATTTTGGTGCCATTAAAATCAGTATATTTTAACTTAAGTATTGCAAATTTGCAAATTTTGCTACATTTGTCATTGCTACAGAGTGTACGACGTGCTTCCCCAACCGAATAGGAGCATCATTTACTGGCATTTTTTACGCCCAAATTATGTTTGATTTCTTCATCACATTCCCATAGAGTGTTTCGCGATCGAAGGAGGAACAATTCGAGGAAATGCTTGGGACGATGTCAGTTTTGCCACAGACATAGTTAGGGAAGACCGAACCCGTGTTGGACACTGTTCCGAGTTGGACAGTGTCTTAAAATATAGTAAAAAATGCTTTAAAATTCTAGATTTCACACGAATTGTTCTAGATGTGATGATGCTAGATACTGTGTAGTTTAATTAATTTCCCGACAGTAGAACGGGAGTTCCAGGAGGAAGAAAAAAACACGATAAATTATTGCAAAATTTTTCACCCGAATTATTGATTTTGCTCCAAGTTTGTTTGAGTAAAAATTTTTTTAAACACATCAGTGTGTAAAACTTTTTATCCTTTACAATTGTGTGTAAGAAAATTATTTTTAGGTGCTTTGGTGTACCTACAATTAATTAATTTGCGGGGGCATGATTTTGAGGCCATTTTGGACAGTTCCAATGGGTAATATTGCACAAGGTGCGGCAGCAAAGAGGAGGAGCTTGGGCGGAGCTTGGGCGGAGCCAAAAATTTGAAGTCACGTAAAACTGAAGTAGAACTATCGCTTATTTGTCTATATCGATTATTAAAAATAAATTTAATGTTAAGCTCCACCTCTCCCTATATCTTCCCTATTCACCAACATAATTTTCTTCATATATAAGAAAAAGATTTGATTTACATTTAAATCACCAAGGAAATGTTTTTTAAATTATTTATTATTAGAAGAAACTATCAAAAAAGGTTTTTAAAATGATTTAAAGACATTAATTTACACCTTTTTGGACCCCGTCTAACTTGGTACAGGCTCCTGTCTAATTTCACCCCGGCTTGGTAAAAAAACACCGAAAAATGGAACTCAATGTAAATTCTTAAATTTTAAAGTTACACATTTAAAAAAAATCAAGAGGGTGGGGGCAAGGCTTAAGAATGACCTTGGCCAAAAAAAAACTCTTTTGCCTAAGGGGATCGGGAGATATGCGGGAAAAACCGCGACTGTCCAAGATGGGTCCGGTCTCCCCTACGCCTACTTCATTCCTTCCTCATGGTTTCCACTGTTTCTCAACAAATACCGTGAACCACTCTAAAGTCTATAATTTCTATTAGTACAACATAAATTTTCCGTAAATAAACCATGTTTTGGTTCAAAAAGTGTTTTGTAATCAATATTTTTCGGTGTATTTTTCATTCATTCTCATCTAAGTGTTTAAAACGACATATTTGGTTGCTTGATAAATGTAAAGTCCTATTACGGATTTCTGTATAACATGAACGGGCTGTACTTATAGGGACCTCTAAAGGACGTTCGTTTAGTTCATCCGTTGGACGTCCTTTTTTAAGCCGCAGATGGATAGGCTTTGCCTTGGCTAATCGGCTCTCAATCGGACATCCGACGGCAGAACTGTGCTATGTGGGATTACAAGTCATTTCTCCCATTCCTCGAAAGCAAAGAATGCTTTGTCTGCTTTCCAAGACGAGATAAAACTAGCTATTTTAAGTCCTATTCAGACTCGCTGGTTAACGAGAGAAGCTAGCATCAAACGTGTAATATCAGATTATGACGCACTCGTTGCGTATTTCAAAAATTTGATGCTCACAGACAAATGCAACACTAACCGCTTCATTTTGCAATCGCTGGATGACCCGATTACGATTATTTACTTCCATTTTCTTGCCTATGCCTCCCTGGCTCCCTACTAGCACACATTATCCATAGGACGTCCATTGGATATCCGATGGTCCATTTTCCGTTTGTTCATTTATTGTAAGTTACGGACATCCTATGGACGTCCAATTTCTGTCATTTTACGGGTGGTCGGTTTTTGATATATCCTGCGGTGTGCGGTTGTCCATCTGGTACCGATCTTGCATGAACCCTTAAACGATCATATTTGGACGTCCGCTGGACGTCCAATCATAGGACGTACTTTTTGGGTAGAAGCTGGACATTCTATGGATATACTCACTTGGACCACCAATAATTCGGACCAAAAAAGAACGTCCATAGGATGTCCGTTGCTGCCTGAAAACGGAAAGACTTTGAGTTTTTATAATTAGAAACTTGGACGTTCTGTGGATTACGTGCGGTGGAAGAGATGGAAATTTTTCTATCACCCTAGTAGAACATGATATCTTAAAGATATCCTATAGATATCAACATGTCTATGTGCTAACTTACATTTCTAAGATATCTACAGGATATCTTTAAGATATATCAAATCATATATCTAAAAGATATATGCGATTTCTATCTTGGAGATATCTTGTAGATATATGGTTTGACATCTCTGTTTTTCCAACAGATTATTATTTCCCGAAAATGTACAGCACCCACTTCCTTGAATAAGTCAACAGCCATTCAGCCAATGCGCAAAACAACGCACTTGTTTTATTGACCATATTTATGGAAGTGAGTGTAATACGATCGCCGAGGAAAGTTGAATAGAATGATTGAATAAAAAAATTCTTTGTTTTCCTTAAATCTATTGAACCACTTGGTTAAACCACTTTGGTAGGAAAAATTGAAGAAAAAAAGGCTAATCTTCAATTTCATTGATTTCTGCCATAACTTAATCAGAGTCTGCTCGGTTAAAAGGGAATAAATGAAGTAAGAAAAATGAAATTTTGTGAATTTCCAATTACTTGCATGTTGCTGACATAAATTAGTTTTAGTTAAAATCATAAATCCATAGTCGGGGAAATGAAATGAAAATAAAAATAAACATAGAACAATTGGGAAACAATACTCTTTTAATTTAAATACATGTATATACAGAAGAGGTCTAGTGGTTAGCGATACAAGCCAGAAATCTAATGGTCAGAGGTTCGAGCCTCGGATCGGGCACTTAAATTTAAATTGAGAAACATGTGCTACAGTCCTCGGGATATACAGAGTGGGTGACGGAATGAAATTATATTTTCAAGAAGATAGCAGAAAGATATCTGGTAGCCACGACTTATAACGACTGCAAAGACTGCTCAAAGATATCTTTAAGTAGTCTTTGCAGTAGATGTTAAGATATCTTATAGATATCTTTAAGATATCATGTTCTACTTGGGCACTTGAAAGAAAAACAATGATCATTTAGTCATTTACCTTCGAAAATGTAAAAATTGTCACATTTCACAATTTTATGTTTAAAAAATAAATAACAATAAAATTTATAAATTGCAAAAAAAATGTTTTTTTCCTAAATTATTTTTTTTATTATTGTTTTGAATTTGATTCTGTATGCATTTTCTGACTATTACTTGCTAGATTATGGTTATTGTAATTTATATTTATATATATCTACACTTTGTCGACGTTTTGCTGCCAAGGCTGCGTCTCCGCTTATGGCCGCGCTGCCTGCCGCCCGTCTTCAAGTGTTCCAGCCACCGTTTGCCTGCACCGGAGTTGATTACTTTGGTCCAATCGAAGTTAAGCTGTTCCGTCGTTCCGTCAAGAGATGGGGATGTCTGTTTACCTGCCTCACCACCCGAGCTGTTCATTTGGAGATGGCGTACGCCCTGGATGCGGATTCTTTCATCTGTGCCTACGAGAACTTCAGAGTGGCGCGTGGTACGCCGAAGTTCATCCACTGCGACAACGGGACCAACTTCAAAGGAGGACAGAGTGAGTTGGCGGAGGCGCTGGAGCGCCTTAATCATTCGAAAATATACAATCATCTTGCTCTCGCTGGCGTGGAGTGGCGCTTCAACCCACCTGCTGCCCCGCATTTCGGTGGAAGCTGGGAGCGGCTCGTAGGATCGGCCAAGCGAGCGCTGGAGCGTGTTCTACACCAGCAGTCGTTTACCGATCAGACACTCACCTCGGCGTTGAAGCAAGTGGAGCATCTTATTAACAGTCGACCCCTAACATACGTCAGCGTCGACCCGTCCGCTCCGGAACCACTTACGCCATATCATTTGTTGCTGGGCCGTGCTAACCCTAGCATTCCGCCAGATGTTTTCTCTTCAGCTGATCTCTCGTGCCGCAAGCGTTGGCGAGTCGCTCACGCTATCGCGGATCAGTTTTGGCGTCGTTGGATGACGGAGTATATGCCGTCGCTTACGGAGAGGAGAAAATGGCTGAAGGAAGAACGCAATCTACAAGTTGGAGATATCGTCTTGGTTATCGACGACAAGACTCCACGAGGACTTTGGCCGCTTGGATTGGTGACCGAGGTGTTTGCTGGACCGGACGGAGTGGTCCGCTCTGCAAGAGTCCGTCACAACGAAACTGAACTTCATCGTCCAGTCGTCAAGCTGTGCCTCCTGGAACCCGAATTAGAAGACAAAGAGTGTGCGTCCGAAACCGGACGCAGGGCCGGCGATGTTCCGGAATGCAAGTCAGAAGAGGCTTCTCATCCCGCAGCTCCCCAGCGCCACCCGTAGTCGCGAAGTGAATGTCAGAGGAAAAGCTAGTCGTTCGTCAGGCAGTCATTACGCCCATGCTGTCAGAATCACGTCGTTGCTGAGAGGGTCGGAGAAAGCAAGGTTATGCTAAGTCACACATACCGGTCGGGTATCTGTGCACAAGTCTCTAGTATTTCCTACGTTTGGTATTCACTTCGTTTGTCTGTCTGAACGTCAATACATTTGTCATCTGTCTATCGTCAACTAACACAAGTTTCGGAACAGTCCTCGGGATATACAGAGTGGGTGACGGAATGAAATTATATTTTCAAGAAGATAGCAGAAAGATATCTGGTAGCCACGACTTATAACGACTGCAAAGACTGCTCAAAGATATCTTTAAGTAGTCTTTGCAGTAGATGTTAAGATATCTTATAGATATCTTTAAGATATCATGTTCTACTTGGGCACTTGAAAGAAAAACAATGATCATTTAGTCATTTACCTTCGAAAATGTAAAAATTGTCACATTTCACAATTTTATGTTTAAAAAATAAATAACAATAAAATTTATAAATTGCAAAAAAAATGTTTTTTTCCTAAATTATTTTTTTTATTATTGTTTTGAATTTGATTCTGTATGCATTTTCTGACTATTACTTGCTAGATTATGGTTATTGTAATTTATATTTATATATATCTATTACTATATAAAATAAGCCCACATTTCTTAATAAATATTGGTATATTGGATAGAGCCTTCGGCTACGATCCTAGGGAACTTGAGTTCGATTACTAAAGCAGTTCTATATTTCTCCCCAAAATTGGAAAAAAAGAAGGTCCAAATTACGTTCATTTTCGGACGTCCTATGGTGCTATGGATATACACGTTTGACGTCCATGGGAGAGGACATTAGTATATCCTGAAAACACCATAGGACATCCAGCTGGGATATCCAACTGGATCGGCGCTGACATCTATAGGATATCCCATGGGTATATCTGTGGTAGGAGGGTTGGGCCTATTTAACACTGTCAATCGAATCTTCCGCACAATCCTTTACTTCATACCCTGAAACCTCAAATTGTTAATCCCTAATTGTTAAAATCCCATGATGAGCCCCTACACCAAATAATGTTTTCTGACGAACTAGTTAATTATATTTGACGTGTTAAAGCTAACTCCAAAATTTCAATTTCTTGATTTTATAATGTTATATCTTTGATCAGTGCATTTTTTCGTATGTTAATTTTTTATTTTTAAGTTGACCCGAGTCACCCGACATACATTACATGAATACATACGCGTTAAAAAATGTTTTTTTTGAGAAATGCACGGAAAATGCACGTTATTCTTTAAAAAAAACCTCACGTTTTATGCACGTTTTTTAAAAATCCCGATGCACGTTTTTCACGGCATTAAATCTGGCATCGATGTGCACGTTATGCCAAAAATCCGAGTGGACTAGAGTAGTCAGTAGTCCATGTCAGTTAGTTTTTACAGTTTTTAGTCTGTGGTAAACTGGCAATCGAAATAACAAGCTACGAACGTCAATAAAATGGCATCTAGTCCACTTCCACTAACACATGAAAAATTTAATCTGGAAATTATAGAATATATTCAGGATTTGGGATCATGCTGGCGGTGTGCTATGCGATTTACAAGAGAAAGGGAACCAGAGGCCTATCAACGGAAAATTGTAGTAATTATTAATTTTTTCACTGATAAAATTATGGTGAGTTTAATTGAATAACTGTGACCATGTGGAGGACTTGAAACAGGAACCTGAAGAAAAATTATTAAAGACTAGCCCGTGCGTTATTTGCTTGGGGTTGATACAAGATCAGTTCATTAATGAATGTATCACTGATGAGGTACACAGCATTTCCTGACACTTCTTTACTTCATTTTGACCCATTATTTTTATCTGAAGATTGCCCAACATGTTATTGAATCTGATTACGATTCCCCTACATTTGCATGTATGGTCTCATTACCAATAGCTATCATGCTCAGGGAACAAGCTGTGTGGTTTCTAACAACTGAAAAGTTTCCAAAACTACTTTCACCAAACTTTACAGTTGATCATGTTACGTCTCTTAAAGATGTTTGGAAATTTGTATTTTCCAAAATGTTGGAATTTAAGTTGAAGAAAAAACTAGCACATAGTAGCTCATCATTCCAAATTCAAGTCAGTGTACTTTACCCTGATGAAATTTCTGAATGTGGGGCATTGTAATGCTTTTTAAAATTATAATCATATTTATGAATTCTAGTTGTAAATACTGTATATTTTTTACACTTTCATCATTATAGAGTGGACATGTGCCCTGAAAAATTCAAACATCGATATAAGCAAACTAAAATCTACCAAGAAGGCATTTTTTACCAGAAATGCTGCTCATTGTGTTCTAGCAGGGATGAGCTCCACAAATTTTCAAAAGTTCTACTCATTGAAAGTACCAAATGTTAATGCCTACTATGGAGCGGTGCAATGTTTCCATACTTCCCGCCACATTGCTGGTAATGTTTCTGTTTTTTTTTTTTTTTTATTTGGGTTGCATTACAGGAAACTGAAGTAATAGGTAATTATCATTTGGTTTTGTTGAATGGTTATGTATGATTAGGTCGTTATCAGAAATTCTCTAGAAAATTATGCCAAACCCCATGGCTCATTGAAGGGGAAAAACACATGGACACTTCTATCCAGGAATTGATTTGCCAACACCTTGAGCCATTTTTTAAAACCCAAAGTTTGTTTAAATGTTAATAAATTCCATCAATCAAAAGCTTCAATTCTAAACGAGTGTTTTAATAGGTGTCAAATTTTCATCATCTGGTCGGGAGGATGTTGATGTACGAACTCTTGGGCTTGGCAGACCTTTTGCCATAGAGCTTCTTGATCCTCATCGAACTCTTTTCACACAAGATGAGATTACTCAAGTTCAGAGCAGCATCAATAGTAGTACTGATGCCATACAGGTCCGATTCCTTTCTTTTCCGGCCGGCAGGCCGCATCGGACCACATGCGTGTCGTTTATAAGGTGAAGTGGTCCCGATCACATATATACGACACGCATGTGGTCCGATGCGGCCTACCGGCTGTTGACCAATTAAACCCATCTCGTAACTGGTTGTGTCGACCACTGCCGCAAAAGTCAAAAAGATTTTATTTAATTGATTATTTTATTTCATTCAGGTCCGGGACTTGCAATTGGTCTCGAAAGAGCAATTATCGGTACTGAAAGAGGGTGAAGAAGAAAAAACAAAAATCTACCGGGCTTTATGTGTAACGCTTGATGGCTCGACCCTAACAGCAGAAGATTTAATTCGTATTAACGGCATCACTGAGCTTGTATTGATGCAAAAAACTCCTCTGCGTGTGTTACATAGGTACAAATATTTCATCATTTGTATAACAGTTCGGTTGTCAAGGCTATAAATTGCTTAATTTAATAGGAGACCTTTGGCCGTGAGACCACGTACTGTTCACGAGATGAAGGTTACTTTACTCGACGATCATCCAGGGCATTTCATCTTACGTCTTAAGACGCAAGCAGGAACGTATGTTAAGGAATTCGTACATGGCGACTTCAATCGAACAGTGCCAAACTTATGTATACTACTTGGTCGGCCTGTGGATATTGTTGCGTTAGATGTTGACGCTGTTGAACTAGATTGGCCACCAGCTCTTTTCAATTGACGTAACAATACAAAATATAGCAAGACAATTAATTGTATTCATGTTGAAGTGATTATGGAACTATCCATCACATCCATGTGGTCAATTGCTCAGTTGCTGCTCGGTGGTTTTAGGTCCACGTATACGCGTTTGATAACGTTGATCTCCTTCAGTGTTTCTTTATTTCACTTTCCACTGAGAATAGTTGAGGTGCATTCATGCCAAGCGTTATAGTTTCTAGGGCTCTTCGACATCTTTTTTAAACATCTGATTCGATATAGCAGAACGTAGCAGTCGAAATCACTCTTCGTCTGCTACGACGTACTTTGGGGAAATTTAACAAAAGAAAAGGTTTTAATAAACCCTATGTTCTGCATATAATTTTTTTAATTAATTGTATGATAATAATAATTACGTTTTTAGGCTTATAATCAAGTTAGCCAATGGGTTCTCTCCAATAGACTAAGTAACAAGGCTTCCTGCTGTTTTTCTTAAGAAAAAGCCTGACGGGGACAGCTTTTATTCAGAAATTTCTTAAGAAAACGAGTAAAAGCTCCATCAGCCATTTTCCCCTGATAATTTCAGACAAAGTTCCATTGTCAAAGTTTTATCAGATTCGAAAATTGTTTCAGTAGTCCGGGTGAGCTGATTGAAGTGCTGTGTTGCCTTGAAATCGTTAAAGTGCCAGTGCTTTCGAGGGTAATCACATGGTGTGCTGCTGTATACTCGATAAAGTGCTTCTCTGGAAGCTCAAAGTGAAATAAAACACAGTAGGTCACACTGGTTCGACACTTTCAATAATCGATAATAGTTACATAAGACATAAGACAAAGTTCCTGATTCATTTTGGTATTTTCCTCTGGCGCCATCCATAAATTACGTTACGCGTTTTTTTCGCGATTTTTTGCCCCCTCCCCCCCCCCTTGTCACACCGGGTTACGCTGAGCTGACCCCCCCCCCTGAAAATTACGTTACATTCAAGCAGACCCCCCCCCCTTCGTTCAATGAAAACAAAATTTAGACTATTTCAAATTTGAACTGTTTTATTTGAATAATTTAAGAATTAAATTAAATTAAATTTATTCAAGGGAAAACTATTAGAAAAAGATTGAGCGAGGGCAGTTTCAATGTTGCTGGTGGAAAAAGCAGACGAGATAATAAAAAAAAATACTATGCGTACACAGCGCCACCTGGTGGAGATTCTAGAACTAATGTAACGTTACCGGCGGCTCGACACCCCCCCTCCCCCCTGTAACAATCTGTCACAGAAGTTTCAACCCCCTCCCCCCCCTTCCAGCGTTACGTAATTTATGGATGGCGCCTCTGACAAATGGCATGTTTCACATTTTTCTTTTCCCAAATTAACAATTCTTCCTTGTTAGTGTCAGACGCAAAACTGTCATCGTTGGCTGCAGCATTGACATTGAGATTCCTCCTGTTTGATCGGTGGCAGATTCACATGCTGGCGATTCATTTTGATCTTTACACCACATTCATGGATTCCATAAGAGAGGCGTCCATTTTCTGATGACTATCACTTTCCACTATTTGTTCACCCTTCGTCGTGCTGCTTTTATTCGTATCATCCCAATCCACTTTGAATCGAGTAACACGAGGATTGGTAGCTAAAATATTTCGCATGAGTTTGTCAAACTGCGGAATTGTGGGAGGATTCTCTTTCAGTTCAGCATCACCGTATTCGTTATTTACGTAATATCTATTTCAAACCAAAAATAACTGAGGGTAGCGTTCTTTAGCATTATTATAGTATGACATAATTACCCAACACGAATAAATTCTTGACTGCGATAAGAACAGGTAAGCAGAACAACTGTTACGCCCACAGCATCTGCGACGGGAATTTTAGAAGGTTGCGGAGGCTCAGCTTGAAACACAAACATGTGTCTTCCCTCAGGCACAGGACCGACATAAACAGTATCAAGAACTTGGTCATAAGTTTCACTTTCAGCTATTAAAATGTTAAACAGAGAAAAATAATAAATCTTGTCATCTTTTAATATCATTTTTATCGCGTACCTGAACCAACATAGATGATTTTCCATTCCAAATCCTTATGGTTAAAAATGCTAGTTTTAGTATTACAGTTAAGTATTAATTATTCACATATAGCAAATGACAATATACTTCCTGAAGATCCTCCAGGCATTCAAAAGTAATTTCAAATTGGAAGGGATTAGAGAAATTTGAAGGGTTGTCAAGAACAACAACATTCTGAACATGGACTTTTGCCATGTTGGCACAAGGTTTCTCTGCTCACACTCCTCGTTCTTTAACACTCAAAAACTGTATAAATCAGAAATTGTTGTATTTCTGACTTGTTTGACTTGTTGAATTCTTAAAGTTTTCACCATACATTAGAACCATAAAAATAGTTGAAAAAAGAGTAAAATATAAGTACATAAATCTGTTCCAACATATTCTACCTGCTCTTTTAAAATTCCAGTGACCTGTTTTTTCAAAAGCCTTTTTGAAATATCTAGATGATCATTATTTGGCAAAAATGATGTTCAAATTCCAAAACACAGTAGCTACAGTAAAGGACAATGAACTTTTGTAAATAAATGTAATTTTATCATAATGAAGCTTAATGCTTTACTCTAATCTATGAAAGAGGAAATCTATGTATACAGTACTGTGAAACTCAGATTTTAATTCAAACTGTAAGATGAACAGAGAAATAAAACAGATATTGGATTATATGGAACAAAAATTTACCTTCAGGGCAAACATTATACTAATATCCATTGACAATTAATTCTCTGTACTACCTAGAACTAGAAACATGTAGAAACGGCGTACGACGCAACAAACGTAACTATTTCAAATCAAAATAAGCATAAAAGTTGAAGGAAAAGGTACTTGATCCAAAAGTTAACTGAACTGCGGTTAACGGATCGTTAACTTCATGGTTAACGCGTTAAAGTAGGAACGAGTGTCGAGTTGGTTAATAAGTTAATCCTAAGTTTGTTTATTTTATTTAAATATATTAACTTTTTATGTTTAAATATTATATTATTAAATTATTGAATTATATAATATTGAATTGAATTATTAGGGAACGAGATCTTGTTTTTGTTAATCTCCTGTCCATTTAGATCTCCTGGACAATAGTTCTCCTTGGGTTTTTTTTATTACAGGACAATAGAACACCATTAAAATCTAAATTAAACGAAATTCTAGACAATAACAATATAGCATCCCTTAAATAATATTATTTAAAAAATATTATACAGTAGTTTATTCGCTAAAAATTAAATTAAATTCAAATATTAAAAAATTATATTTAATTTAATTTTTAGCGAATCGGCGAGCTCCGGAAGCTTCGTCCAGAGCCATGAAAGGGGAGGTCTCTCAACTTCATAAGAAAATTTCCCTTGGGCTGCGGCACGGTTTTTCCGAGCTGCTCTCTTTCCCATCCTCCTACTTTTGAACTGCTACGGCGACAGTGCTGCCATCTGGCCTTTTTTACGCTTTTATGAATTGCAATTTTAATGATTAATTTATCAATCCGCAGCTAATTTGTTAGAGCGATGGAGAGCTAACATCTATGGATCGTATGTTCGTTACTCTGTAAATACAGTTTCATATTAAGATTTATTCTTTACTTTTTTTCTTTTTTTTGCAATTTTAAATGCAAAACTCATAAATCACATTTTCTGTCAAGAAATGTATTTTTGTAAAGTTTTTTGGTGGAATTAGGGGATTTTTAATTTTGACACGGGACTTCGAAAAAATTACTCTAGGAAGTCTCTAGGAATGAGTTCACTACAACACGGACAAATGGACAAAGCCTTGTGGAATCGATCAACCATAGGCTTTATGGCTCTGTAACAAGATTTAAAGAATCAGGGAAAATTATCAATTGAATATATTAAAGGAAATAGAAGATATTTATTTAATTTGAAAAAATTCTAGTATAACATGTAGAAACATGTTATTTAATGAGGGGTAACGTTTGATGAAGTTTTTTCACTAACTGTAGGAGTTATATTAGGCAGGTTTCACGCTCATTCCCATTTAATTCAGTAAACAGCAAAAAAGGAGTAATCTTCGGAGTCCCGTACCATGACAATGAAAAGGAAATCCTGCATGCACGCGCAGACCTAGACGTTATCGAATTCATATTTCTATCCACGCGAGGGGTAGACCTGAAATCCTATCCGAAACCGTCATACTCAATTCATCACCGTCATCCGAATTCGCCAACGCAATCCCAGCGAGCTAGAATCAAAATTGCAGCAGTGTCCTTTCAGGTCGGCGGAAGTCCACTATCGTCAGTAGTCAATGTGCAGTGCAGCTGCAAAACGCTTAGCATCAAGACCCCAGCCGATCCAAGTAGTCTCGAGCCACCAGATGTGGACAACAGCAATTGATGATTGTTTGAGTGAGAGAAAAGCGAACGAAGACAACAAGGCGCCTGAGGTGAGCAGTTGTGGGGCGTAAAATCTTGGTGAACGCCCACAAAGCTAATGACAGGCCAAAAGGAGTGGGGCACAAACTCGAAGGATCGTTGGTGGTTGCGAGCCAATCCTCGAAAAAATTCGACTTATCTCAACCAGCAAAACATTGCGAGAATGCCAAAGATAAATGATTATACCTTTTATGTCCTTGAAATTAGCCGGTTTCTGTGGTGAACCCTGAGTTTTGATGCCGTCCAACGTCGACTGAACTTTTGCTTCTTACACCAGCCAGGTCAGAAACTGCGGTCCGAACAGGTGTTCACCTCCCTTAAGACTCTTAAAGTCGTCCAGAAGATTACGGAAGCCCTGGTAGGTCTGGGAAAGAATTTTGAATCCTCGAGTGAAGAGTACTTCCTTGAATACGACGCCCAAAGCTTAACTGCCGCTTGGATTGCATTGACATCTGATTTGTAGTTTCTCCTTTGCCTTGTGCGTCCGTTTAGAAAAAGGAGCGGTTTAGCTAAATCTAAAATCTTGAAGGAAAACTTGCGGTATTCTTTTTTTAATGTCGATATTGGATTTTGACGCCGTCAAGCGCTTGTCTGATTTCAAACGGAGGTAGAAGGTATCGTCCAGGATTGGGTTGTAGAGGACAGGGTTGTGACGATCGCGATTGTTTGATCGCGCGATCACGACCGCGGTCACATTTCCGAGATCGCGACAGCGATCGCGATGAATTGAAAAAAACGCGACCGGGACCGGGATCGCATGATTAAAATCTTGCGATCAAATTTGCGATCAATTACCGCCATTTTTTGTTGATTTTTTCAAAGTTAAAAATAATTAGTAGAACTGCAAATTAATTATCTCAGTCCCTGAAAGTCTGACAGCTAGTAAAATGAGTTACTCTTTTTTTTATCGTGCGCAATAGATTCAGATGGGTGTTTTTAGGGGGTGTTTTGACACTGCACTGTTTTGAAAAGCTAAACGCCATCTAGTGGCGATCGCAAAAAAGATCGCGACCGCGACCGAGATCTTTAGGTAAAATTGCGATCGCGATAGCGACCGCGTTCCTTTTTTTATTTTTGAACGCGACCGGGATTGCGATCGAAAAAAAAATGATCGGTCACAACCCTGGTAGAGGATGTCTTCTTTTTTCTTGAATTTGAGTTGAAAAGCTTCTATGGCCTTCTTTATCTCCTGCTCCTTTAGACCCGTGATCAGCCACTTTGACAATTCCTTGCAATTCCCTGAAGAATAGGCGAATTCCCTCGCTATAGCTAGATGAACCTTCATCTGAAGATTAACTTGAACTTGAGCTTGAGTCCGACGAATGAATTGAACTACTTGACGAGCTTCGGCCGGACATGTTTGTCGAACGAGAGCTAAAAAAGGTCTGAATATATGAAAGGGGCGTCACGCCAAGTGGATGCTCCCCCACCCCATGTAAAGAAAAAGCCAAAGTGTTCCTAGACTACTTCAGCATGTGTATTCCCGTCCAATATTCCGAACAACGTAAAATTTGAAACATTCATTAACAGGCGTCTAACAGATGACACACGGAATACCCTCAGTGACAGTGACTCATCACAATGGAAAATTAGAAAGAGAAATGCCGAGATCGAAGAGTAAAGCCGTAGGACCGGACCTAGTGCACAATCAAATGTCCCAATCAAGAATCTAACCATGGGCAACAAAGTCTACCTACTTCATCTACTAAACCTATTGTTCTTAAACTCACATGTACCAACCCAATGGAAAAAATCAATCGTGAGATCGCTGTTGAAACCAGGGAAAGACAAGACCAATCCGAAATCTTACCGCCCAGTGTCCATCACATCGGGCTTGTGAATAGTAATGGAAAGAATCTTATCCAATAGACTACCATGGTTCCTAGAATCTAAAGGTAAAATTAATTGCGCCCAAGCTGGCTTTAGAAGAGGATGCAGTACAATGGGTCATACATATGTATGTATTGTATTTCATTGTATGTATCCATCCAAGTATCCATCAAGCCAGGAAACTGTTACTGTGGAATAGTAGGGGAGACCGGGGCTATATGGGACATGGGGCTATAATGGACAGAGCTATTAAAATATGTTAAAGTTTGTTAAATTCTGAAATACATACAGTGTATGCTAAATCATGTTTTATTTCTGCTCTAAACTTTTCTACTTGAAATACTGTTTATTTTTCGAGTTTTATGGGAAATAAAAAAAATTGAATCTGAAAAAATTTTTCAAGCGTTTAGTTTTTTAATTTTTTTATACTTTAAGAACTATTTTGATTAAACCCAGATAGCTGTTTGATAGGTTTTTTATTCTAGTTTAAGGGGGTACTTTTATTTTTTTTTAATGTGTTCCTAAATATATCATAATTTAGTTTATTTGACGTTAGTTAGGTCCAGGTTGATTGGGACATATTTAACGGGGTAAAACAGGACGAGGTGTTTTGCATGGTAGCAGACGAAAATCGACAAAAACAAGGAAAAAATGTCGAAAAAAAACACATGTTTACTTTTTTTGTTTTATCTCTACTTATACTTCATATAATAAATGAAAACACAGCACTTCTGAAAGAGAAAGAAATTTCCTTTTCACTAGTGTGTCTTTAAATAAAATAGGTAGAGTCTATTCTTCCGTCGGACGGAATTATAGCACCGTGCCTATTCTTCCGTTCGACGGACGAATAGCGCAATTTATTTCTTGGGCTATTCGTCCGTCGTGAAGGAAATTACATATACAACTGTAATAAAAAAGGGAGAACTCATTTTAACCGTCTCTTTCTCCATGCTAAGTCTGGTTCAAGGTGTTATTCCCGATGAAATCAGAGACTAAGAGAAACAAGTAAAACATTTAAAGTATGAACGAATAAGGAATTAGGAAAAAATAAATCAAGCATTATTATTTGCTTCTTCTATGTTAAAACAATAGAAATTTTATACCGAACACCTTTTTTTTAAGTAATTTTTTCAGAAGTTAGGTAAAAGGGTTCAAGTAAAAATCGGACTGATTAAGTGATTAGTGACATTGACTGCCTTTTTGCACTTGACGCATCATAGATCGTTTGTAGGCGTTTGTTTTATTTGAAAATATTTAAGTTACATTACAACATATGAAATAATAAAATGGCATACGCCTTTGTTTATTTATGATTTCATATGTTCTAGTATACTTGTTGCGGAATAAAACAACGCATGAGAGAGGGAGGGGATTCGAATTTTTTTCTTATTTCAAGATTGATAGGATATCTTGACTTGAAAAAAGAGATGATGCCGCGTAAATGAAGCTAAAGACATTTTTTTCCGCGTGCTTCATTTGTCCCCTAATTTACTTTTTGATGCCAGTTTTTCACCTATAGGCGCGACGAATTTGTACAATATAAAGCACAATCATTAGGGTCACACTAGAAATTTTTTACAGATAACGTATGACGTTATTTTGTTAAAATAGTTGCTTTGGACAATTAAGGGGTTGCTTAAACATAGCATTTTAACACTCATACTTTGCCTTTGGAAAATAAATTTAAAATATAAGAATAACAAAAAAAATAACATGCACGTAATATTCTGCTATAATTGGCAGTGGCCTAGAGTGGCACGGAATCTCCAATCTAACTTAACGCCATTCGATAGAGCTCGTTAAGCCGATTCGAATGGTATATGGGAAAGTTTGTGCAAATGAACGCATCCCTGAGTAAATCGACTTTAAAGTTTTTGGTTTACCGGGCTTCCGTTGATTAGATTGGAGATTCCGTGCCACTCTAGGCCACTGCCTATTATTGCGGTTTCGCCTTAGCTTGGGGCAACAGTAAGGTGAAAATGAATTCCCACTTTTTAATTACTAAAAAAATAAATTGCGCTATTTGTCCGTCGGACGGAAGAATAGGCCCAGTGTTATATTTCCGTCCGACGGACAAATAGATTTTACCATAAAAATAATGCAGCCGTTTCAGAGAAAAATCTTGTCCCATATAACCCCTGCCTCTGTCCCATTCAACCCTGTTTTTTTTTTTTTGTTTTTTTCATTTTTTTCTCTTTACATTTTATTGAATAACAATCACTTACATTTACGAAAAAAATTTACAAAATTACCAAACATACATAAATAACAGGGAATCACTCCTATACTTTTATTTTTTCTTAATATATCTTTAAAAAAATTTGACAGCGGAAAAACCAAAAATTTCCAACATAGCCCCGGTCTCCCCTACGTGGATTCTAGGCTGTACTACTCGACTACAACCACCACAAGTACCCATAAGTCAAGGAAGTGACCAACGCCTCCTAGTAAAGACAGAAAGTTATCAGAAAAGTAAAACCAACAATATACAGTCGTGGCTGCAAGTTTCTATACCTTGTGTTCAAATACCCGCCTTTTTACTGTTTATTGGCGGATAGTATAAGCCGATCACTAAGGCAAGGGGGTTATTCGTTGCTTTCTTCGAGCTTTCTTTCTTTTTAACCCTAATCCCTCTACTCCCTATTTTCTTTTCTCTTCCTCTTACCATCATGTTTATTTTACCGCAATGCCGAAAGTGGTTAAGCAACCTTAATGATACTTAATGTTCAAGTCCCTATAAAGAATTTACTTTTATTCGTTTCACCATTGAATTTATTCAATACTCAGTCTTATCACCATTCAACTCAAGAACTCTTGTTAATCTAGTTGGCATTGCTTCAATTAAACTTTGCCAATACGCTTGATTATTTTCCATAGTTTCCCAAAATTGAAAAAACCCAATCATACACGTCTTCAGCATTGTTTACTTCCATCTGGCCCATATTGCGGACCATATAGCTCCAGGTAAAATAAAGTTTTAGCCTAAGGGTGTCGGGAGATATGAGGGAAAAATCGCGACTGTCCAAGATGGGTCCGGTCTCTCCTAAATGAGGGACTGGTAAATTAATAACATGCTGTAAGTGATTTAACAATTCAACATGAAAATAATTAATCATAGAGAAAATAATTAAAAATTTGTTACAAAAATTCTTATATTAAATAACGCCAACTTTTCTAATGATTGTGCCGAGTTTTCATATTGTGTTCACATTTTATTGTTACGGTTAATCGTTAAGAATAAAAATGATTTAGAAAAAAACCTTTGCTGCGGGTGATACTGGACATCTTTTTTGGGGTAACAACGGACGAAAACAATATTTCTATTTTAAATTGCAGTAGACTATAAATATATTAAAACTAATTATTGTAAACAATCGCCATATTTACATTTATTTGTGAGTTTTATTATTTTTTATTTTATTATTTTGCTCTTATTAAGGCTCAAGACTTCAAATAATGAATAATCGTATAATCGATTAAGATTCAATTCTTGTTACTTAGTAAGACCCTCATCTTTTTATATTTTCCCGTGCTGCGTTGTCCATTCCAAGCCCCCCCCCCCCAAGCCTTAATTACCAAATTTTGATAACATATTATCATTATAATTTTTTCACATATTCTATTACTTCAATGACCAAAGTAACTATTTAGAATTTCTTTCTTTGCAAAAGGTTTTGCAATAGCATTAGAGTAATTACCATGTTTTTTACAATTTTTTAAAATTTTAACCATTAATTCTATGGGAAACGGCTAAAATGTGTATTACCGTTTCGGTTTTACCTTTTACCTTTTTATTCAAGGAATAAAAGGTGTTTATTTTACATCGTTTCATTGAAATGTAATTGCACAATTTTAAAGAAAATTTCTTCCTCTTCCACTTTGCTGTTTGCAAAATGTATGTTGGTCCATTCGTTCGTTCGCATTAAACGAAAACGTTGGGGTACCTTGAGCGGGGTTGGGTTGGACAGCAATAACGGGGTTGTTTAGGACAACTTTTGGAAAGGTTCGATTAACTATAGATTACTACATTGACAAGCTAACAAGCTGACAAGAATGAGTCGATTATTAGAAGCCAGCTATCGATTAAAAATTTTCTGTTTTTGAGAAAAAATTTTCTTTTTTAAGATTTCTAAATGTTATATGTGTTTTTTGTGCGTAATATGTACATGGTTGCAAAGATAATAGAATTTTGCACGAAATGGGTATCCCAGTTTTGTTATTTTTCCGTCATTTTATGCAAAAAAACTAACATTAAGAAGAGTGTCCCAAGCAACCCCGTATAAAAAGTGATTTTTTTAACCGTAAAGGTACGCCTACTCCTACGTTAAGATATTTTCCGAGTCATGGAAAAAACGACACTTTCGCGGGCTAGTCGTGGACCACCGACCACCTATTTCTCTTAAACAAAGTTATGATTTGGCCCGAAATTTCCCCTTCCTTTATATACGTACCAAAAATGTTCAAAACAAACCCCGTTGGCAAAAGTAGCGATTTTCCAAAATTCATTACTTTTTATACATTACTTTTTATTCATTTATTAAAACCTCACACCATTGCCTCGCTAACCAATAGACTACCACAATATATATATATATATATAAAATAAGAAGAATACACTTTAAAAATTCTTTTAAGTAATTTTTATTTTTATTTTCAATTCATTTTTCCCAACTGGATTTAGGATTTGACTAAAGCTAATTGATATCAGCAGCATGCAGGTAATTAGAAAAGTAGCTAATTGCATTTTTTCATATAACATTAATTACCTTTTACGGAGCAGACTCTTATTAAGTTATAGCAGAAAAAATAAGAAAACACCAATGATCATTGGTGAAAAATCTATTTTTAATCCATAGTGAATAACAAAATTTTGCTGTATGAATTACAATAATTTAATATATTTCCCACTCTTACATTCTACTTACCTCGACGATCGTATTATATTTCCGGAAATGTGTAGGAAAAACTTTGTGGAAGAGTTTCATAAAAATTCATATCTTGAGATATGAATACCATATATATACAACATATCTTTAAGATACATATCGCATATATCTAATAGATATACAGTTTGATATATCTTAGTGATAACTTGTAGACATCTTAGAGATCTATAACAACAGCTAGACATGTTAATATGTAGAAGATATCTGAAAGATATCATGTCCTACCAGGGGACATTGTTTTGTGAAAGAAAATCTATACCTGAGATGCATTCTTCCTTTAGCTTTTTCATAACATAGAAAGGTCATTCCATCCCAACTCGAATTTTTACGTCGCGGAAAAAAATAGAAAGGTCTAATTTTTTTACAGTGTGTTCCTTATGCATCAATCCTACACTGTGTAAAATATCAGATTTTTAGTTCCAAATTCCAATAGACGGCCGTGAAATTGGAATCAAAGTTTCCGGTTTAGCATTAAATTTGCATGCGGAAAAAGTCATATTTCCCGTTTTTCGACTGTTTTTTACTGACGGCAACAAAAAAAAACAAAAGACATGTAAAAATCGCTAATAATTCAGGCTTTCCGAATCTTTTTTAAAAAATTAAATTATGTTTTATTAAGGTACTCTTATGCTAGTTGTTAATTTTTTAATTTCAAATCCCTTCAGATAAAATCTCGTTTTTTGTAGAGACTTGAAATTTTTTTAGTTAATAGATATCAATAATGTTTATCGTCATGAAAAATTTCATCGTACGCCAGACCGGCGTTAATTATTTATCATTTATTTAAAGTAGAAATTAAGCTCTATCTATATATCCCAGGAATTATGTGGATAATAAATGTGTTCATTGTTAGATTATTGAATTCCTTTGGTGAATCAATGGATACACTCAGTATATTCAGCAGCACAAAGAAAGATAACTAAAAAGAAGCTGTACCGAGAGGAAACTGACTCTCTCGCTCGGCCCATTATTCACTACCGCTTAGTCGCACGATACCTAGCGGTCGTGAAGGCCATTACACAATGACTTCACATTCATTATTTATGGTGATCGAATTTTCCTAATTTACGTAATATTTGTCCGAAGACGGTTATAATGACTGGAGTGAACTCATCGTTTACAAGTTGCATAATAAGTTTGTTTCTAAATTTAAAAAGTAATGAAGATTAAATTAGACTAGCTTCTGCGCGCGTGTCAATCAATTCTTGTGATCGAATATTGAAGATTAAGATTGGAATTCTAATACGTTGTGGTACATAGTTTACGGGTGGGGTTAGGTTGTGGAGTTTGAGAAGAGGTTTGATTGCTATATTCTCCCATCTTAGTTGCTCGGCGGTACGGACCGTTCGTACGTGCAATTTCACTCCAACATTCTTTATAGCTATGTGTCCTCGTTTAATGCACTTGTGACAAACAATTGTTAGTTTATCGCCTTGTTGACAATTTCTTATACCTGGTCTATTGGTATACGAGTTACTGTTTCGAACGGTTAGTCACGCTCTTGTTTGATTATTAGACGAGGTGTTTCGCTGGTTTCCGTTCCATTGATTGAAACGATTTGGTCTTTATTTTTCCTTTCGATATCTAGGGTTGTCTGACCTTGGAAAACGTCTGAAGTTGCTATGTGGATTTCTTTGTTGGCTTTCCCTTGAATGATTTCGTTCGCGAAAATTTTGATAGTTGTTTCTTCTATAAGATAGGGACTCTACCTGATCCCTGCTATGTGAGTAACTATTATATCGCGATGAGGTTTGTCCCGCGCGATCGAGATGGCGAGTAATTTTTAGTAGCGCATCGATCCCTGGGATAACTGGGATCTCAGATAGGGCGTGGGAATCTGTCGAGACGGATTCGATGTTCCTGTTGCCTCGGACGATGGTCCAATGATACGGCTCGCTGTGAATCGTAATGATCCACAGTTCCGATTGTCGCGATATTTTCCTGTGATTAGTACGATCTTCTATTGTTTATTTCCAATTCGTTTAATTTTTGTTTAAGATTCGTAATTGCTGTTCTCTGTTGAATTATTTCCTCATCTTGTGGTTTTTCCTGATGCGTGATACCAGCAATTACTGCTTTTATCTATTTCTCCTCGCTACTTTCTTTACTTTGCAAAATTTGCTCCGATATTATCAGTTGTTTACATAAAGCTTCTAAATAATTGCTGTCTCCGGGCATTCTTAAATATAACTCGGTCTTAAACTTGGGTAAAAAAGCCTTGAAGAAGTATTTTAATTAGGACTGAATCTCGTATTTTCCTAACTTTTTGACGTATCGTGTCTTCTATAACTGATTTATTTGGATTATCCGATTTATCTTCTTTTCCTTCGATGCTTTCATATAAGGTTTTTAGTCGGGATATGAACTTACGGCAGCTTTCTTTGGGTGTTTGTTTAGGCTTTTGTAGTTTCCGCTTTAATGTCGCGATATCAAATGAATCCCTAAATCGTTCTATAATATCTTTACGCAAATCTGTATAGTTTAGAAGATGGTCTTGTTCTTCGACAAAATTATCATGCCATTTTGAAGCTTCGCCCTTAAGTCTGTCCAAGAAAAATTGTAGTTTTTGGTCCTCGTCCCAATCATTATTTCTTGTCTTGTTATGTCTTCGGTCGTTTTAAGCCATTCAGTAATAAGTTTGTCGGTACTTTATTTCCCTTTAAAGGTTGGAATCGATTTTTTGTCTTCTCGAGAGAAAAGTTCTCCTAATACTTTTGCCGATTGTTGATCCCCCCTGTAGTTCTAAGAAACTAAATTCTCCCAATTTATATTATATAAATCATCATAACTCTCAATCATAAGTCGTTACACATTTTTTGACAACGAGATGATGAATTAAACAATTTCACATCAAAGAAAAAAAGTTAAAAGTCTAAGTTCTGCCGAGTGTAGAAACCTTGTCGCAGTACTCATAGTCTAGAATACTAACCATCACACCATGTTTGCTTTTTTTTCTAACCGGAGATGGCCGTTTCTTACGCGTGGTGGCGCAGCGAGCAATATGTACTCTGGAACATCCACACTTTCCCCCTCCTACCCACCCGGGTCATCTCACTTTGAAAAACCCCTCAAAAAGCTGTGACAAGCACTTACGGCCAAATCAAACAGGGTGACGGTACCATCTCCTCTTTTACCATGACGAAGTCACTGATTTTCGAGAAGAAAACTGTGATATTGAGAAATTGGCCATGTTGCGAAAGGCGCAATTTTCGAAAAATTGCGATTTTCAATCATAAATTTAACAATGAAAAAAAAGTTCCTAAACTAGATGAATTAGGTATTGAAGGATAGGGAATTAAATTAAGCTTAAATAAAATCAATTTCTGGACGAATTGGTTGGTAATTTTCTATTTCTTGAACAAAAAACCCCAATTTTTACTATACCCACGAGAGGCGATGGGCTTCCTATACTAGCGAACCTGGCGGGGAATCTTGGGACCCTTTACTAAACACCCGCCGTTCTTGGGGATAACCCGAGAGTGTAAAGTATCCTGCAAAAAAAACCGAACGCGATTTCTTTTTTTTAACATCTAGTGAGGGAAAAATAAACTATTAGTTAATGTCTAATCCTTTTCCAAGGTGATATTGGCGCGATAGACTAAAGGCAGGGAAATTTCCAGACATAACCTTTGGGGCTTGTCCTTTTTTATGACACTTTAAACTATGGAATGGCGTGTATTAGACTTTTAGGATCTTATATAGATAGGGGGTTGAAAATCACGTTTTGAATCAAAAATCATCAGCGTAATCATCTTAAACATTCTTTAACAAATAACAATATTTCAATTAGTCGACTTTTATATAAAGATTCAATATTTCCTAACGTAAAATAGTGGCAGAAAGATAGGGAAAAAAAGGGTTTTTGGCGTGAACTCCATGTATACTGATTTTTTTTTTTTTAAATATGTAGAATTTTATGGAGAAGCTACTGTTAAAACCCTTCCCAAAAATTTTCGATAGTTTAGAAGATATAGCTAGTTAAATGAAGATGGTTTCCCCATAAGCGCCGTGTTAAACACGGAACTCCGAAAATAGGGCAGTAAACTACGTATTTTCTTTATATTTTAACCATTATGAAACATATTTTCAAGAAAAAAAGTTTCAGTATAGACTAGACTTAGATAAATACAGCTCATTAATTACAATAGTAATTTTATTAATATTTATAGCTTTTTTAATACATGAAAAAATCCGAAAAAATTAAAATTAAGTTTAAACCACTTTCCGGTGAACATTTTTGGGAAGGGTTTTAACAGTAGCTTCTCCATAAAATTCTACATATTTAAAAAAAAAATCAGTTTACATGGAGTTCACGCCAAAAACCCTTTTTTCCCTATCTTTCTGCCACTAAAACATAATTTATGTTATCAATCCACAATGCCGGACTGGAGATCCGAACCATTATACTCAGTGTTGTCAATCGGACACTTAGTATGGTCAAATTGGGCCCAAAAAAAGGGGTTAACCCCAAACAAATTGTTTACAGTTTTTTTAAATCGTGAGCACTGTTTCTATCATTATGTTTATCATCATTATGATTTAAATATGTCATTCTCCAAGTGGCCAAGTGGCCAAATTTTGGTGCAATTATGAATAGATTTAGTATTTTTTTTTAAATTAAACGTAAAACCCCTTTTTTTCCCGCAAGAAAGGGTTTCCATTTTTTAACACAGGCGCTTATAGACCAGTTACGGATGCTGCATTGCCAATTTTCCAAATACCCAGCGGGTATCGTTTGCAGGGGGAGATAGGAAAAAAAGGGGGTTTTTGATTTATTTACCCTAGTAATTCTTTTCCAATTCAGGAAATCTTCTGGAATCATAAACTTTAAAGCATTCTGCGTCTTCTCCAGTCATTTTAAATAATTAATCATCCCTAGTTAATCCATGAAAAATAATTCAAGTCCAAGGAAAGGAATCATAGGATGCTGTTTAGTATTTTTTTTCGTTTCTAGTGATAATAATATAGCTGTCAAAACTCAAAAGTTAAGTAAATTATACTAAACAACTGAATTATACTAACAATTAAGTATTTTTTTCGTTTCTAGTGATAATAATATAGCTGTCAAAACTCAAAAGTCAAGTGAATTATACTAAACAGCATCCTAGCTTTTGACTTGAATCAGCTTGAATTAATTTTCATGGATAAACTAAGGATGATTAATTATTCAAAAAGACTGTAGAAGACGCAGAATGCTTTAAAGTTTATGATTCCAGAAGATTTCCTGAATTGGAAAAGAATTACTATGGTAAATAAATCAAAAACCCCCTTTTTTCCTATCTCCCCCTGCAAACGATACCCGCTGGGTATTTGGAAAATTGGCAATGCAGCATCCGTAACTGGTCTATGGGAAAAATGGGTCTTTTTATAATCAATATTTCCATTACATCTAAACACATAGGCATCCCCCCCCCTTGGGTTCATTTGATAGCTAAAGAATCATTCTATCAAAATCATTTGCATTCATTTGGAAGGGTACGTTTATTTAAAAGTTATTAATGATATTATACACCCTATGAATTCCCAGTTTTCTATTAGTGTTCCACACACCCGCTTGGTGCGCTGCATCTATATCCTACTGCTTTGTTATGACCTTGATCTTATGGTGTACTTCATGGTATACTTATCTTCAGAGGCTTATGGAGAAAAAGGATACAAGTGGCGCAACCATCTCTTATACACCCCTGACAAAAACATTCGACTCTCTAACTACACTCCACATTACACCAACAATTAAGAAATTAATTCAAAAATAAAAGTGTCTGCTATAAAAAAACCCCTATCGGGAAACTCGCGCGCGCAGCAAGGGATTCAGTGTTCATAGATGGCGTACTAAGATGGGACCAAATTTTTTTATTTCTGATTGATAGATGGCGTTAGCGTTCGAGCGAAGCGCTCAGTAGGTCTGCGTTCAAGCTCAAGCACGCGTTTTTTTTAAATTGAGCGCGCTCCTGTTTCGCTCAAGCTCAGAGCGCGCTCCGCCCGACTCTGCCTCGAACCTCGATATCCAACGCCGCTTTGCGTCTTGTCATCAACAAAATAGGAAGCAGAAGATGTTTTGACGTCGAAATACGTCAAAGATGCTCAATGCTGAAGAGGGTGAGAGGACCGGGGAGAAAACCGATATGAAACCGAACTTAACGATCGATATGTTACACTCCTTAATCAAAACTAATTGAAAACTTCAAAGTGGATTTTCCGCTTGCACTCAGCATTGGGAATCGTAATTATTTTTGTATCAAAATTTTCGTCTCATCAAGTTACACCGAGCTTACCCCCCCCCCCCCCCCTACACCGGGCAAGATTAAAGTAAAAATTTGCCCAAAACCCTCAGATAAATACTTAAGACCGAAACCGTTAAAATAATAAGACCCTCTTGGCTTCCAAGAGAGAGTAAATTATTTCATAAATGAACAAATTAGACCTAAGATAATTACAAAATACGTTCTAATGAATTAGTTATAAATAAATCCCAATAATAAACGTCAGGAAGCCACCATCGCAGTCATACCGGAGGCCGCCGTGGGCTATGGGAAAAATCGGACCTTACTGACGAGTGACGAATGAGGACGACGGCGAAGATCTTGTTGTGGGGTGCTGGCGATTGTTGAAGAATCCACAAAGAACATTCTATAAATAAGTATGATTGATTTTTATTCTCATATCAAAATGGGAACATCATTATTGCTAAGAGAAAAGTTAGATCATAGAAATAAATGATCAGCAAACTCCAAACAGTAGTGGTATAGGGGGAAAGAAACACATTATAGTATGTTGTCTCACTTGTCTGGTAGTCAAAGTGATGGCAAATACAAATATATGTCAATAGGCAGATCCCGAGACGGATGGATAATAGTAGGTGACTGCAGTAGCAGGCAGTTGCCATTTTGCGGCCCTAAGTTCCACCAGCTGCAGCAAAGTGCGTTGAGCTGCCCCTGGCAATGCATTCATCTCGAGGAACGCATCCCGAATGGCGTTCCATATGGCAAACATCTTGGCTGGAAGCTCCGTTTCGATGTCACGACCGATGCCAGTCAAAACGAAAAACAAACATTCAAGCTGTGTCACACAAACAGATAAACTGGGTTTAATCAAAGAAGTTTTGCCAATTCGTATAGCACGTTTTGTAGGTTTTTTCTATTATTTGAAATGGGTAAAATATAAAAAAAATTACCTCTTGAAGAGACTGCGATGACGGCTGTCTGAGTGTAGCGCAGCAACTCTCAGCCAATAAGGAAAGTAGAATTAAATCCGGAGATGGTCTTGTTGAACTAGTTTTTACTTTAGAACTGAAATTCTGTCGTTTCAACTGTAATATAGGGACACACGCAAAAAATCACAGATTAATTTTGGAATGACATTGACGAAAATCTATCGGAAATAAATCCATGATTTTACCTGTAAATACATTTCGTTTAAGAAATTAATGAAAGCCACCCAAAGTTGGGATGTTTCTGTTGCCGATCTCAAGATTCGGTCACGTTCTTGGAACGATTCTTGACACGTATTGAGCAAGCTTTCACGAAAAGTCTCTTTAGTTTCTTTCTGCACATTTTTCATTTCACTTCAAGTTTTCATTCAAATTCTTAAACAATCTGTTAATTTATAATACCTCTATGACGTATGAGCAGTATCGAGCTATCGAAGAAGCGTAACGAGAAGATTCAATCACTCTGTTGAATAAGGTCTTTACCGCCTCCATAATAGAGCGGCTATTGGCTCCATCTGGATCTATAAAAAGAGGAAATTAAATACTGACAAATTTATTGTTTCAAAATTTAAAAAGCCTACCAACTGCAATTTTTCTTAGCAGAATTTGAGCCGTCTCAGGAAATGAACTGACATCAGGTAATTCCGAATTATCAACTTTGGGCGTTGCGGTAGTTGAAGTCGCTGTTGGCACGATCACTTTTTGTTGTTGCAAACTAAGATGGGACCCACTACTTTTGGATCTTTGGAGAACGAACTGACCCGCTGGTGATGCGGTCACCTCGTTAACCAGTTGCTTTTGTATTGTGATTGAGGTAACGGTAGTAGATGCAGCGCCCTGCTGTGCTACTTTATTAGCTGCTCTGATGCCATTATTATTGAGTTCGAGTGAAGTTCGGCTTTTGATAAGACGTGGGGGCGGATCGGAAGAGTTCTGAGGGAATTGCCCCCGTCCGCCAGCTGGAATTTCACCACCCCGCATACCTTTTACCAAAAAACACCAACAAGCTCATTGTTCAGCTTCGTTGCCACAATAGCAAGCATATGAAAGGGTTGGTTGACTCGGGAAAGTAGCAAACCCCGTATTCCGCATCAGGTTAATCAAAAGAATAAAAACCCACTCGAACCCACGAGATAGTTCATTCTAACTCTTGAGTAACCCAACCAACTTTTACGTTCCATTTTGAAAATTTATGCTGCCTAGTATCCGGGCAAGATTTCACATTCCTGGAAATTACGAACTTTTTAAAATGACACAGAAGTCCAGGACAACCTGAAATCGTTTTGATGTTTTAGGATATTATGAATTTATTTTCAGTTGCATTTATGAACCAAGATTATTTGTTGACTGCATGTATTCAAATATCATTGTTATAATTCTTCATGAAGAAAGTAGTTTTTCCACCAGAGACAAAATGTCTATCAATGCGGATTCAGATTGAATTTGCCTTAAGCATCTTTCATCGTAATTCCCCAGGAAATGGCCGACTTTTCAAAAATACACAGTATAAGTTTGTCGAAACTTGGTTTTCAACAGTCAAACAATCAACTATCTCTTTCTTTCTTTCATTTATTCCGCGTTTGGAAAGCAACAAAGTTACTGTAGAAATGAGTTTAAAAAAAGACATAGCTTACTTGGAGGCCGATAGATTTCCATATTAGGTTTGCTGCCCCTTCCGGCGGCTGCAGATGCCGGTGCTGGCCCATTGTTCCCATTATGATGAAAGCCACCGCGTGTTTTGCCGTTGTTGCTTCCCATGGCATTTGGGAAAGCATTCGATGAGCTGTTGGCACCTGATCGGTTTCCATCACGAATGAAACTCCGCTCTCGTTGCTGAAAATGATTTCCCAATTGCATGTTCTGTCAGTAGCAGCAGAGAGTTAAAATTTGTATTGAAAATTAAAAATGAAACAAAAAAGTAATGCATCGAGATTAGTCATTCAGCGACTTTTCAACAAGCAAAATGAATACATTATTTAACTGTATGAAATTTCAACCTGAGACGGTCGTTGGAGGACAAAGCTGCGTTCTCGTCTAAAAAACTGTCACACGTAGCAGAAAATGGACAACATACAATAAAAAAAAACAATATTTTACAAATTATATTAATGAAAGATAAGCCACATAAGAAAACCACTAGATAAAAGTTCTGATTTAGCGTGATGGACTCCAAAAAAAATCCCAATAACAGCAAAAATCAGGCAAACGAAATAAGAATCAAAGCAAATGTTACAGCTGCTTGGATAATAGTTTTGCCAGCGCATGCGCAGTATTTTGCTGCACGCAGTTTACGATATCTAGCTTTAATAATGTTTACACAGGCAAGAGTGTTTACCTGTTGGTTATTCGCGGGCGATGGAGCAAATCGGGTATCTTTTTTACTGACAGCAGACGAAGTCATTTTGAGGAAAGGATTAGTACAATAGTACAGCAAATGTCTATCACCAAGAGGAGCGGATATATCGTTTTCGCGTCGTTGTCGTCAATTCGCAGAGCTTCAACTGCTGTACAGAAAAAGCTGAGCAGGTCGTCGTGATTTCGTTTCGCGTGCCGGCACCACAAAGACCCCCTCGAGTGTGTTTTAGTTAGGCTCACCTACATTCAAAAAATCCACCAACCCCCCCCCCCCAATCCACACCCCAAAAATAAGAGAACGATGTCAATAAACAAGTCATGTTCATATAGAAACTTAATGTCGCTAGTTCGCTACGAAATCGGCCAAAAATGCAAAGACCAAGTGTATTTTGTGGCGATAAATGTTGAAAGAATGTAGGGCAAACATTAAGGTCGAATAAGGAATGAAGGTTCACTCAATTCGGTTGAAGAGACCAAGAATTTGTGGCTGATTGGCTGAACGCCAAACCGAAAAAAGGGCGGTTTCCATAGGGATGTGTGTAAGATGGAGGGAAGATCACTTCTATTTTCGGGAGTTTGTTGGGGAAGCGCAAATGTTTCCGTCTAGTGCCTTGTTGCCCATATCCGCTGAGGGAGATACCAACCGTCGTTGGACAAAGTTCAGAAGTTCAACAGACTGTTCAAGCTACTGTATTACTATTTCGAAGAATGACTTCATCAATCAAAATTTATGTAATTCAAATTCAAATGCAGTTTCCTGATAGAATTTTGAGCGGATCTGTATTAAATATTCAGCTCACGTTTTCCCTTAAAGATCGAGTAAAAAACAAATATTGCTCTCACAATATAACCAAGCCAACGCCCATTGTTTTCGGTACAAATATCTTGTATAACATCCATAGTTTACTTATCTTATTAAAAAAAACAAACAAAATAATAACAAAAGTGATTGTATTACCTTTTAGTGACGGAGCCGGAGCACGTTACGTTCCGTACTCGAAACGGGACACGGCTGCACTGAGTTCTCTCTCCACCGCGATCGCTAACCTCTGCCAAATTTAATGTCCTTCCCTTAAATGTAGCTGCAGCTGTCTGGAGTGTATGCCATCCTTTTATTCTACCACATTTTTTGGCAATCCAGCCATTTCATAAGCATAACTTAGGGTAGTGTTTTACTGTCTTCTAGATTTAACACTCTAGCTGCGTTTGGTCTGTTTCTTGTTTTTTACTTTATTTGCCTCTCAAGTCAGTCAAGTGTTTGTTCTCCACTTGTTAGCAATGGCAACGATGTACGATGGCATTTTCTGTCAAGTCTCCACTCTCCATGGTTTCTGTCATAAATAAAATAATTAAGAAGAAGATTGTCGACTGAATGAGTAAATACGTAAAAAAAATTCCATTTTCTGATTTCAGCTTTAAGAAATTCAGGATGTTTAAAACAACAGTTTACCAGTTCACAATTGTTTCAATGAATAATATTTTTCTTTGTGTTAATAGCTAAATAAATGAAAGATTGTGAAATTTTTTAAATAATAAAATGCGTTTCTATTTTCTAATGAATTCTTTTGTCCTCTAATGACGATTTTGACACGATCGAATGAAGTTGATTACTTAAGTAATTGATTAGTAGTACCGAGTTGACTGACTCTGAGGCCTGAGCAGCTCTGAGCTAGGGCTGTGGCCCGGACCGATTTGGGCGGGTTAGAGGCTAAACGGTTCGTTGAAAACGGGTTTTACTACGAACCGGTTTCACTCGGTTTCGGGTAACCTCGAAAACGGGCCGAACCGGTTTGAAACCGGGCAAATTTTTCCAAAACGGGCTGAAAAAAAACCGGGTAAAACCCGGGTTTTACCCGGGTAAAAATGGTATTTTTAACAGTTTATAAGATTTCTCCATAAATAAGAAGTAAAAAGGAATTTTCTACAAATTTCACGTTGTAAGTTGAACCAGACCAAAAATAGAAAGACTACGATCGGCCTACACCTGCTGAGAGGATGCTCAAAAATCATGCTCGTGCATGCCGCAAGTTGGCGCTGCCTCTGCGCTGTATTTGCATCTGTATTTGCTTAGTTCTATATGTAAATATAAATTTTTATCATAAACCTCATTTTTCCCTCATTTTGTTTCTATCGTGAAACGCTGTTCCTCTACTCAATCATCAATGAAAAATGGGTTTAGTACGGAAATTTATATTGACATATAGGAATGGGCCAATACAGATGAAATCAATGAGGGGATATAAAGAATTTTTGCTTATAATTAAGAGATAAAAATAAAAAAATTGGCTATCTTAGTTTGTTCACAAATCCCGGGTGTGTGAAGCATCTAATCAGTAAGGAAACGGAAAAATCCGCAAATTTTTACGGGCTGCAGAGGCAGCGCCAACTTGCGGCATGCACGAGCATCATTTATGGGGACGTATAGGCCGATCGTAGTCTTTCTATTCTTGGTCTGTGCCTCTGTGGTGAAGTGTAGCCTAAGTTACTACTCACTAACCTGCTGAAAGCACCGATTTCGAGGCAATTTTTTAGCTATTTAGCTTCGTTTATAATTTGACTATTAGATGGCGCCAGTTGTACGGGTACCCGTGGGCTCGAAAAATGGAACCGGTTTCTGCCCGGTTTGAAAAGTTCGAACCGGTGCACCGTGTTTCGGGCAAAATTTTTTTTGAAACCGGTTTACAAACCGGTTTGAGCGAACCGGGCCACAGCCCTACTCTGAGCTCTGACTGTTCCCGACAAGGTAAATATCATATTTTAGAATCCGACAACACTGTAGCATCCTTGAAGAGTCATCAGCCATTTTCATGAGCGTTGAAAATTTTCTTTAAAACAGTTTGACGCGCGTTTGGTTCACTTGAGTCTTACGCTATATCACAGCTTACACGTAGATTTCCAGTCGTTTATTTAGTCACAATCCAAAATGAGTGGTCGCGGCCCTCCTCGTATCGAAGGTATGACATCGTTGAAAGTTGACAACCTCACTTATCGCACTACATGCGAAGATTTGCGTCGAGTATTCGAAAAGTATGGTGATGTAGGAGATGTTTACATCCCTAAGGACCGTTTTTCGAGAGAAAGTCGTGGTTTCGCTTTTGTCAGGTATGGCGTCCTTTTTTCATAAATGGATCATGTTTTCAATCTTTGTCATTTAGGTTTTATGATAGACGTGATGGAGAAGATGCCATGCATGCTATGGATGGTAGAATGATGGATGGCAGAGAACTAAGAGTTCAGTTGGCTCGCTATGGTAGACCTGATGACCCACCTAGACGCAGTGGACGTAGTTCACGCAGGAGGAGGTAAGTCAGCTTAGATCCTAGAACACTGTATATCCTAGCTATTTCAGATATTGTATGTCAATCATTTGGTAACTGTTATGATTAAATGTGGCTGTTATAAAAACTATCAACAGTTATGATGGAATTGTTCTTTGGATGAAGTGACTATGCTTTGTGTAACCTTAACCAACCAGGTCTCGTTCTCGTAGTCGTTCACGTGATCGCCGGTCCAGATCTCGTTCTCGTTCACGTAGTCGCAGCCGAGATCGTGATGATAAAAGAGGTAGTCGCCGTGACGATGATCGCCGAAGCAAGAAGAAGAGCAAATCTAGGTATCAACCCTTTTGATTCTTCATAATTATTGTTAGTTTAAGTGGATATGTGAATTGTTTTTCATTTTTATAAGGTCTCGTAGTCGTAGTGATAGTCGCGAACGAAGTCGTGATCGGAGTCGCGATCGTAGCCGCTCTCGTAGCAAGAGCCCAAGAGAAGAAGGTGGAAACAGATCTCCAGTAGTGAAAGAAGAACCGTCAGCTGAGGTAGACCGAAGAAATCATGATGAAGAAGACAACGGACATGACGATCGTCGCAGTCGCGATCGTGAGCACGATGATGATAACGACCACAGACGCTCTGCATCACGTTCGCGATCGCGTTCACGATCTGGTTCAAAGTAGGAAAACATATGATTGATGCTGGTTTTCATCTTCTAACACGAATTTATTGTTTTGTACAGGGATTGAAATTTTTTTAAAATCGTGCTTCGTGTATGGAATTTGAATAGGGGGCTGTGGTGAATGTTTTCTGGTGATGGCTGCACACAAAGCGACACGAAAAAGGCGCGGTTTCGTCCGTAAATCGAGAGGTATAAGCCCCCTCATTCAAGGCGTGACGTTTTTAATCATTATTCAATCAGATTTCACTGACAACCCTAAACAATACAAGCGAACTTCGGCTAAACAAACATAAGAGATGAAACATTACAAAAATTCCATTGCTTTTCTTGTAGTGTGTAGTAGTATTTTTCCATACTTGAATTTTTTTTTTAGTTCTCTTGAATGATAACATGGTTTGATTTTTTCTCGTGTCCAAATGATAGAAGTCAAAGAAATTCAGTAGTACTTTGGAAAAACGAAAGGTGGCCAATAATTCGAAACAGGAATCTGGTTTTCTACAGCCAATACACACAGATTTCATCCTCTTCATATGATAATGGACCTAATGTTTCTTGTAGCACCCACTCGGTGTGTCTTGTGGTATCTTATGTGTATGTGCTAACATTTAAAGAAAAATCAAGCTTATTTAAGTCGTTGCCAAAGAAACGAGTCTTCTATTTTGACCAAATGTGAACCATCTATGTTTCACTGCCACAGGCGAGCTGCCGGGGGTGGTTTCCTGAGCTTGCTGTTAGCTGTGCTGATGATTGCCGTTGTGGCCGAGATGCGAAGCCGGTGGCAGAGCCGAGCAGCTGCAGCCGCGTTTCCTGACTTGTTGTCCCGCCAAGCTGCCCTAAAACCGCCAGATTCTCTTTCCTTTAGCCTTTGTGAAACGTGCGAGAAATTCAACTTGATATGAGCAGTTTGACCTGGCGTCTACCTGGTGAAGCTGATGGCGTGCTCCTGCGATTCAAAGGGAATTGGGGTGTTTTCTTCCTCGGAGATTAAAGACGCGAACGAGCTGTTGGGGACTTTTGGCGCGGATCCGGGGCAGGAGAACATCTTCTGTTGCGGCTATTCTCTTTCTCTTCTTTTATTATATAAAAAAAAACAAAGCACACACAACAAAAGAATTCATTTTCAGGTGTTTCTTATCAAGTTGGCCGAGCAAAAAGCTTTGAAGATTCGTGCGCTGCCGCCAGTTTTTTTCCCCTTCATTTTTCGTGATGGTGAATGAAAAAACAAATGCCCCGGATGGCTTAGTCTTTGTCGCGTCCTCATTAACCGGATGGTTGGCTGTGGTGAATACGCGCACCATAAAATATGGTTGGTTGACCCTGGTGTAGCTTCGCTAGGGGTAGGTGGGAATTTATTGACACACAAGAAACTTGCAGCGACAACAAAACTATGCCTGGAAAAACAATAAACAATATTTAAACAAATGTAAGCAGTGGTGGTGGTATGTGAGGAGGGTTCGCACGATGTAGATAATGCATGATGCTCTTGCGATACTTACAGGTAATTTGTCCTCTGGTAAGTAGCTAGAGTGCACGTCGATAATGATTGTAGGGTTCTTCCATTTATAGCTGTCAACCTATTTTTCCCTGCTTTTACAAACGACGGCGTAGTAGAGCGACTAATGTGGCGTGGCATTTTCAGTTAGGGAGTGGCGGCATCCCTTAAAGGGTGCATTGTCTCTTCGGTCACGGCACTCGTCTAGAATTCAGTTACCCGTTAGGTTTAATACCAACTTCGGAAGTTACCAACGTGTCATACCTCTAACCACATATCGCCCGCAGGTGAACACATATACGTGCTCTTGTGAACAAACTAGTCACTTCAACTGCTATTGGTTGGCAGCCTTCAACTTCAGGTAATGTGCGCTCTTTTTATCACGTGTTGCAAAAATTACTTTTATTTGTTGTTTTGTTTTTTGGTGGAAACTTCATTCGACAATAAACAGATTGTTGATGGCATTTATTGTTTCTTTTCATGATAATAAATTAATAAAACACGGTAAAACACTATAGAATTGAAAACGAAATTAGTCAAGGAAGAAGGAAAAAGAATAGTGATGTTTTGTAAATAAAGAGGTTATGAGCGTGACGGAAGAGGTTTTTCTGCGTGACCTGCAGATATGCGATACGAATACACAGTGGTGTCCACATGTGTATGGCGCCGTCAAGACCTTGAACTTAGATGATTGTCGATCGGCTTCCTGTTAGTTTTAAATAGTTCAGCAGGACAGAGAACTTGATTTAACTTGTGATTCCTACTTTTGGCTTTTTCATTACTAATGCAGATTTTAATCAACCCGGGTGGGTTTTGAAATTTCCAATTTGATAAAGCTCGATCTATCAAGTTGTGTCATCTGTAGGCGGTGGAACGTTTTTTTTTTTTTGTTTTTTTTTCCTATCTTTTTTTAAATTCTATATTGTGTGTGAGAATCTGTTTACTTCGTCTTCCTGCAACAATATGGTCGTAGATAGATGTGGCACTTGGCAACCTGAGCATTTCACTGTTAAAAGTCAAACTACCAAATTTTTCTTGGCTAGAGGAAAACCGTGTCACATTTCGTATTTGAGCTTGCCATTTTCAATGGCGTAGATGACGCTTTGTGAAACTTGATCAACATAATTCCAATCAATCAAATCGGCCTTTTCCTCACCTAAATCTTCTCTTCTGCCAATTGCAAGCGCAGCCGTGCTTAGTGGAACGGCAACTCCAACGACAATTCCGACAATTCCTAGGACTAAACCAATAATGGTAACCACCCTAACGGCTCGAATCACACTCCGGATGGTATCCGCATTGTTCACTTCGAATCGGGACAGTTTCTGGAAGATTCCGTGCACTATTAAATCCCATTGATTAGGATAAGCGTGAAGCGGATCCGACGGATTGTAGCTTTTTCTTGGTCCCAATCGCTTTCGAATCACACTAATTGGGTTGCTCTTCTTTATCGCTCGGTTCAAAAATGTTAAACTGTCATTTTTCAAGGATCTTGAAAATGTAGTTAAACCTTTTTTCAGGTGACAATTTGATTTCTTGATACTCCATCGGTTTGGCGATGATGAATTTTTTGGAGATTTTAGCGAAGCGACGACCATCACGCATGCCAGTACTACGAGGCATGTGCGGAAACTGAATTTTAAATAATTAAAAATTAACATTTTTTTACATAATGAAACTGATGTGTCACGACATTGGGGAAAATTACCTGAGTGTTGAGAGCGTCATGATAATAAATGTCTTTAGTCCACGTGAAATAAAATAGGAATGATGTATATCCAATAATAAAAATGAACTGTTAAGTTTTGTTAATAAAATTCACTGTTAAAAATCAAAGTAAAAATTCACTTTGTTAAGACATGTCGCTAAATCCTTTATGTGACAAAATCAGGTGCAAGGGCACGTATTGAAGAAATATATGGTTTTTTTTTTTCAAGCCCCACCCAACCGCACACGTCCCAACTCTGTGATACTTTGGATGGAAATGGTTTTTCCTCTTCGTCCGAATCACGCTTTTAAATTTTCGCTTTTCCCCAATCTACAGCAATGGATACACCGCCGACCTGCTTTTCTAGACCAAAGCACCTCCAAAATGGGCGGTCCTTTAAGGACGGAAAGAGAGACCTACAGACAGACAAACCGGCTCTGTCTATTGGGGGGAAGAAATACAAAGAAAATAAAAAAGAACTTAAAAGGCTTGACCGTTCCAATGCGGAAGTTGAGAGATGAACTCAATGCTGTCTTTTTTTCTTCGTTGTTGTTCTTCTTCGGTGAGATTGCTTAGATTTGGGCGTGACTCTTACGGGTTTTGCTGACGGGACAAACATACGTACACATTCCCAAAAGGCAATGCTTGTACGATAATATATATATAAGGCGGGCCAGATATGTCTCTCGTAGGCATCACATGATGGATGAAATAAAATCATCAGACATGTGCATATTTTGTCGCATCTTTAAGCTTAATGCCCTCTGAGTTGTTTCCTTTGGACATCTTTGTTTCCTGAAATACATTCTCAAGTCTTTTTTGGCTCAAATTGTTGTATTTTCTTCCATTAGATACCATATACCAACTAAGATGATAGTTGATTCATTTGTGAACCAAATACGATCATCAAATCGCTTCAAATATGGTGAGAACGGGTGAGAGAACAGCAACGTGAAAATCTCACTCTGAATCTCAACTAGTCATTTCTTAAGAGCAAAACAGGTATATTCTAAAAACAGAACTTGGATAATAGACTTGGTTGTTATACAGTAGGTAGCCTATATTTATTGGGCGTGAGTTCAAGCACGTACGCATGCACACACAATGTGTGTATAAAACGTACCCATGTCCATGTGGTGTTCGACAAAAAAAAGAGAAAGATTGGGAAAAAGAAAGAATTACTACAGCAAAAAAAAAAAAAAATTCTGGAACACACCTGGCTTTGTGTGATAAGGAAACTGAAATTTTTGAAAACTTTTTTTTCTCAAGCGTGCAAATTCTTCTGCAGTTTGGTTGTACGTTTTTACTAAACACAATCTTATATATGCTTATTTAACTTTATTGTTTTTATATTAATTCATTTTCATTGAATTTCATGTAAAACTTAAGTGAGTCGATCATTATCAATTGTTTTCCCTTTTTTTTATTAATTCAATTGAAGACGCTTATATAATATATAAGCGGTCTAAAGTTTCAATAGAAGGTATTTTTAGATGCGTCATCGCCTATGGCCCAATGGCTCTTCGTTTTCCCTGTAAATATAAGAAATTGCCGAGTCACGATGACTTTTTTTTTGCCTTCAATTCCGATCAATGCCAGCTGTTTTTAGCCAGGTTTTGCCCTCTTCCAACTATCACGTGTTTAAACTTGAAGTCTTGGTTCCCAAAAGTCATTGTGAATAGACGAGATCCAGATTTTATAAAGAAAGTTGTATTATATTTTCCCACGAAAAACCATTTTAAAGGGAAAATGACTAATCGGTAAAATCTTAACAACAAATAAAAAAAGTGACCCCAAAAAAAAAATTTGAATGACATTCAAGACGGAAATAGGTAGTGTAGAATCCAATCATGGGAAAAGGAAATAGGAAACGAACCATTCCGGATGAACGCACAAAATGAGAGTATGGCAGAGAGTATTGAGTGGTTGGTTAACGATACAAATTTTTCCCATCAAAACACTCTTTTTACTGACGAATCACTCCTCATTTGAGATAGAATTTATCCGAATTTTTTTTGCTGCTTTCGATAATATTATTTACATTAATTCTTTCATCTCTAACAATCTGACTTACAATCCAAACTTTTTATCACATTTTATTATCAATAAGTGGCCCCAGAAAACATAATTTCTAATAGCAATATTAATGATTCGGAAATAAAATTTCTTTGTCTTCAATCCCTTAAATTTAGGTTAAATGGCCGAAGCATTTAATCATGTAGAAGCATAACAAATTTATCTTACAAGTGATGTATATTCATATGCGGATGTGGCCGAGTGGTTAAGGCGACTGACTCGAAATCAGTTTCCCTCTGGGAGCACAGGTTCGAATCCTGTCATCCGCGATACTTTTTTACACTTTTTCTTCATTTTTCATTATTTATCACCATTTATAAAAGTACATACTTTTGTAAAGATGTAGCACTATATTTTTGTATTAAAAGTACAGAAAGTTTGACTGAAATAAAATACTGTGAGCTGATGGAGACTTATTATATATCCAGTTTATTGGTACACCAATTTTCAAATTCAAACAAGTGTTAATTCTGCGTAAAACTAGATGACAGAATTATCACATTTAGGTTATTGCATTAAAAAAGCGCCAAAACATACCAATTTGTGTACTTACTTTCCCTTCTAGCAATGTGTTCAAAAATGGAATTATTTTTCGATTACAGTACCAATTCAATCATATCATCCCGTCGTACAAGTTTTTTTCCCATTATTTGGTAATCATTATTTTTGACCTATAAGACCTAATCTAAATCCAGATCAATTTCTTTGTTATTAGATAGAAATGCTTCAACAATGGCACAGTGTTTGGTTATAGTTGCATCACAAAGAAAATGAATAAATCACAAAATTTGAAGAAAAAAAGCAGTTGTATTATAATTATTTTCATTAAGTTACAAAAAGACTCTGCTTGATAGCAAGGATAGTTATTGATTTTTGACGCGATACGCTTCAATAGCCTTGTAAACTTGACTAGCCACCATGTTGAGTTTTTGACTGTCCATTTTAAAGCCCATTTCATCGGCGCGCCCCTTAACTGTGCTGAATCCAGTAAGGATGGTTTTGAAGAATCCTAGTCCAGTAAATAATGAGACCAACCAAACAGCCACGGCAAGTCCTAGGATACCAGCAATGCCCCAAAATATAACTCCCGTGTCGGCAATAGCGAAATTCCCCGATGTTTTAAGTTGGTAATCGTTGCCAGGATGGAAAACAGCTGGGAAGCCGGACTGTGTTCGGAAAATAGGCTCGTTGTTACTTTCAAGAACATTCGTTGTAGTAAGTGGCTCCTCTTGCTGTTGCTGTCTGCCGGTTCTGCTATTAGTTAGCCCAACCGTTGTCGTAATCATATTCTGACTAGATGAGGCGGTGACTGCATTAGAAGAGCCAATGGCTGCAATTGCCACTTCGTGTGTCGATGAAATAGCCAGAACCAAGTGGAGAACAGCGATCAAAATAAATTTCATCCTATTATTAAACACAACAAAAAGAAAATTTATTTCGTTAAGTTATTTCTTTATTTGGACAACATAATGTATAATTAGTAGTAGGCTAATATTTCATTTACGGGATTCAATGAATGAACTTTAAATTAATAAAATTAAGTAATACACATGCAGTAAATGGAATTCTATTTTTGCAAAAAAATTTCAAATATATTATACTTTGATTATTAGGAAGTTTGAGATCGCCGGCGACTAGTCAGGAAGATGTTGAGGCTGGATGTGATAGGTAAGTTTGTGCTGTAGAATCATGTGCTGTGGCTGCCTTTTATTTCAAACTGAACCCGGATCGACCTTAGGTTACTTCCAGCCAGAACCAATAGCGATCCACGACACATTTAAAAAAAATGAGAATTGCCTCATAAGCCCACGCGTATCCGCTTTTCTCTTTCCGTTGGCGATTTTGTATGTCGTCAACGCGAATTATCTGAATCACATGGGATGAAAATAAAAATTCAAGATTAGGTCGACTGGACGTCTAGTCTCGAGATTTGACCTTACTGTCCCACTTCTTTCAGAATCCTACTTGAATATAACGAGACCTTGTATTTGCTGGCCCTATATAGTGTACTGTACTAAATATATGATTGGAAAATTCGAAACGTCATGAATTGAATCCATTGGGACGTGGCCTAAGTCCTCTTGTTCCAGTCAACTCCAGACTACTGAGCTAATTCTTTTGACGAAATTATTATTTAGAAAAAAACAAACAGAAAACTGTGCAATTATTGCACATGAAATTATAGTTAGTGAACTTAAACTCTAATTTCTGTTCAAATGCTAAGTAAATATGACATCAGTGATAACTAGCAGCAAATTATATCAATAAAAGGTGGACGCAATATTAACATTTCTTGTCCAACTGCTGCTTCTTCCGCGTTGAAAGATTTAGAAATCTTTCAGCGCATATGTTCAAGTAAACCTCTTTTGAAAGTCTTTGCTATTTTATAAACGGGGGGAAATGATGTTGTATGATTTCAGTTTTAGAAAGCAACGCACCAAGCCGGCACCGAGTCATTGTGGACTTAAAGCTTTTAGGAAAATTTTTCCCACAGTTAGTTTTTATACATTGTCACCGTTAAGCTTGCGAACGACTTTCAACACCGACTGTCACACATGATGACCGCGTTTCTATCGTATTATGGACGGAAACGATGGCTATAGATTCTGCACGACTTTCCCAGCACCAACAATGGCGATTGAATAATAGGCTTCAACCTTATTCTTGTTGTGTTCTATTTTATTTTTCCCAGATCCCCCTTATAGTCAGGGGATTGCAACCATCAATCAAGAAAACCACTTTGAATGCTGTTGTATAATTCGTCGGGTTTTGTTTTGTTCTGTTTTTGTTTTTTGTTTTTTGTTTTTTTCACAAGAAAGACAAAAATGTATTTGGTGTTTTTTTTACCGCAAGCATAAACTGTCTGAGCGTTCCTCAATTTAAACTGTTTTTCCATTTAATAATGCTACGGTGATCTATAGCTGTCCAATGAGAGGCGACAAAGCGATTTTGTCAGTGTATAGTTTGGTCTTTCGTCACTGCATGGTTGTGTTACTAAATTTAGTTAGTACAATTTTAGAACCAATTTCCCCAGAGTGTCTTCAATTGTTATTAAGTATACATGCCTCCATTATTTATTATTTAGATATTTATGATGAACTATGTACGTAGTTGATATCGTACTTGACAATATACTGAGCCTGCTGATGTCATCAAGTCCAGTTAATAACAACCAACGGAGACCGACATGGTTTACTTGAACCGGTTTAAAGGCATCCAGAATATTCTAGCGAACATTTCTTAACTACCTGTCTATTTCTTGCACGCAGTTTTTTTTATGTTTTAATGTTGCAGTAAACTATAGAAGGTGCTAAGCAACGTATTCTTAAAAAATGTACATGGTTTGACAACAGGCTTCGTTGCTGGATTTAACTACAACATAATGAAATTTTAATTTCTTTTGAAACATTCTATAGAATTTTTCATTTTAGTGTTCAGTCTGTTAAAGCAGCCGATAAAGGGGTGAAGTCACGAAAGGAAAAGAGGAAGATTATGTCGGCAGTCATTTCAAAACCTGTTGAATAATTTACCAATGTCTTTACAAGAAATAACAATAAGTCAAAATAAACGAATCCACAAGAAGAAAGAGGACTGCGGACGCTTTCCTGTGGACTAATAAGTGGCTGTGACAGATGTAACAGATTTGACAATATTTTAAAGAAATCTAGGATTATCGATTCCAGAATCAGGATTCCGGTAAAAATATGTGTTTAGCTCGTATTCGTATTTAAAAATATCGAACTTTGTGAAACTATATCAAAGTTTACGCTAGAGCATGCGAGTTAATGATGAATGTATTTCATCCCACAGCCGCTGCTGATTGGCTAGTGAAAAATGAAACAGAAGTATGAATCGTCGCTAACTGCGATTTTCATACGGTGTAATTTATGAAGTTACAGAATAACAACAGAGCATCATAATCTGTAGCACAATATTAACGTGAGGATATTCAGAGGCGCGCTTGTTTTTTACAAATATTTCTCCAATATTCTTTGATCAAGGCAGTTATCCTTGAAACGAAAGAATGAGGCTAACTTTTGTTATGTTCTGTATATACTTTGAAAACAACTATTAGCTTTCTATAGTCATTTTCACGACAATGCCGAATTCAATTCAAACGTTCCCGCGGAATATTTTTGTACTTTTAAAGAATAATATTTTGGCTATGAATGGAATGAAATTTTTAAAATGACTGTAGTTATAACATGAAAACTTCCAACAAAAATTTTTTTTTTTTTTTCGTTCGCTTCATGTGGATCAGATGATTTAAAAAACCCTTTTAGGGTTAAAATTTTTCAAGACGAAATGTATAGAGGCGAACTGGCGATAACATGTAAATATGCGACGCTGTTTGATCAATGCAGCAGAAGAATTTTCAAACCGGTTTGCCAAGAAAACTATTGACCCATGTTGACCCACTTCTTCAGACAATATAATATCAAAATAAGCAGCAAAAAAATGGGGGAAAAAAGCAACAAGAGTCTGTAAAGTCGTCGTCGTTCAAGCGTAAATAAGGGAATAAAAACCTGTTCAATATTTGTTCCATCGCTCTCGGGTGATCTTGTCATGTGGTATGTATACACTGGCACGGAATATTTTGAATAAACATATATTTTTTTTTGTATTGTTATTCTATTTTGAAAAATGAAGTATATAATATTTCCAAAAAACTATTATTATATATATTTTTTTTAAATTCACGATCAATTATCCGCTATGAGTTTCTTGACTTTACAAGCAACAGAGACTAATTAGAGCTATTTCTATCTGGTTCTTTCTTTCATGATCTCCCAAGAGAATTATAAGAGGTGAATGAACGATCTTTCATTCACCTTGATATACGTTATACCACCGTTATATGCAAGTAGGCCTATAACTTTTGTTATTAAATTATCAGTTAAAAATATCGATCCACAATCAATAAATTCCTTGTCCATTCTTTCGTTAGAGAAAATTTCTCTAATGAAATCAACGAAATTTCGGGTTTGGGGTTGCGATACCGGCATACATTTTTCTTTTTCCACGTAGGGTCTTTTACCTACTCATGGACCAGTTGTCTATAGTGTCGCTTACTATAAATAAAGTCAGGTCGAGTTGAAACATTGAGCTCAAGGCTAATCTCACTAGTCGTTCTCATGATGCGTTCTAGCCATTTAGTGTCAAGTCAAGTGTTTTTGACACTAGTACTTTTTACAGCCAATGCAGTTGTATGCTGCACTGTGCTTGAATCGGTGGAAAATGTAATCATCAGTCAGCCGGAAGTAACCAGACTTTCTCCTGCCCGTCCGCCATTATTGTGGTCCAGCAGTCGTCAGCAGGAGCCGACGCGTCTAGTCGGTGTTGTTGAACCGGGACGATTACTCAACATTTTCTTAGGTATCATCTTGATCATGGGCTTTGCTGTTTTGAATTCATTTTTGTACATCGCCATTGGAATTACCGGCACTTTGCCACCAAGATTCGCAAGACCTAAACGGGGTCGACCACCTCGTGACGTCAACGCCGTCAGTGTGCCGCAATTTTCTCAACACATTTTTCACGCTCTGTACAGAAACCATCATCTGTACACTACAGTATAGCACTGAACAAGCCATAATTGTACTACTCCATGCATGTATTTCAAAATTCAGTAATGCACTGCATGTACGTGTATATTATTTATGTGTACCATAAAGAATGTTTTCTGCATAATTAACTTTAACAACTCGTTTCAAGTAAGGAGAAGAAAATACAGCTTTTTATTTCTCTGTTGATGGAAATGGTCGATCAACAACCTTCCGACAAATAAAACACGCATCCTTTAATAATAATAATATTATGGTCATTAAATAAGGTTGTACACAAATTTAATTCTGGAAAATTCTCCGTCCTGCTGCGGAGTGTCTGCCCTCATTATTCCTGGGGGTTAGAGCAAGGGAACTGTTTCTTGCAATCATCCTTGTAGGTGGCCGCTTCCTTAAAGGCGCGCAAAGTACCTTGCCAGCTATTCGGAACCCAACGGTCCAGAACCCTATGGGGATCAATGACAATGAAAAGAAATGAAAAGAAAAATTAATTATTATTATTAGGACAAAAAGTTTTTTAAAAAGGTACACGTGGATGACCCCAATTTAATTATTCTTAAAAACCAGTCTAGAAATAGACTAAAGCATTTGATATCAATGACATCTAATTCTTTTTTTTTTTTTAAATAATTTAAAAAATCTTACATCAAAACAATTTCCTTGCCGGTAACATCGGCTACGTAGTTTCCGGCTTTACAGGCCGAATAGCGGAGACAGTCCTGGTCGCCCAAAGCAGCTCCGACTACCGTCGACATGACCTCCGGAGTTACGTAATCGTAGACGGAAGATGTCTTGTTAATCATCTTCTCGGGCTCTGTAGGCATGCTCAAATCTTCACCTGTTAAAAAAAAAGAAAAGAAACCGATCGTAAAATATGTGCCGTAAATGCTCATGTTTTATATTACTATATGATTATACTATATAGCATAAACAAGATAAATATTCAAAAAATGATGACAGGAACATGAATTCGACACTGGGATTGATTCGCACGAATGAATTCTAAATAAGGCAGTTATTGGATACCTGTTTTGCCAGCTAACGGTACAGCATCGACTGACAGGAGGACGACTAAGAGAATCCAGACACAGGAGATGATAGCCAACAGTCCGAAACCTCTCATCTATAATATATTGAAAAGAGTTGATATGGTCAAAAGAAACGAATAAATGTCTTTCTTCTTTAAAAACAAACGGAATAGAATTGAATGACTAACGATTGTGGGTTTGCTGTCCGATTGCTGTTGAAAATGTAAAATAGAATTGACAAACGAAAACCAGTGGCGTGTGTGCGACCGGCAGACCAGTTTGAAGACGACTGACGCACTTAGCTCGTTTCCAAATCGCCAAATGCTCCAGCGTTTCTTTTTAAAAGGTAGGCGGCCAACCGCAGAGCGCCTAGCAGCCAAGTCGCTTTCACCTCGATGAGCTGCTGACCTGATTTCCCTTCCTGTTGTCGGCCAACACACACACACATTTCTGTCTTTTTTTTTCTTTAAATTTTACTCCCTCTCTTCTTTTTTTACCCTCCAATGAGGAAACACGGTTTTCTTTCCAAAGAATCGTGGTGCCATCAAAACTCATTTCGTCACATATAGCCTCCTCCTTTTCTCGTCTCTCTCTATATACGAAAGAGAAAAGAAAAAAAGGCTAAGGGAAAAACACACACAAAATGGAAAGTATAGAGTGAAAATATAGTAAGGCCTGTATGTACTACAAATGCCAAGGACCAGGATGTGATGGAAAAATCTTTGGGTCTTATAAACGGTGGGTCATCTAACTGGTTACCGATGGGTAATTTTTCTTTTCTCTCTTTTTGTTTTCTTTCTAGGTCAACACTATTGCAGCAACGCTCACTATGACAGCAGGGGGGGGGGCTGCTTATTTTATTATTCTCCTATCACATGGTTAATCTAAATCGCTTTTAAAAAGATGATCGAACTTGTATATAAAGATCTAAATAATAAATTTAGTTCGTGTACCGGTTTCTGATGCAACGTAACATATAAATAAAATAACGGATCTCTAAATCAAATGGGCTTTCAGAGCATGACGACTATCATCTGTGAAATCCCACCCGGAAACGAATGACAGAAAAAGTGTTTTAATTATTCTGTTTGTAATTTCTTTTTTGAAATTCGGAAGACTACTTTTAAAGTCACTGTCAAAATACAACGTAAAATAGCCAGGCTCCATATGATGTATAAATCATCCTCTACACTCCCATTAAAGTTGTGTCCTCCATAAATTGGAATTATTTTGTTGTTGAAAGTGATGAAAAAGTAATTGATTTTCTTGTTCGCTCTGATCGATTTCGACATTTACATTTTCACGATGAACCTCTGCAATCTGCATCTTTCACCGTTCCTTGTTTTCGTAAAGCCATAGCTTTTCTTTTTTGTTTCTTTTTTGCGTTTTCACGTTTTGTTCTTGATGCCTGCCGGTGAGTGGTACGAACTAACGGGAGGAAAAACGTGCGTGTTTGCATATTTTCAAGGTTATTGACTCCATTTCTAGCTGTGCCGATTTTCGATTTTTATATTTCTTTCTTCGTTTTTTGTGATGGTTTTCTTTTGTGGGGCAACGCCGACAGTTTCTTATTAGACGAATATGAGGCTTATGTATTGTGTTACGGGGAAATAACCAGTGGGCGGCTAATAACCAGTTATTCCGTCGACTAATTTTGATGACTCATAAGTTCATAAGACATTATAGGCCACACGGGATATCAACAAATTTTGTGAAAATCCCGTTTTCCTATTAAATTCTTAAAGCGCGTAAATCAACGGAAGATGCAAAATATAATAAATGCATATATATGCAATATGAAGCAGTTGATTACATGTGTATTCTTCACCGACACACACCTGTGAGGAACAAGACGCAAGTTTATTTTGGGGAATTTCAGCATTTATACATAAGTACTTTATTTCGTTAGCATACCAGTATTTATTAGGGGAAAATAATCAGGTTGAGGAGAAATAACAAAAAAAAAAAGATTCAACATGACTAAATTCATCAATCATCAACACGTAGACCCTGTCGATTGCTAACTGAGTTTTTAATTAAGAAGATCATTAAGGTCTTAAAGAAGATTCGACCACATCCGCATCCAACTGATTCATTGTTATCAAAAGTCTTGAAAGGAACTTCGAAAAAAACGGACTATGATTGACTATGTAATGAGACTAAGGTTTCTCTTCGTCGACGAAACTATAAAATGGTTCGATTAGTTACTATAAGTTTTATTTCCATACACCATTTAAAATCCAAACAAGTTGTGCTATCAAATCGTGTCACGTGCTGAAATGATATTAGCGTTACTGTAGTTGTATGACAAAAAGGTGCATGTTAGCAAAAACCTGTTCTTCAAAACTTCTTCCCCTGCCAACAGTATTTTCCAACAAATATATTACTCAAATACACAATTCATAAGTTATGGAATCGCCAACCAAATCGAAACTCGTTAGTCGTTATATTAATTCACAAACTTCCCTGAAGCAAATATTTCATTACAAGAGAAAAAAATTCCCACTTTTATTTACCTACATGTCTATATTAATATCCCAGGACTAAATCATAGCGGAGATTGCAACATCAGCGAATATACAAATAAGATACAAGAATAAGACTGTCTAGTTTTCGCTAGTTTTACAGGATTTCTAGCTTTTCGTATTCTTGATCAAACTAGCAGATTTTTATTTCTAATTATTGCTTTGACTTTGGCTGAAAAATAACTCGCGCACAAAACAGTTCTGATTAATAATAGAAATTGTAAAGCAGTCTTGTAGTCTAAGAGAATTGGTGAAAAGGAATATAAATTGAAATGAGAAAAAGTGAGGGCTAAACAAGAAATAACGGCAAAATTGTGAATTGTGATTACCTTTTTACCAATAAAACATTCATCAGAAAAAGACGAGAAAAACAAAAAACGGGGTCAAAACTATAACGGGGTCGCCCCTTAATCCCCCCCCCCCCAAAAAAAAAAAAAAAAATTTACTTTGGACTTGTTTCTCCATCCGAATTCCGAAACAAATATTTTACAATATTAAAGGTAAAGGAGTTTAGGCTTCTTTTGTCGGTGCCTAATAATCTTTTCACTTAATTTCACCCTCTTGATTTTCTCAATCCCTACATACATAAATGTGTGTAGGGATTGAGAAACTGTTTTATTTAAAAAAATAAAATAAAACAGCCTCCTGGGCTATACTAACAGTGAAAAAACGATCTTAATGTTTTTTCTAAGGTCATTTATCAAAGCGATGTTTAGTACGATTCATAGGGTCGACGATAATCGATAGGATCAGTGGTAACGTTATTCTTGCCATTAAAATTTGTGTTCACTTTTGACTTTTCGCATGGAACTATGGATCCGAGGAACAAAATCCATGTTTTTAATTTAAATCTTTTGTTGTATCTGTTATTTCTTTAAAAATGAAAATAACTTATATTCCCAATTTTCGAAGGAGGCGGAAAAAGAAATTAAAATTGTTTTAATTAACTGGGAATATATTGGCGATATCTGCAACGGAATCACTATATTTTAAAGCAAAGCAGATTATCTTTTTCCAGTTATTTCGTGTGGAATTTCTATTTTAGCAGGTGGGTGTAATGCCACTTGTCCACTACAAAAAAAAAATTAAATAAAAATTAATTTTTTTTACTTAGTTTACAAAAAACAAATTTGAAACATTTATACCTTCGTTTTCGATAATAGGTCCATCTGACAGTTCAGGACACTTTTTAACAATTTCTTGTGCTTCGGAAATAGAAACTTTGCAAGGAGCACCCTCAGCACTTACGCAAGTACTGCAGCACACACCAACCAGAAAAAAAAAACAAAAAAAAAAAACATGGGCCGATGAAAATGTATTCATTTGCAATTATAATATGTTTACCTATTAACCCCATGGCAATCAACTTGACCTGCTACCATCTTCTTCCAATGTTCGTGAGTCTCTTCGATCACTTCTAGTGCAAATTCACGTGGCTTAGCGTCTCCAAGGAATGCAAACTCGTTAGGGGGCTTCCCATCAGGAATCTTGTAAATGCGGAACCATTCTAAATAACAGAGTTTAGCACATAGTCGAATCTTGTCATATCAGTTTAAAATTATACCAACGGTAGCGTTCATAAAACCCGGCATGTGTTTTTCAATATCTTCAATGTCTACATACAAATATTTTAAAAATGAATATTAAATCTTTCCATTTATTAATATTCTGTTTTGTTTACTGTTGAGCTGAGATGCCAAAGGATCATTGACGTCAATAGCTATGACCTTCCAATCCGTTTCACCTGTACTCATTAAAAATAATTATTAAATAAATTCCCAATAAGGAGAAAGTCTTTATACCTTCATCAATCAATGCAATAGTTCCCAAAACTTTTACTTGAATGACATCTCCGCGTTTAGCAACCCTGTGTCCTATTTCGCAAACATCAATAGGATCGTTGTCTCCCTTGCATCCAGTTCTTTCATCCACAAAATTTGGATTTTCCCAAGTCTGAAAAAAAACCCTATTAAATTTCTAAAACCAATAGAAGTATTTGGATAAGGATTCGTCATACCTGAGGAAGAGCTCCATAGTTCCAGATATAGCCATGGTGTGGGAAGCAGTTGGCCACAAACCTTAGTTTTCCTTTCTTTACATCTTGCTTAATTGGATTAAGAGGCTCTTCTTTACATATCTGATATAGTTGTAACAGGTGATAACAAAAGTTATTTCATAATTTTACATACAGAAAACCAGTTTTAATACCTCCATTTTAGCATTTGTCCAACGAGGAACTTCAACTACCATGTTGAAAACCTTCTGTTCATGATTGGCAAATAGAGGAATATCATGAAAAGGGGAGATAGGTCCAAATTCATTTCCTAAAAAATGACAAGAAATCCCATAATCTATCTCAATAATCCTGACCTGCCATGCAATCTAGCTTTTACAAAATTGACTGTTGCCATGACTACAACATCTTGGATAGGAAACACAAAAAAGGTAATTGGGTTACAGATAAAAACATGGTCACAGTAAATCCATGACCATATATTCAAAAATACAAAGAGTTTGAGTATTCATGTCAACATAATTTCATATTTAAAAAAAAATAGCAAAATTATTTTTCTAAAACCTACTGTTACATCATTAACAGGTATAATTCCGTATTTTAAGGTTACAATCTCTCCAATAGGCTGTAGAATATTGATTAGAAAGTTGAAGTAATAGATGATAACAAAAATTGCAAACTCACGGAAAAAAATTCGGTGTTCTAAAGTATTGGGAGCTCCTCTTTCTTCTGTGCGATACATATTTCCACGATGATTTACTGTTAGTTTTTGATTTTGATTAACAGAGAATTGACACTTACGTGTACTAATTAAAGCTGCTGGTGAACGACTCAAATGACGTGCAATAAGTGTAAGCCGGCTAGATAACATTTTTTTTTCGTCGGCCATTAAAGGCAGCGTTGCTTCTATCGTTTCTTATCCTTCAATGCTTTAACTAGCACTCACAAATCAGCTTGAAAAAATAACGAATAAATTGTGTTTTTATGATAAGAATAAATGTGTATTTCGAAATTAATTAATTAATTAACAAAAACCAATTAAAATTTACGTTTTACCAACATTTACTTTTCCACCACTAGAGGGCTCTCTTCTTTATACCAAATAATAACAGTGTCTGGTGGTCCCATGGTCCCATCGAATCGTATAAAACTCTCTCTTTATCACAGATTCGTTCTCTTTACTGCCCGTGAAGTCATCGCGATTATCTAGAAGAATAGTCTAACAACTTTTTAAAAAGAAATAAAAACAAAATATTTTAGGTAACTGAAATCTTTTTATCAATTTCTTAAATGTTAATAGAGTTGCTTTATATTTTGTAAATACTTGAATAAATATTAAATAGTTTGTTTTGTTTAGGCTTTCCCAATTGAAAAATCCACATTGAGCAGAATAAAAATGAGTCGTAATGTTAACAGAGAAGAAATGGTCAAGAAACTAAATGAAACACTGGATGTTGCTGATCCAGAAATTTTTGAATTAATTACCAAAGAAAAAAATCGTCAGAGTAAAGGCCTTGAAATGATTGCGTCAGAAAATTTTACATCCAAAGCAGTCTTGCAAGCACTTAGTAGCTGTTTACATAACAAATATTCTGAGGGTCTCCCAGGAACAAGGTAATTTCTAATATTTTAATTTATGCTCATGGCTTATTTTTTTTTTTGTTCAAATGTTTCCACCTCTGTAGATATTATGGTGGCAATGAATTTATTGACCAGATTGAAATTATGTGCCAGAAAAGATGTTTGGAAGCTTATGGCTTGGATGCAGCTCAGTGGGGTGTCAATGTTCAGCCTTATTCTGGATCACCAGCTAATTTTGCTGTTTACACTGGAATTGTAGAGCCACATGGCCGTATTATGGGTACATCATATTACATTCTAAAAGTATGTTGTTTGTAATTTACAGCTTGATTTTTTAAAATTAGGTCTGGATCTACCCGATGGGGGGCATCTCACACATGGTTTTTTTACAGCAACTAAAAAGATATCTGCCACTTCAATATTTTTTGAATCAATGCCTTATAAATCTGACCCTAAAACTGGTTTAATAGACTATGAACAGTTAGCTGTTACTGCTAGGCTGTTTAAGCCTAAAATTATAATTGCTGGTATTCACTGACTACCTACTCTATTCCAGTTGGGAAACTATTTAATTATGGTTATTTTAGGAATCAGTTGTTACTCACGTAACTTGGATTATGCCAAATTTCGTGCAATTGCTGATGACGTCAGTGCTTATTTGATGGCTGACATGGCTCATGTAAGTGGACTAGTGGCTGCAGGTGTTGCACCTTCACCATTCCCTTTTTGTGACATTGTAACAACAACAACTCATAAAACGCTCCGTGGACCAAGAGCTGGAGTTATATTTTTCCGACGAGGTCCAACCAGTGTTCCTGGCGTCTCTTACGATTTTGAAAATCGCATCAACCAAGCTGTATTTCCTGGCCTCCAGGGTGGGCCACATAATCATGCAATTGCTGCCATTGCCATTGCTATGAAGCATGCTAAAACGGAGGATTTTAAAACCTATCAACAACAGGTGTTGTAGACAAATTATCTTCAACTTCAGCAATAATTTGAAATATTCTTTTTGAACACGATAGGTAGTGAAAAATGCGCAAGAACTTTGTCGTGGATTACAAGAGCATGGCTATAAGATTGTTACAGACGGTACAGACAACCACTTGATTTTAGTTGATTTGCGTAGTGTTGGACTGACTGGTTCCAAGGGTGAAAAAATCTTAGAAGACATTGGAATTGCCTGCAACAAAAATACGGGTAGGTGTTTGTGCCACGTATCAGCGAAGGAGTTAGTGGTGTCACTTTTGAAACAATGATAATTATGTGTGATTTTTTTCTCCAAATAGTTCCTGGCGACAAAAGTGCTCTAAACCCAAGTGGAATTCGTCTTGGGACACCTGCGCTTACAACTCGTGGACTTCTCGAAGCCGATATCCAGCGTGTGGTGCAATTTATCAGTAAGGGCTTACAATTAGCTCTTGAAGTATCCGCAATTTCTGGTCCTAAACTCGTTGATTTTAAGCGGGTTTTGGTTGAGGATTCCAATATAAATGCCAAGGTTTCACAACTGAGAACTGAGGTTGAATCTTTTGCGTTGGATTTTCCTATGCCGGGTTATGAATTTTAAAGTATTTTACTTTTCATTTTGTTTTCTATCTCTTTGTTGGGCATCAGCAATAAATAAACATTACATATTCTGTAATTATTATCCCTCAAATATCCAACAACACTCAACACTGTAATAAACAACATAGAATCTCAATCCAGGTCTGAAGTGTGAAGATTTGATCTTGCAGTATTATCTTCAGAATCAGACTCATCCAAATTTCCAATCAGCGACTGAATAAGATTTCCTGAAAAAATGTTAGCTAGATGAGAAAAGGAAAATGTCTGAAGTGATGATGCGTTATTTATTACCAAACATTCCTTGGTTAGACATTCCTCTGGGGGGAGGCAGCCCAAAATAAATCTACAATGCGATTGATTCGCGACGTGAAAACCAAAAATAAAACGGAACAACATTGAAAACATCTTAACTAAATACCTGTCCAATTCTGTCGAGATAATCTTTGTAGGATGGATCGCGTTTAAGGCTTGGCTGGTAATACTCACAAAGTATAGCATAGGATGATATTTTAGTACTATAAGACAATAAATATATATGTAAAAAAAAAAGGCATAAATGTTTTTGAAAAAATAATACCTTTGAATAGTAAGCAACAACATCCAAGTGAAGTTAAGCAAAGGATACTTGAAGGGTGGTTCATTATCCAGTAAAGGGTGACACTCCAAGTAATTATCAAAAAGAGAATTCGCAAAAGAAAGGTTCCTTCATAAGTTAATTAAATGGTTAAATTCCAACTGATTATTGAAAATATAATTTCAAGGGCTCTACCTTAAACAAAGAATTTGCAGTACAGCCTGTGTTACAAATAGATCAATTTCTGATGGATAACCAAGATCAACTTGGATTTCTACCAACATAGATCCCAAATTTTGCATGTCATCAGATCTGATGAAGTGATATCTGGCCATATGATAGTTAGTTTCTGGAAAGCAATTAAGAAAGACAATTAGGAAAACCTTTCTTTTCTTGTTTCTGAATCTAAACATTAAGTGTACAAACCTCTCCAATAAATATTGGCAACCATTTGATGAAGCTGTGGGTGTCCTTCAAATTTCTTGGATTCTGGATTTTCATTCTGAGACCAGCTCAGTGCTGAAATAAGAAAAGCTTGTCTTTCTGGTGCAGTTGCAGGTATTTTTGACATCATATCAGCTAAGTTATTTATGATATCCTTTCTGACATTCATTTTTGCTTTCTGCAGCACTTCAACATAGAGCTTAGCCAAATCAGCCCCACTCGCATGTTGTTGATGTTGAAATAACAACAATGAGCCGTCATACAAGAGCTTCAGCAGATTTTCGTATTTTTCTTGACCAATGTACCTGTACGGCATGTGGCATCAAAAAGATAAAAGCGTTCAAATATTTTCCTTCAAAAAATTTTCATGTAATAGAAATGCAACCTGAAATACAGTGTCCGATACATTTGATGTGCCTCATAGTAATTACCATCTTCGATGGATTTTCTTAGTTTTTGTAATACTCTTTCGGCGCCAGGCCCGGCACGCACGATGCCTGCCATCTTTGTTTTATTTTATTTTTGTTTCGCTTATTCGTTTAGAGGCCATAAATAAGTAGATAAGAAACGTACAACAACGACGTCATCTGGGAAGTGAGTCTAGTTTCTAGTATCTAGTGTGAGTCTGTGGTACTAAGGCTTGGAAACTTCTTAAAACCAGACTACACTAGTCAAAAACTCACAACAGAGTACAGACTCACGAACCACTTAACGAAGTAACGATCTTCATAATTCAAGAATATACTAGTTTAAGTTAAGTTTATTTTTTGTCTGTACCTAAAACTTCACAATACCCGTGTTTGTATTCTGTTCGTAAGTTTCTGGGTACTTCTTTTGCTTACAGTTAAAACTTGAAATCTTAAAAAAAAAATTTGAAGTAAAAGTACTAATAATATGCGAGGAACTAGGGCTAAGTGAATTATTTATTTAACTGGAAAATCATGATTTTGGGATCCTAAACAAATTGTCCTCCTAGGTGGCGTTGTAGGGGGCGTTGTAACAAGAATTCAATACTTGAATCATGCTTGAATGTCGAATCGTCGTTTAAAACAAAATGTTACCTAACTGTAATTATTCGTCGACAGCATAGCCATATCTGCCATATCCGCGAACTGAGAAATAAAATAAGTAAATTATCAGTTGATTTCAAATTTGAGTTTATAAATCTCCGTAAAGATCTAAAAAAAATCATTTTTTAAAATTTTATTGCCTAGTCTCTTTTGACCGAAATATATTTTTGAGAAATCACAAATTTAGCATATCTTATCATGGCCATTAGAATATAGCTTCAAAGAAGGAATCGCGTGTTTTCCATCTGTGATTGAAGATATAATATAATTCAAACACTTATTTTGTTTGCAACCTTCTGTTTCTTTGTGGAAGAAGAGTCAATAAATTTCTAACAAGTTCAGTTGAAAAACTTAGCAACATCTCCATGATTCGATTGAGTACGTACTAATTTATTCCCATATTCTTCACTAATAATGGCGGCCATATAATTTTGGTTTTCTTTGTCGTGTTTAAAGTAATTGGGTAGGATTTTTTTGTGTGCCAAGGATGAGAGTGAAAGAAAAACCATATCCCCTAAATCATGGAGTTGAAGTTGCTTCAGTAGTGTCACCCAACAAGAGACAAATTCAACCCAAGGTCACAACAGCAATTGAAGTAGAACCACACAACCAGGTATTAGATCTTTCCAAACCAAGTGAAAAGGCAAATGGATTTTTTGAAACATCAGAAACTGATGCCATTCATAGAAGACTTGGTGGTTTAGATGGGTAATAATACTCAAACATCACCTTTGATGTGCATTAATTCATGTCTGTTTGCATTGTTTTCCATTTAGAGATGTTCAAAATTTAGCCAAATCTGTTGTGCATTTAATGGAGAATTCTTCTGCTGGAGAAAAAAGAAAGCGCAGTCCTGTTAAATTTTCTCCTAAAAATGTGAAAGAGCCTGCATTTGCTGAAACTTGTCAGCCAGTCGGTCAAAGTAAAGTTGATGAACTTTGTGTGAAAAAGGAATTATTTCAGGAAGTTTTCCCAACTGACCAAGAAGCCAAGAAAGCAATTCAGAGTCAAGTTGTTGCCAATGCTGAGCCTAAGGGAAAGAAAAAGATTCCCACCCAACAAGGGAAAAAGTCTTTAAAGAAAAGAAAAAATGTGAAAAAAAAGTCTTTTGCCAAAGATGATGATGATTTCCAAATTGATCCCAGACTAGGAGGAACAAAAATCAAACAATCCATCAGCAACAAAGGGAAAGACAAAAAGCTTAAATCTTCTGACCAAGAACTAAAAAAGAACAAGACAATTGAACAACGCTGCCCTTACATACATATTGAAGGATCTTGGAATCTTCCTAATGTAGTAAAAATTGTGAATGGCCATATTAAAGTAATGCCTTATCTTTATAAATTTAAAAGTATTTATTTACTTAAGTTATCAATCTACCACAGGAAGACGAAAACGATGGGAAAACATCAGCTAAATTAACTAAAGCAGCTCAATACATCGACGAAGAGCATCGCAATAAAGTTGCGAAAGTTGGGTTTACAAGTACGTTATCAGATAGATACGACACACACAATCGCGATGCATCATGGGTTTGTATCTTTTGCCAACTGTTTACTCACACACAATGCTTAGGTGATCTCTATGGCCCTTACTACATTAGTCAGGTAAGGTTTACAGAATTTTTTGTAATTTTCCACTTAATCATTTCTTTTTTTAGGTTCCCTCTGAACCCATTTGGTTTTCTAAGCGGAATCCTGATTCTCTAAGCCACTGTGACTCTGGGACTGTTGCTGAACCCGATTCTCCCGTTCGTACAAGTTCGAAAAAAATAAAGAAAACACCTAAAAAGAAGAGTCTTGTAAAGGATGAAATAACAGCTCAGACGCTGCCACTAGGTGATGATTTATCTGCAAGGGTTACATCTGAAATCCCTTTAGGAATTTTCCCTCTTGATCAAACTGACGAAAAAATTGAAGTATGGTTTCACGAAAGCTGTCTTATTTGGGCTCCTGGTGTTTGCTTGGTACCTCCTCGACTCGTTGGTCTTGATGAAGCTGTATCGGACTCGCAACAAGTGGTAATAGTATTTTTATGATTGAAATTGATGTAATAACATTTTTTTTTAATATTTTGCTTTACAAGATTTGTGAATACTGCAAAAAACGAGGAGGGCACATTTTCTGTCGCAGTAGGGGGTGCGGCCTTCGTACGCATTTCCCTTGCGCTTTTACTCATGGGTGGTTACTGAAAGAAGAAACGTTCATGGCGTTGTGTCCGTTTCATCTGGATCAAGCTGGTGTTACATAATTCATTGACAAAAATTTTTTTTTTCTTGAAGCTTTTCATTCAATACTTCCCAAATTACAGGAATGGAGATGTAAACAGAGACAAGAGAAATTTCAAAATATTGTCACTGTCAATTTCACCTCTCAATATTGTACAGTTTCAATAAACATGTCGTAATTTTGTCTAATATGTTATTTTTTCCTGACTTCTTCAGTATCTGCAGCTGTAATCACAGATATTTTCTGCACCTCCATTATTTTTTTCTCTACACTTTCCTAAACAATAATATAACAATTAAAGTTAGGGCCATTTGCAAATAATTATACTTTTTGCTTCTATAAGTGTTTTATTACCAGTTTGTCCATACACTGTTGTAAGCTTGAAGTCGCTTTCTCACAAGTAAGTGTTGAGTAGTCCTCATATTTGTTTCCTACTTCACCCAAAGACTGGATCAGATCTAAGAAATTCCTGCAAACATAAATCAGGGGATACATTCATCATTGCAATGAAATTGTGTTATTTTTCAAAGATGTTCTATACTTATGTTGATTATAATGTATAGGTAGGGCATTGGCAGTGAGAGGTACTTTGAAGCAGTGTCTCACTTCTTCTTTGTTTTGAACCACTCTTTCTAATGCACTTGCAGCCATCTCAACAAATTGCAGTCCACAACCAGCTAAGCCTATTTTTGACTCACTTAGAATACCCTCATCAGGAAGACATTGGGAACGACAATCGAGCCATTCACGGAGAGAGGAAAACAATGGGTCAGAATTTTTAAGAGTTATAAGACTGGATTTCGACCCACTAGTTGACGACTGGTCAGCAATAGAAAATGTTGTTGCTTCATATGCTGAATAGTCGTAGTTTACTGAAGCTCCAGCCAAAAAATTCTCTACTTTATCAGAATAAGAAATCATGATTTTATTTTTGCACAGTGAAATACGAGCTCTATTTTATAATGCTGATTTGAAATACAAATTGTAATCAGCTTGTAAGGGCGACGAAGAGATTTAGAGAAGAACAGTTATATTACAACTTTAAAAAACGATGACATATGGCATATCCTTCTATATTTAAGAAGCCAGGATTGCTATACCACACGTACTGTACGTACACACTTCGCGGGCGAACCCTATCGGGTTTCATGGGTACTAGGTACAAATGATATTATGATAGTCAGATAGTGGTAAGACTGGTAGGAGTAGGACCATAGCGAGTAGGACACAGGAACACAGCCAAGCAGCCGATATTACTTGCTTCAATTTGGTGACTTGGTGTTAAGTCTGCCAGCCATTATGATTTAATTAATTGGAACTCATTGCAAGACATATCTATGGATAATGAAAAGAAAAATTCAGCCACAATCCCTAGAGTAGCTGGTGATGGTCTGCGTTCTGTGAAAACTACAGGTTTCAAAGCAACATGAAATTTTTAATTTTTTACTAACAATCTAATTGTCTCCTTTACTTATTCAGGGGTATTTCGAGCACTCAATTTTGAACTTTATGTAAAGCCAGTAAGTGACATGGATAACGGACTGGGACCTAACATTTATTGATAATGCCTTTATCTAAATTACAGAATAAAGTCATCATGGTGCTAGGCCTACTAGCTATTGCTGGTTGCACTGGATACTTGACATATATGAAAACAAAATATGAAAACATGGGTTACTATGTTGCTGTCAGAGAGGATGGATCCAAACAACTTCATACAAATAAGTCAAGATGGGACTAGATCAACTTTGGTGTTTCATTGCTATGTAGCAGAAGATATAGGTTGATAGAATTAACAAATGAAAAATAAACTAAATTAATTTTTTAAAATAATAATTCCTTAGAGATTGCACATTATCTAGTAATTAACATTAACTACTTAAACTAAATTGACTTAGATACATTAGTTCTACACACACACACAAAAAAAACAGATTAAAAGAATAACTATTTGTTGATGGGCCCACAGTTGTATCGGGGAGGCTCGGGCCGACCTAAAGTGGAGGCTCTTTCGCAGAATAGGGTTGAACGAGGTGTTGGAAAACCTGGACGGGAGAGCGTTGAAACTGGCGTTGGCATAGCCGATGATCCTGAAGACATTAGAAAAGGACTAGAACCGCGAGTAGCTGTATCACCCATTACAGAATCGTAGAGTGGGTTTCGTTTTACTCGACCTAGTGAAGGGGTTCTAGACTCGCGTATTAGCTTTGTAGAAATTTCATTGCTAATTGGAGGCTTTTGTGTTCCAGTTTCTTGCTTAGGTTTAAGAAATGGCAACTCCTCGAAAGCGGCTTCGTAGAGCTGCAAAAAAAAAAAAAAAAAAAAAAAAAATTGTGTTTCGTCTGTTGAGCAATAATTCTATGGAGGGAAAATAATACTTGGCCCTCTTCAGTTTCTGCTCCTTCTGGATGAACGCCTAAAATAGCGGTCAGGAGGGCGGCCAATAGCAGTAGTAACACCAAAGGAATGAATACAGCAATGACACCTTCCTCAGTGTAGCTACGTACGGGAATCTCCCATCTAATTCAGAAATTCCACGAATGATACCTTTTCGTCAATCAAATCATAAGTAGGTCAGGGAATATACTTGGCAGGTGCACTCCAGACGTCCATACCTAACTCTTCATTAAGTATTTGGCTAGATTTATGGATAATGTGTTCAGTTTTGGAATCGATGGTGGGTGGAGCAACGGAGCTGAGCAAAAGCAGAGAATTATTTTGGGGGATCTACTGATAAATAATGAATTATGTTGTGGATTTCAAATGGCACGAAAATAAATTGTACCAATTTAAAAGAGCACCAGTCTACAAGGAATCCTTTAGATCGAAAGTAACGTTCTGACGAAGTTTTTTTAAAGTCACGAGGACATTGACGAAGTGGCCATAAAGGACTGACCTCACGTTCTAATTCGCGGAGTACCTCGGAAAATTCGGCATTACTTCCCAAGGTCAGGAACACTCTGTAGTAATAAACACTTTTTAAGAAGCTTGCTTTATTTGCTAATTACTATTTGCTAAAAAGTACCCTTCGCCATCTTGTTGACGTGCAGGTCGTCTTCCTCCAAAAGCTAAGGCTGAGTAAAGTTCAACGAAATGAAGATCTGAAGTGCTTGTAGGCCAAAGTATTTTCCGAAAAATATCCAATAGTTTCATTTGCTTTTGCTTGTCCATTAGATCATCAAGGTTGAGATTATGAATTTTCAATTTTATTTGACGAGCAGCGGGTTCTATATTTTGACATTTTCATGATCAAGTCTTTTTTTTTCAATTGAATATGACCAACCTACCTACCTTCTTTGTTAACTCTATTAATTGTAATTTCTTTTGCTGATGTTTCAAAAGTTAATAGATTAAACGCAACAAGATCCAACTAAGAAATAGAAAAAATTTTATGTTAAACAAAACACACGCAATCACGCATCGACGATTCACGCATGTCGTAAAAAAAATTAAGGTGAAGGTGTACTGTATTTAGAGATTTAATGATGAAAACAGTTTTGCAACTCTAACAGTTAGATTATTGAAACTACTTTATCATGTTGCTAATATGAATGTTTAAAATCTGAATATTTGTCAGATTATATGTATTAAAGTTTGTTACCTAATTAAAAACTTATTTTACATTAAAAAACACAAATAGTTATTAAATCAATTTGAAAATCAAAAAAATTTGAAAATTCTATTTCAAAAATTTTTTTTTATAAATTGCTCTTGTAAAATTCTAAATAATTACCTTCACCAAAGCTAAGTCATTATTTAGAGGTGTCCCATATAGAAAACCAAGGTTCAAATTTTCATTAAATACAAGATTGATCCATTTCGGTAGGTCAGGCAATCCATGTAGGGCAGCTGAAAACGAGTAGTTTTCATCTACAAACCAAAAATAATGAAATTATCCGAAAGACAATACCTCACTCAATACTTGATTATGTTTGACCTCAGTTATACAGAATATATTTCGTTTACCTGGAGACCCCGCGTCTGATAAATTGAATAATGAAGGTGACAACGGAATCACAAATACCTCATTAGTTTGAACTTGGTAATGAGCATAGCAATATTTAGAAAACAAAACTAGAATAACAGATGTAACATGTGCAATATGCATTCTACTATGCAGGCAGAAGAAAGGATTCAATATTCTTTCAGTGGTTAAATGTCCAACAAAACAATCTCACTTTTTTTTACTACACAAACAAATAATAGCCCTATTGTTATGCCAATGCTAGATTTCCAGATGCTGATCTAAACCAGTGTTAGAAGAAAAATCCAAGAAAATTTTTCAATACACATCACCACGAGGGGTGTAGAAGAGATGGTTGCGCCACTTGTATCTTTTTTTAACATGGGGCTCTGAAGACAGTTTTCTCTTGTGGATGTTGGTAGCTCCGCCTCTGTCTCCTCCCCTTTTTAGTCTATCATGAGGGCATTGACATCTGTGAGTTAAAATAGAAACTGTAATCTTGTTATCCATTAGGATTTGTCTATAGTCTTTCGAAATTTTTCTTATGGTCAACATCGATCGGTAGCTCAGTTGGTAGTGCGATGGATTGATAACATGAAGTACTAGGGTTCGATGCTCTGTGGGAGCTGTTACATTTCACAACTTTTTTAACTTTTTTTCATTTATTTAATTTTGTAATGCAAAACTGAATCTAATCGGATTAAAAAATAAAACGTATTACTTATTTTTAAAAACTTCAATTTATTCCTGGATTAAAACTTATAAGTTACCCGAAGGGTTACTGGTCAAAGTGTCGTTTGCCGTATGGTTTACATTGGTATGATTGTTTTTTACATGGGCACCCTCAGTTCTCGTAACACTACACAGATGGCTTTTTGCAGTTCTCGTGACACTACATAGATGGATGCACTAGTTTTTGGCAATTATTGATTGTAATCAACATTTTTATTACATTTCAATAACACTATTACGTAGCTGAGAATTTTTTACATCTTTTCTGAAAATTTGGCTGAAATCTATTCAGGCGTTTGATCAGACGGAGAAATTGCTACTTTTTGACAGAATTTCAGTAACTGTTATAGCAGACGATAACAAAGAAACATTTGAAATTGTGAATGTTATAGCAGACGATAAATACTATGGCAGGGAATGATAATATATTAAAAATAAACGTTACTTGAATAGGATAGGATTCAACGAGAAATCCAATCCTTTATAAAGTTACTGCGTATAGTTATCTCTAGGCTGACAACCAGGCCTAGTTATCAGCACAATTCCAACAAACCTAATTTCTACCGTTATGAAATAGGGTGACGGGGCTTATATAATTCAACAGTTTGCGAATTGCCCCGCCACGAGGCGTATTTCAATATCGCATTCAATATTAAATCAGGATTCTAATATATAATTCAATATTGATTCAGGATTTCAATATCTGAATGGATATTTAGAGAATATGAGCTTTAGATATATATATATAGACCCGTCCCCGTTTGGCGTGGGGCGGCGGGGCTCCAGCCCCGCAGCACCAAAGTCGAACGGGTGTTTGTATTATTAGCTACATATATATTACTAAAAACTTTGAGTCATTAATTAATCGCACGGAGTTAGTATAAGCTGCATATATATTTACTTAAAACTTTGAGATATTAATTAATTGGTTTTATATTCCAACGGGAACCTTGCAACCCCAATAACGGATGCCTGCATATTTGTCGTAGCTTTATATTTATTGGTAAAATTTAAGTTAATTTAAATTCCAACCCCTTCGGGTACCTTGCGGCGTACGTACGCTGCCTACAGTAACAGTAGTTGGAGTTTACCGCCTAAAAGTTTGAAATTATTCTCTTTTACACCCAACAGATGGCGCTGCCCTCATGATAGACAAATCTTCAGAGGCTTATGGAGAAAAAGGATACAAGTGGCGCAACCATCTCTTCTACACCCCTGTCAAACCATGGTTGTAGATATAATGGTTCCAACTCACAGTGTTATAAGGTCCCATAAGAAAAAAATTGAAAGTTCTCCGTCAATGATCTTCCCTCAGGGCATCGAAACCCTTCGTAACTTAGGAAGGGCTGCCATCTGCACAAACAATCTCTAACTAACAACAAAAACTGTAGGCAGCGTACGTACGCCGCAAGGTACCCGAAGGGGCTGGAATTTAAATTAACTTTAATTTTACCAATAAATATAAAGTTACGACAAATATGTAGGCATCCGTTATTAGGGTTGCAAGGTTCCCGTTGGAATATAAAACCAATTAATTAATATCTCAAAGTTTTAAGTAAATATATATGCAGCTTATACTAACTCCGTGCGATTAATTAATGACTCAAAGTTTTTAGTAATATATATGTAGCTAATAATACAAACACCCGTTCGACTTTGGTGCTGCGGGGCTGGAGCCCCGCCGCCCCACGCCAAACGGGGGCGGGTCTTTATCTTAAGCTCATATTCTCTAAATATCCATTCAGATATTGAAATCCTGAATCAATATTGAATTATATATTAGAATCCTGATTTAATATTGAATGCGATATTGAAATACGCCTCGTGGCGGGGCAATTCGCAAACTGTTGAATTATATAAGCCCCGTCACCCTATTTCATAACGGTAGAAATTAGGTTTGTTGGAATTGTGCTGATAACTAGGCCTAGTTGTCAGCCTAGAGATAACTATACGCAGTAACTTTATAAAGGATTGGATTTCTCGTTGAATCCTATCCTATTCAAGTAACGTTTATTTTTAACACTGAGTCCACCACTCAATGAGGCCAAAATTGGGGGTTTTGGGGGTTTACAATTTTCGGAAAAGGGTGACGAAGGCATTGCAGCCAGTCCCCGTATAAACCATTTTGTGCAGAATTTTGCGGAAAACACAATGGTGAAATCCGCAATTTTCTAGCTAGTATAGTTTTTAAGTTATTTAATAAAAACTAAGGGACCCCCCCAGAAATTCTAGCGTTTTTACTGATTTTTGACATCAGTTTTCGGGCAAACCAGCCCTTTAAAAAAAAATCTAATTTTTTAGAATGAAAGATTTTGCCCCCCTCCAGAGACATCTCGCCCCGTTTTTATTTTAAACGGTTATTAGCAGAGATATTGGCAATTGAAAATCTTGAAAATTTTCTGAAGATTTTCGCCATTGAAAGACGTCATTTCGCCACGCCATCTAGCGGCCGATTTTGAAAACAGCCGGAGTTCGAAAAAAAAGTAATGGCGAGAAGAATAGATCTCCCTGGCTGTTTTCAAAATCGGCCGCTAGATGGCGTGGCGAAATGACGTCTTTCAATGGCGAAAATCTTCAGAAAATGACGAAAAATTTTCAAGATTTTCAATTGCCAATATCTCTGCTAATAACCGTTTAAAATAAAAACGGGGCGAGATGTCTCTGGAGGGGGGCAAAATCTTTCATTCTAAAAAATTAGATTTTTTTTTAAAGGGCTGGTTTGCCCGAAAACTGATGTCAAAAATCAGTAAAAACGCTAGAATTTCTGGGGGGGGTCCCTTAGTTTTTATTAAATAACTTAAAAACTATACTAGCTAGAAAATTGCGGATTTCACCATTGTGTTTTCCGCAAAATTCTGCACAAAATGGTTTATACGGGGACTGGCTGCAATGCCTTCGTCACCCTTTTCCGAAAATTGGAAACCCCCAAAACCCCCAATTTTGGCCTCATTGAGTGGTGGACTCAGTGTTAATATTTTATCATTCCCTGCCATAAAATTCACATGTCTCTGAGGTATTTATCGTCTGCTATAACATTCACAATTTCAAATGTTTCTTTGTTATCGTCTGCTATAACAGTTACTGAAATTCGGTCAAAAAGTAGCAATTTCTCCGTCTGATCAAACGCCTGAATAGATTTAAGCCAAATTTTCAGAAAAGATGTAAAAAATCCTCAGCTACGTAATAGTGTTATTGAAATGTAATAAAAATGTTGATTACAATCAATAATTGCCAAAAACTAGTGCATCCATCTATGTAGTGTCACGAGAACTGCAAAAAGCCATCTGTGTAGTGTTACGAGAACTGAGGGTGCCCATGTAAAAAATCATACCAATGTAAACCATACGGCAAACGAAACTTTGACCAGTAACCCTTCGGGTAATTCCATGTCCATAAGAGATTTAACACACGGGGAACAGTCCGATTCAATGTTGTTACTATTTTGTCAACACCACTTATGGTTTAATCAGAGCCATGAAAGGGGAGGTCGATCAACTCCATAAGAAAATTTCCCTTGGGCTGCGGCACGGTTTTTTCCGAGTTGAGACCACGTTTAACTCTTTCCCATCCTCCTACTTTTGGGGTGTCCCTAAACTGCGAAGGCGAAACGCCCAAAATGCGAAACAGCGGTGCGAAACGGCCCTATTTTTAACCTAATCTAACCTAACCAAACCTAACCTAACCTAACCTAACCTAACCTAACTTAACCTAACTTAACCTAACCTAACCATTTTGGGACCGTTTCGCACCGCTGTTTCGCATTTTAGGCGTTTCGCATTTCGCGTTTCGCCTTCGCAGTTTAGGAACGCCCCTACTTTTGGCATTTTTGGGAACTGCTACGACGACTGTGCTGCCATCTAGCCACTGTAACGCGTAAAAATGGCCAAAATCATTCAATTTTCAATTTATATATTGCAATTTTAAGGGAGCAAACATCGAATTGTAGCTCAGTTGGTAGAGTGACGGATATCTGATCGGAATACCTGTGGTTCGAAAGTTCGATACTGTAGAGCTGCTGTTTTATTTCATAATTTTGTTTTTTACTTTTTTTCTTTTTTTTTTGCATTTTTTAATGCCAAACTGATAAATCACATTATTTTATCAAGAAATGTATTTTTTTAAAGTTTTTTTATGGAATTAGGGGATTTTTAATTTTGACATGGGACTTAGAAAAAAAACGTAGAAAAGTTGTAGTTCACCACACACCCCCACAGGAGGCAGCACCGTAGGGATTTTTAATTTTGACATGGGACTTAGAAAAAAACGTAGAAAAGTTGTAGTTCACCATACACCCACAGGAGGCAGCACCGTCGTCGTAGCAATCTCTGTGCCGTTGCCTTATGGACTTTTTCTTATGGAGTTGATCGACCTCCCCTTTCATGGCTATGGTTTAATGTTTAAGGCGTCTATCTCTAGATCTCGAGTTCCGTGGTTCGATTTCTATCAAAGTCTATTTTTTGACCAATATACATAATAGTAAAATTAAATTTATTTTTTTTTCATCTGAAATAAATCAATTAGAAATCATAAATCAATCTGTTTTACGCATGCTTATCATCATAGCCCTACAACTTTGTTTGGTTTACGAGCCATACGAGGGACTTAGAAAATTTCTGTATTGTTTCAGTGTAAGCTTTCACCCTTCCAACACCAGGTCGCGGGGCTGTCGCAGTAACCAAAGATCACAAAAAAATCAGCTGCCTTATGGTACCTTATAACACTGTGAGTTGGAACCATCAACCATTATATCTACAACCACCATGGTCAGAGTGATAGAGTAGATGGTGGCGTCGCCCTGTCGGAATTCTCCATAAGGCTATGTCCGAGGTTTTTCATGATTTTTTCAATTCTAGATCAAGCGAGTTTGAGTTTTCAAACTCCCCTTTTGGGGGATTTTGGATTCAGAAATTAATAAAAAAAGAAATTAGTTAAATTTAAATATCCGCGAAAAAATGTCAAGCCAAATCTGCAACGCGGATCGGCTATCCCCCGCAGCGGTGCGCACTCGTCGACTAGCCGCACGACTTTGGGTTCTGCGGAGCCGAAGCAGCTTTTTAAAAAAGGTCTACAAGAACAACAAATTTTCAGAACCCTGTTGGCAAAAGTTGCGCTTTTCAAAAATTCATAACTTTTCACTAATTAGTTTTAATTCGTTTCTAAAAATAAACAATACACAATAATGTATTTTCTATACGAATAAAAATTTTGGTAGCTATATCTGAATTTGAACTAAAAAACAATAATTCATAACATTTTAACATGCTTTTTCCCCAACGCCCTAATAACAATTTCGACAACGTTAGGTTAGGTTATTAGCTGGATCCTATTGCTCTGCTCTGAGTCTCTGATAGTCTGATCAGGTTTGAGCGCCTAATACTGTGATACATACTTAATACATAAACAAATACGTAACTTGATATTTTTAGATTGTTGCAATTAAAAATATTTTACTTTTAGAGATTTTACTAAAACAAAGAAGTCTTTTCATAGTTTAAATTGAAAAAAAGTTCGTTTATCGCTCATATAGCGGACAGACAGGGACAACAATTTTTACGAAGATAATAAACATTGAGATGAAAAGTTCAAATTTCAATTATTGTTGGAAGGTGAACATTCAAGGGTAAATAAAACAGTCATTAATAGTATTTCATTTAAGATCGTCGATTGCTAACGAACGACAACGCAATCATTTTTTCTTAATCGTTTGGCATATCCAGTTCATTCCATCCTGTCGTTAAAAAAAATATAAAAAAATTAGATAATAAAAGAAAGAAAAGAAAATTGTCATAAAAACGCTTCTTTTCATACAATTCTAAACACTTTTACATCTATTGTGTCAAGGAAATCAAGAATTGAATATTTTATCAATGCTTTTCTTCTACCAAATATCTGTCGACGAATATATTAGCGATTGGTTATGTATAAAGGCTGAGTAAACTCCTACCTACCTGAACGCCTTCACCCGAACAAGCGCAGCAGGCCTACAAGTAGATAGAACGAAAAATGAATTAAACTAACTAATTTCTGCTATAATTCCAAGTAATTCTCACCTGGATCTGCCATCCTCTATCCTTGATTGTTTGTAGAGCCAAGCCCAAAGCTAATTCGGAAGGCGTCGCGGCACCTAATAAGTCTTGTTTGTTCGCAAATACTAATAAGGGGACTTCAGAACAATTAAGATACCTTAGACTTTTTGATTAGGAGATACATATATTTACATTCAATGGCAATGGGTGTATGGCATTGTAAGCCTACAAATATCATTTTGTCAGTTCAACTAATTTAATGTTTACCTCCATCTAATTTTTCTTCATTTAGAAGTTCAGACAATTCTTCGGCTGTTTCATCGAAGCGTTTTCTATCAGAACTGTCTATCACATAGATCTATAAAATGGTAGAGAGATTTAAGAATTTTTCGATTGTTCGTCAATCATCATTGTCATTGAACAAGCTTTCTATATATTCTACATTAACCGGATCCGTCTACCTCATTTAGAATACGTAAGCTTAAGTAGACGGATCCAGTTAAAATTAGCAAATGACTCTGATAGATGCATGATCACCATCTAGCGAAGACAATATAATGTAAAAGACACAACGCTAAATGGTTATCGATAGTTATTCAGCTCTTTTTTACAAAGTAAAATTTTTTCTCAAACAACATAAAAATGCAATACCAGAACGTCGGTATTTTCAAAGTAATTTCGCCAATATGGCCGAATTTTTCTTTGTCCACCAATATCCCAAACGTTGAGCTTGAACCCAGATGATTGAACGGATTTTATGTTAAATCCTTGAGTAGGGGTAATGTGGGTTATTTCCTCATTGGCGAGATGCTTCAAGAGGGTTGTTTTACCGGCATTGTCGAGTCCTAATAGCAATATTCGCAATTCTTGTTCGGTAGAAGCGCGCAACTTTCTCAACAAAGCCAGCAAACCCTTTTAGATTCCAATATTATACAAGAGAAACAGTTATGTATTGGTAAGTGAAAGAGAAATCTCACGATAGCACAGCAGGTTTCCATAAAAATTTTACAAATACAAATATGTTTACTACTATTAAGCCTACCATACAATAATAGAACTATGGTTTGCAAAATGTAAATAGGAAACTGAAAAAGAAACCATTCCCGATTTACATTCATCTATACGACAGTAACAGTATCACAAAAGAAGTAGACTTTATACAGTGTCCCACGTGAAATACGAGGTGAATTATACTTTACCATTGAAACAGCCAAGTAGTCCCAAACAGTTTTTTTTAAGCCAACATTTGTTCTCCTCACATTAACGAATGTTATGAATTCTACGAGTTGGTAACCATGGAAATATGGTTCCTTTTTTTATTACTATTCAAACAATCTATTCTTGCTCTTTTCTAAATTACACTTGAATAGTACAATTTCTTAATACTGGCATATTTTTTTAGTTTATAAGAAGAAAATCAAATTACTTTCAAAAACAGGGAAAATTGTAAATCAAAACGAATGTCTTATTAAATCAGTTCTTCAGTTCTCAGCTTTAAAAATTATCCATTTATCAAACTGTTGAACGAATTTAGATTTAAAATACCACGAAATGTGGGTAAATTTAGAAAAAATTTAATAAAGAATATTAGGACTCTAATTTATTTTATTGTGCAAAAATCCAACAATTACAATTGCAACTCTCTCCGAACCCAGGATCGCCTTTCTCCAGATTCAGGATATTCGATCTAAGGTTAAGTGTTTAAAATTAGTGTTCGAGAGAACAGTAGGAAATTAAAATCGCATTTGCTTTTGTTATGGTGATTTAGATTTTGATATAATTTTTTTCTTCGGATTTTGGGGTTATTACTTATTTAACAAGTCGTCGCAACTAATGAGACCGATTTGGTTTTTTTTTTGTTTTGTTTTGCGAAAAACCGTTCTAGCACGTTAAAAAATTAATATATTTTTGTTTCTAATAAGGAATTTTGCGCCAAGTCAATTGGTGAAATTCGCAATCGTCTAGCATTACAGTTTCAAAGATATTTATGAAAAAGCCAAAAATATGAAATGTTGTTTTTGTCACCGCAAGGTGGCTTATAAGAAAAGATAAAATGGCAAAAATATTGATGGAGTTTTGTAGAATTTTTAATCATTAATAACTCGGCTCAGAGGAAAAATAATTGAAAACGATGGAAATTATCTAGAGGTGTGGGGATAGCATAATTTTGGTACAATTAGATATTTTATAGGGGTTACTGGAAAAACTGGTCAAGAAAAATTGACCGATTTTCGCCCCTAGGTTTCTTTCCATCTCTTAAACTGTAGTACCTAGACGATAAAAAATTACGCCAATCGACTTGGCGCAAAATTCCATATAATAATTATATTTTAAACGCCCTAGAACGGTTTTTCGCAAAACTGAAATTTTAACCCCCAATTTGATCTCATCATCTCATTGAGTCGCGCGCGGATCGTGGACGCCGGACCGGACGGCTTGTTAAAAAAAAACGGATGCGTTTGGCAAAAATATAGCCTTTTTCAATGTGACTTGAATTGCGATTAATTGATTGACAGCAATTTTCTAATGTCTGATTGTCGCCCGGTTCGGTTGATACTTGATGTGTCAGAGTGATGTGCATGGTTGTAGATATAATGGTTCCCAGTCACAGTGTTATAAGGTCCCATAAGGCAGCTGATTATTTGTGATCTTAGGGAACTTTGACAACCCCGCCACCTGGTGTTGGAAGGATGAAAGCTAACACTGAAACAACACTGAAATTTTCTAAGTCCCTCATATGGCTCGTAAACAAAACAAAGTTGTAGGGCTTGATAAACATGCGTAAAACAGATTGATTTATGATTTCTAATTGATTTATTTCAGATAAAAAAAAATAAATTTAATTTTACTATTATGTATATTGGTCAAAAAATGGACTTTAACAGGAATCGAACCACGGAACCCGAGATCTGGGGATAGACGCCTTAATCATTATACCATGAGTGGTACTGTTAGGATGGTAACAACATTTGAGCTAACTGTTCTCCGTGTGTTAAATCTCTTATGGACATGGAATTACCCGAAGGGTTTCTAACCGGGTTTTTTTTTTTGCTGGTATGGGTGCGTTTAGTTCACGATTGTCCCACTAGATGATTTGGTAAGGCGAAAATAAAAATTCATTAGTTTTCACGTGAGGATAGGGGTATTATTTTCCAAAATGACCTAAATCACTACTTTGAATGCGGAATGACGATTGGTATCTTTACTAAGAGTTGGGAATCAAAAAAACATTCAATTACTTAACTTACTCAGCACAGTAATTTTTTTATGATACTTATATTTAGTAGACTAGTTGTTAATTTTTTTTTTTACTCACAGGTCTTACAAAGGGTGGTGTTGAAACAGGTAAAATAATCGTACTTATATTAATGCTTTGTGAATTACTTTTCCTAATTTGTTTTTTTTTACTCACAGGTCTTACAAAGGCTGGTGTTGTTGAATCAGGTAAAGGACTCATTATTGCTGGTTTTCGGAATAAATACTTTTGGTAGACATCTATTAGTATGTACTAGGAACATAATAATTGATCATTTTTCAGTTTTTAATCTGGTTCGACAAATTTTAAAATTGTCTTGCTTGAGGTTAAGTTAAGCAATTAAGCTGTACATTTGCTAACATTTTAGTTTATGTTTGTTATCATGGTTTGTTCCAAACACTCAATTACTCAAACTACTCAGCACAGTAGTTGTTTTTTAAGAAACTTATTTAGCATACTAGTTGCTAATTTTTTTTTTTTAACTCACAGGTCTTACAAATGGTGGTGTTGGTCTTACGGGTGGTGTTGAATCAGGTAAAGGACTCATCATTGCTGGTTTTCAAAATAAATACTTTTGGCAGACATCTATTAGTATGTACACTAGGAACATAATAATTGATCAATTTTTAGTTTTTAATCTGGTTTGACCAATTTTAAAGTTATTTTGTTTCAGTTAAAGTTATGCTCAACATTCACTAATATTTTTTTTTTCTCGCAGGTCTTACAAAGGGTGGGGTTGAACCAGGTAAAGCGGACGAGGTCACCTCTATGATCTTCAAACACACCTCCACTTTACAACAGAATGCGACTTCTTTCGCCACTCTACCGATCGGTTGCTTCCCAATCACATCCATCTATCACAGTGTAAAATGTAAATTAGAAGCAACAGGATCCTCATTCAAAGTCAAAGTCACTCAACTACCATGCGTCTCGGCACTTGTATTAACTGGTCACAAAATCCAAGGCAGAACTTTGGACGCCGTTATTCTAGGAGCTCTATCAAGAATCCACAAAAGCGGCCGCAGCGGATGGATTTACGTCATCTTGTCTCGCGTAAGAACACTTAACGGTCTCTTTCTATTAACCCTCTTAGAAACCGATCCGAAAAAATATAAACCCCGAACAGACGTCATGACCGAAATGAATCGCCTCCACCTGATAGAAAAATCGACGCTCGCTCGCCTTGAATCTTGTTAATTTCTCCTTTATTCCATTGTACCTATTCACAAACTGATTTGAAATGATCTCTAAAGCTAAGACAACTCATAACAAGATAATAAAGAAATGTAAAAAGTAAGCCTCTCAAAATTAATTCAAACCAATGATAAACAATTTCCACAATTTTTTTTTTTTTTTTGTATAATAGAACTCATTAAATACCTTACACTCTAAAATTTTTTTAAAGAACTAGATATTTTAGAAATAATAAAAAAATTCGAGAATAGCCCTTCGGGTACCTTGCTAACGCAGGTAGCTGACAGTTTTTGTTGTTAGTTAGAGATTGTGTGTGCAGATGGCAGCCTTTAGGAAGTTATCATGCCCTGAGGGAAGATCATTGACGGAGAACTTTCAATTTTTTTCTTATGGGACCTTATAACACTGTGACTGGGAATACAACCATGGCAGAGTGATAGAGAGGATGGTGGCGTCACCCTGTCGGAATTTTCCATAAGGCTATGTCCGAGGTTTTCCAACTTTTTTTCAATTGTTTGGCGGACGTTACAGAACAGATCACCTACAAATGGTGCTGCCACCAGTGTTGGTAACAGAAATTAGCAAAAAACCCACTTTTACGCGTTTATGAATTGCAATTTTAAGGGTATTAATAAGCGAACGGTAGCTGAGTTGGTAGCGCGATGGAACAGTACAATGAAAGACTATTGTTCAAATTTCCGTGGATACTGATGCATTTTATGATTTTTCTTTTACTTTTTTTCATTTTTTAATGCAAAACTGATAAAAATATTATTCTGTCAAGAATGTGTCTTGTATCCTGTTATCCTGTTTTAGGTTTTACCATATTCAAGCAAGCTTGCAACATAGGAAAAAGAAATCGCTCGACGCTCGATAATAATAACAACAAAAAAAAACTGAGGACCAATCGAGTTCTCTTACTTCTCGACAACGTTTAAAAAACGTTCGCAAGAATCGCTTTATACGTGTGGTAAATAATTTGCGCTAGTTCGCACTTAGCTTTGGCCTGATTACATTTCAATAATGGTATTTTTGTCAAGATTTCTTTCGATTGGATCAAAAATGACGACATGGAGCAATAAAATACATTCGAAATGTAGACGCGAAATATACCCTCGTTCAGATCAAAAGGTGAAACAAATTGTGAAAATATTTGATTCTTTTTCAGTTACCACGAAGTCTTTCTAATTAGAGACTCGCCGTTCCTAATGATAAAGTCAAATGGTCTGCTTCTTGGCCAGATTACAATCCTCCTAAATATACTTCTATTTCATTAAAAGGACAACCTTGGGCTGATCTAGAAATAAGGTTTTCAATTATAATTCCATAAGTTTTTATTCTTAAGTAAATATGGCTTCTTACATTATTATAGTGACCAATTTTCACCAAAATTTAACCAGGTGGAACGAGAAGAGTATGTAGTTAGAAATAGAGTCAGCTCTATGGGAGACTATCAGATCCTTAATGGATTTCCACTGTAACTTAAAAAATTCATTACTGCCTGATCATGAAATTTTTTAAACATAGATTTTATTAAACAGTAACCCAGTTGGTAGAACTGGACTGAAAGGAAGAGGTCTGTTAGGGCTCTGGTAATATAAACATTTATGTTCTTTTTTTTGTCATTCATTTATGGTATTATTGTTAAGGGGTCCAAATCATGCAGCAGATTTTATTCTAACACGCTTTTTGAGAGATCAAGTAAATGGTCAAAAGATTTTAAATGAAGATACGAAAAAACCCATTCTTCAGTTTGTCGGGATTCAGCGTCGTAATGGAAATGAATGGGCTATTCCAGGCGTGAGTTCGTTAATGTGAATAATCAAACGTTTATTTGTTTCACTGTCTTGTTGATTGTGTAATATAGGGTATGGTTGATGCTGGAGAAGATCCTGCTCATGCTGCTCAGAGAGAATTTTTAGAAGAAGCCATGGATAGTGAAAATTTAGATACAAAAGAAAAAGAAGATGTTATTGGATTTGTTCAGGAAATGTTTGATAAAGGACAAATGGTATAAGAAAACAAAAACAAAATCGACTACACCCATCATTATAAAATAATTTTTTTTAAAGATTTATCAAGGATATGTTGATGACCCCAGGAATACAGACAACGCATGGATGGAGACTACAGCAATAAATTGCCACGCTGAATATGAAGAGGTAGATCATTGGCATTTCAAAGCTGGAAGTGATGCGAAAAATGTAGCGTGGTTAGAGATAACATCATCGTTGAACCTTTTCGCTAGTCACATTGATTTGATAGAAACCATTGCCCATCACCATCAAGCCCACTGGTGATGGTGCATTATTTATTGAAAAAAAAAATACAAGATGTTTGGTAACAGAATTGATATAGGCTACAAATTATTTTCAAAAAAGTGTATTCTGCCCCCAAGTCGAAGTAAGAACGGATTGCTTTACGGAGGAAACATAACCAAAAAGGAGAGGTGACAGCAGCATTAGTTTTCATCGAACCGAGCGAACAATTTTGTTTCCAATAGAAACAAAGGAGTGAAAGTACGGTAGGGTAATATTAGAAGTGATCAAGACCACAAAAGGAATTCGAGAGAATTGATGGTGACAATTGGTCTAACCGAATTTTCAGACGTGAACCCAAAAGAATGGTTATCGAAACAGAAGTGCAAACGTTACCAAAAGAAATGAATCACTTTTTCTTAAGGATGAAAAATAATAAAGGGAAATCGATAAACACTACATTGGTTTCCGCCAACACCTATGTAAAATTGAACAGTTTGTGTTGCTGGTAGATGGATGTTGATGATATAGCGAGTTTAACAAAATAAAAAAAAAAAATCTAGCAGTTAAAAAAAAAAAAAATGAATTACAGGAAACAGGGAATTCACTCGAGGACAATTACAAGAAAAAGATACAATCGCTGCTTGAAAACCACAAGGTTTGGTTTGGTTTCTTTTACTGAATTCTTAAACCTAATGTAAATCGCGACAAAAAAAAAATATGTTTTAAGGTGGTTTTGTTATGTGTTTCTTTTGTGGTGGTTGTTGCAAATTCACTCCAACAAATCAACAGACAATGTGAACGTTATCATTTCCCTCTGCGGGAGGCCGAGCGCAGTACGCGCTTGTCGGTGGGGGTGTTGGTCATCACTGGCGGACGGGTGTCGGCAGGCGATTCTCCCGGATCGTTGTCGCAAGCCTCCTGAGTTCTGGCGGCTTTGGGCGCCTTGGGTTCCGCCTCCCTATCGATATCGACCGTACCCCGCCCCCCGCTGCCAGCCAGTCACTTGCGAGCGGCAACCTCTCGCTCACGTACCTCACGCAATTCGCGATCGTCTGCTGGAGCTGGAAGGGGTTGCATTGCCTGTAAAAATAAAAAAGTTGCATTTAACTGAATCTCCAATTCATATTTTTTAATACCTGTGATGAGCTGCCTCCTATGACTGCAGCTGAAGCCGCTGCCTTTTGTTTAAGCATGGTCCAATCAAAGGTGTAGTCGTACTGATGATTTAGCGTGCGGAATAAAATCCGGAACAACTGCCTCAAATACATATAATCGGGTTGCTCTTCAAAGCGCAAGCCACGGCAATAGTTCAAGTACATGGCGAATTCTGCTGGGAAGCCCTACACAAAAAAAAAAATGATAAAGATTGGCATCAATTGATTCCTTGCAATAATAATAAAATCTACCTTGCAAAGGACTTCAACCGGAGTTGACATTTTCTTCTCGCTAATTTTCTCATATTTTTGTTTCTTGGTGGCCGCCTTACCCACATGGAAATTAAAACGAACAATTGTAAGGTCAGTGAGAATCACTCAATAAGGTTACTTCAATCAATCCAACTCATTACTTCAGAGTGATACAAATCATGAAATTTTTTAGGTTTGCTATGCATTTCAATAGCTGAATTCAATTTATAACTCATTTGGATTAACGGACATGCCGGTCCGACAACAACTAAGCAATTAAATCGGATACCTTGAGCCCCTGCCAGGGTAGACTACCGCGATTGAAGTACATTAAGACATAGCCCATGGACTCCATATCATCACGCCGGCTAAAATATAGATAGATGAAAGTGATGTCAGTGTTCGTTTTTAAATTACAATTTGCGTTCTTTAGTACTAAACTTAGAAAAGTACACTTTTGGAAAGAAAAAGTCATCAACCTCATAAGAAACGTGCCGTTCACTCGAAAATTGAGAACTCGTTTTGATCAAACATCTGGTTAACTTAACATAATTTAAAAACGACGCAAAAAGTATACCTTTGTTCGATGCCTAAATGTGCATTTATGGAAGCATAGCGAGCTGTTCCCGTCAAGTTTTTGTCCTCTCGGTAGGAGATGTGGAGGCGAGTACGCGAGTCACGATACTTCTTGGCCAGACCATAATCTATCAGGAATAACTACAAAGGAAATGGAAGATTAGAAATATTTAATGTATAAATTCCATGAAATCCACGAGAAAAAAAATACCTTGTTACAATGACGACCAATGCCCATAAGGAAGTTATCGGGCTTGATATCGCGATGAATGAAGTTTTTCGAGTGGACGTATTCGATTCGACCAATCATCTGATCTGCCAGCATCAACACCGTTTTCATAGTGAAACGGCGCGAGCAGAAATTGAACAAATCCTCCAACGATGGACCCAAAAGATCCATCACCAAAACATTGTAATCTCGCTCCTGACCGTACCATCTGTAAGACCACAAAATGATTAAGAAAAAAGAATTGGCAGCGATTTCATACTACTTTGGAAAGAAAAAAAATGCAACAGTCGCAATCAACTCTATTCACTATATCCAAATTTAAGGATTTCTCGAAAAGCCAAATTTTTACACAAGTCGGGAAATTAATGTTTCTCCACATCTCGTTCAAACTTATTCCTGATCCTAACAAATCCCACACTGGTGGGTAATGTACTACGGTATGGATCTAGAATTTTTAAGGAGATACAACACAAGGTAATACCGAACGAGATGGCTTTCACGAACATCGAGAAAGTTACGGGATTAGGTACAAGTCTCATAATACCAATCTCGAAAACATTATTTAGTCTGTTTAGCTGACTAAAGCTTCTTTCGCTCCTCCCTCCTTCTTTCTCTCACCCAAGACTTTCGAAAGTGAATACGACTAACGCCAGCCGAAGTAAATAATAGTAATTGCTGAAAAAGTTGGATGAAACCACGACCAATCATGCAATAGCCCCGAGGGGCTAGAGAAACCTACAATCGGCATAACCATCAACGCCTTGACTGTTTTCCAACTGTGTAACAACAAAGAGAAATGGGATAGAACATTTTCAAAACCAAATTCATAACTAAATTCAAGTAGAAAAGAAACTTGCCCTATAGATCTACTTAAAACTAAGCAAACAGTCATGAAGTTTAATTAATTTAGTTTAGGATTTGAAACTAGGGCACATAACATTGAGGTCAAAACCATATATGGTTGCGTGGCCATTATGTGGCACACTTGCTCAACCACAGGCTTGACATTGCCAGAATGAAAGCACATGCCATAAGAAATTTCACTTTTAGGTAAAAATCATAAGATTAAAATAATTGAATTACTCTTTGACAGTAAGATTAATAAATTCCAAATATAACAATAATATTAATGATGTTACCTTATGTGTGGAATCCCGAGGCCACCTTGCAAAACTTTGTACAGTTTACTTTCATACAACAACTGAGGATGTCTCGCTTTCATAGGCTCCAACTTCACTGCCACTTCCTACAAAACAAAAACAGAATGCAAGAATAAGTTACGATACTAAAATGAATAAAAATCTAGTTTTACTTCTCCAGTGGCAATATTGATTGCTAAATAAATGTCACCGAAGGAGCCGCTGCCAATTTTTCTGACAAGACGGTATTTCTGTGCAATCACGAATTCGGGAGGCCTAACTAGGCTCGACATTTTATAACCAAATTTATCGTAACAATGAAAGCGACAGATAGTAATTTATATATAACTCCCACTCAACAAACCAAAAACTCAGTTTGGGTCAAAAAAAGAAAAGAATGAAAAAAGGTGAAGACAAAGGCAAGAGAACCGAGTTAGTTGTTCACAAAAAGATGGAATTTTTCGCCTCACACCCAATACGGTAGATCAGAGCACAAATCTAACAATGTGAATCAGCAGCCATTTTGTTGTCGAGCCGCGGCCTCCGAGAAGAGGGGGAGGGGAAAGAACAGAGCTGGCTGGAAAACCAGCTGTGGGCGCTGCTGCAACGACCTGGCCTCCTTTTCTTTTACTTATGACTACACCCGAATTTGCGCACTTGTAATTAAGATGATAGATTCTAATTTAAGAACACTAACTGAAGCTAATTGTACACAAGCTTCTATGTTCTCTGAAAAACTATCACAGTTTCGAAGTTAACTTCTCCGAGCGAGAACCACACACAAAAGAGAGGCACCAGAGTTACCAGCACCTCCGCTCTCTCGCACCAGTCCCATTCTAAAGCACCGTTGTCTTTTGGCGCTGCGCACCACGCACTAGTGGCGCACTCTTTTAGAAATCAAAATAATCAAAAAATAATAATCGTTTTACTGGTTGTGTTGCAGGGCTAGGCCTATCTTCAGTTTGCTCAATCGTTTTTTTTAAATGATCATCAAAATTCAAAACGCATAGCTTATACACTTAACACTTTACTTGAGATGACGATAATTTTTTTGTACAGAATATTTTTATGATAAAATAAAAAAAGAGTGAAGCATAAAGCGTTGAGTTCATTTCAAAATAAAATTGGGAAACAAAGATGTAGAAACAGTATTCTAAAAATCTTATTTTTCACATGCTCAAAGAAATTTAGGAAGCTTAAATGCACCTTTTACACTCATTGATGTAGAACAGTTCCAACATGTGATCAAAACATTTCCAGTTTTTAAGCAGAAGACACTGGATTTCATACTATTAGGGTACAACTTTTGATGACAATGAACACAGAAATCAGTAGGTTGAATAACATGAATAATGTTAGGTTTTTTTCTACTCCTGGTATTTATGTAATTATTAAAACTTAATATCATGGATTTGCCTTTACATTTACTAGGCCTTTTCTCCAATTTTGACTGTATTTTTTCGGGTTCTGACAGATTTGTAGGAACTGATGTGTCAGAAACATTATTTACAATTTTCATTGTTAACTCCCCAGTTTTTATAACTGATGGATTTGATATTGCCTGTTGGCACGAAATGAGACACTTATTTAATGCAAAATGCTGTCTTTCCCTATAAGAATGAGAAGATGTGATGCTGTAGGTATGATCGCAGTGTTCATCTGAAAATTGATTAAAAAAATAACATATAGGACATAACAGTTTTCATTAGCTAATACCTGATGGTTGATGTAAACATTTGCAGAGGTTTGGTATTAAGCAGTCACTTATGGACAATTCTTCATCAAGGTTTCTTTTGATTTCAATATCAGATTTCATACAATCATTTTTTAGTGAAGGTAAGTTCAAGGAAAAACTTTCTAAAAGTTTTATCTCATATTTATTATCAGACTTTGAATCTATGGTTTGAAGAAATTATAACTGGAGATGAGGTAAATTTTGTATCCAATCATGCTTTCTTTACCTTTGTCCGATGCTAACATTTTAAAATCCTTAATTATCCATATTTCACAATTCCTGAACCATTTTATGTTGATATAAACAATTTGAACTAAAAGACTATACAGATTGATCATGTTTTTTTAGATCACATGCATTATCCATTCCTGAAGCATTCAAACAGCAACTTTGCAAACTTCTTGCAAATTTCCTGTACATTTAAGTTTAACGCTTTAGCCCCTAAATTCAATATTCATATTCTTTTCATTATACTATTATAGCTATAATTTCAAATAAATTGATTTCGACTTTCAAGTTAAAAACAAACAAAACAAAACAAAAAAAAACTAACCGATGTTTCCAAACAAAGCTTCACAAACTCTGTTATGCATCCTAAAAGGTGAAATCTATTACCGCGAGCGACAGATGTCGTGACGCGATGGCCAAAACTGTCTATTGCCACGATGTCTCTCGTGTCGTGGTAATAATCAAATAAACCCCTCTGGAGTGCCTTCGGATTTTTAAAAGGCTAGTTAAAGTGTAAATTAGTAATAAAATTAGTAATGAATAAACAATGAAATTTTGTGCATTACTTTTGAAGTTTAAAGAGTAGGTGCATACTAAAAAAAATAATGTTTTGAGTAAAAACCAGGTAAAATAAAAAAAAAGTTTTTATTTAATGATTCAGGTATTGTTTACACAACACGTGATGCCATCTATTTTAAGAATAAGAATTATTGAAAAGTGGACTTTTATCAACACAGTCTCAAGGGCTCGAGTCCAACCTCGGATCTTTTCATCGCCGGCGATTAGGTTCGAGGTGGAGGCTATGGCGTCATGATGGCGTCTATGGCCGTTCCAAAGCAAGGATAAAGAAAATGTTCCAATCCAACCATACAGCAGAATGTCAAGTGAGTTTTCAATTAATCTATTTGTTAACAAATTGGAGTCAAATAACAAAAAGAAAGAACACGATGCACACATTTTACTAGCCCTCTCTGATGTGACGATTTTCGTCTGAATGGCTTTTGCCAAGATATTTCGTTGCAATAAACAAACCGTTGACTATTACCACGAAACAAAAACGGGAGATAGATGGCGTACATTAGCAAAAATCAAATTAGTTACGCATGGGCAGATAGATGGCGTAGCTTTTTGAAAATAACCAACCTGGTCTCAGCTGGCGCGCCAGAACGCAACGTCAAATGGCACTTGCTGGCACGCCAGCATGCTACAACAAGTCCTTCTCAGTCATTCGCCAGTACGGTCCGACTTTTGCCACAGCCCACGGCGGCATCCAGTACGACTGCGGTGCCAGCGGTGGTGGCTTCCCGAAATTTATTTATTCGGTTTTATCCCTGAGGGTAGTACTTGTACTACTAGAAGGCATTAAAGTAAAATGCGGGTGTGTGTGTAGGAGGGGGGGGGGGTGTAGGGGAGTGTACGCTGTTCTGAGCCTGGCTGCAGAACCTTTATTCGGAATCAGAATAAATTTATAGAAAACTAAACTACTGGATCGATTTACTTCAAAATTTTTGTGTAAACTTACGGTAATTTATCTCAGCGGTTAGGTAAGTTTTGATTCATTTGGTAATACTAAATTTTAATTATTTTTATGCGGATTTAGTCATTATCTTTTCGTGACTTAGGACAACCTCAACATCAATTAGGTTGTTTTTTTTTAACCCGAGGGCGAACCTGCAAGGGTCTTGTTTATAATTAATACGAAATTACGAATACTTTTTTACTTTCTTTACTTTTTCTTTCTTTTTATTAATTTTCCTTTATAAATTTCCTACCCTAAGTAATCAAAGCTTGTGATATTTATTTTAAAATATGTATGTATGTATTTTGTTGTATTTTTAATGCATTCTTTTATGAGGATTTTTCAATATTTTTGGTTTTAATTTATTTATTTCATCGACAATTTACGGGTAATTAGGGTGGAGTTTTAGTTTTAATTAAAAAAGAACGATCGCTGGCGCCGCCAGTAAGTTCCGCTATTTGACAGCGTGGTTTCCCCCCTGCAAAGCATAGGGACTACACCGTTGCCGTAAGGAAGTCTTCCCGGCTTTTTTAAAATTTTATAATTAAATACAGGCATTTTATAATACCCATTTGTAAGGCGTTAATAAAATTTATAATTTCAACATTGGGCGGAATTTTGGGAGGAATTATGGGAATAAAATTCACGATTTAAGTCATTTAACCCATTTAAGCTGGCCCGCCAGTACGCCCCGCTTTTTTTTATTTGTGATCTCTTTCAGTTAAATAAAGCTCTGATCAAATAGAATTTTTGCAATATGCATAGCTAATGATCAGAGCTATTTTCCCCATTAAATTTATGTATATAACTAAATATAAAAGTAGTAGGGGTACGGCAATAAGGGCATAATACATTTTGAAAGTTTGATACATAAAAAGGCAAACTAAAAAAAATTCCTTGATACTAGCGTGTTCCATGAATCACGAGAATCAAGAATATCATAATATTTTTATAATTAGACTAATATTAATGACCGAACGAACGATCTAAAGTTATCATATATTCATCCCCCTCCCCCCGCCCCCTAATTTGAATAAAACTTTCATAATTTTTTGTGGCTAAAGAAAAAGCCCAAAACCAATAAATTTAAATCTGTAAAATTTTTATCAAAATATTAAAGAGATAAAAATTCTTCGAGCGACAGATTTTTTTTCGTTTTTTCGATCCAGAGTGATACTGGACGCAACCGACAAAATGAAAAAAATGCATCGCTTCAAAAAATCTTATCTTTTTAATATTTCGCTTCAAATTTTACAGATTTCGATAGATCTCAACGAGATCTATCGATTGCCGTAAAATTGATTGATTTTGGGCTTTTACTTTAGCCACAAAAAATTATGAAAGTTTTATTCAATTAGGGGGAGGGGGATGAAAATATGAAAACTTTAGATCGTTCGTTCGGTCATTAATATAAGTCTAATTATAATAATATTATAATATTCTTGATCCTCGTGATTCAAGGAACACTCTGGTATCAATGAATATTTTTTAATTTGCCATTTTAAGTATCGAACTTTCAGAATATATTATGCCCTAATTGCTCTATCCCCACTAGTTTTATATTTCATTTTATACATGAATTTTATGTGGAAAATAGCTCTGATTATTAGCTCTACATTGGTCAAAAACTATTCGATCAGAGTTTTTTAAGTATACGATTAATCACAAATAAAAAAAAAAGCCGGGACGTACTGGCGGGCCAGCTTATATTGGTTTAATCGTGAGTTCTTTCACATATTTCCGCACAAAATTCCCGCTAATGTTGAAATTATAAATTAATTTAATTCATAACAAATTGTTATTATAAAATGCATGTAATTAATTATAAAATTTGAAAAAAGCCGGGAAGACTTCCTTACGGCAACGGTGTAGTCCCTATGCTTTGCAGGGGGAAAAACCACGCTTTCAAAAAGCGGAATGTACTGGCGGCGCCAGCTGAAATCATTTTTTTTAAAATTAAAACTAAAACTCCTCCCAATTTAACAACAAAAATTGCATATTGTCAATGAAATAAATCAACTAAAACCAAATATAATGCACAAATGTATGTATTAAAAATAAAACAAAATACAGACATGCATATTTTAAATTTCTACAAGCTTTAATTACTGAGGGTAGGAAATTTTTAAAGGAAAATTAATAAAAAGACGAGGGGTTCGCAACTCAAAAGAATCTCGTACACTTGCCCGAGAATCGATTCTGGAATCCCAAATCAGAATCAAGAATCATTGAAAATGACGCCAGAATCAGAATCTTTCAAGTCAAAATTATAGTATTTTCCAAATGTCGATAAAAAATGTAACTGTACAGATTAAGTTCATGAAATTTTCTCTTCATTATTTAATGAACTTTTTAAAAGTTTAATTCAAGACATTACAATTAAATTATTACGCCAGTATCAACTGGTCATATGGTTTTAAAAATTGACGCCAGAATCTTTAAAATTGACGCCAGAATCTTTGATATTGACGCCAGAATCTTCAAAATTGACGCCAGAATCAGAACCCGATTCTGGCGTCTCGTACACCTGGCGGCCGAGTTGCGAACCCCTCGTAAAAAGATAGAAAAAGTGAAGAAAGTAATAAATTATTCGTATTAATGTATAAATTGTACATAAATAAAACCATTAAACCAAATAAATAAATGGGTTTCGATAAGCCACCACCGCAGTCGTACTGGATGCCGCTGTGGGCTGTGGCAAAAGTCGGACCGTACTGGCGAATGACTGAGAAGGACTTGTTGTAGCGTGCTGGCGTGCCAGCAAGAGCCATTTGACGTTGCGTTCTGGCGCGCCAGCTGAGACCAGGTTGAAAATAACCTACGTCGTAGCCTGAGGCATAGCTAGTGTCTAGCAACTAAAAGTCTTACACCCAGCGCGGTGTAGCTAGAAGTAGCTAGAAGTAGCTAGTATCTAGCAACTTAAAGTTTTACACTCAGCGCGGTAGCTAGAGCGTCTGACGTCATTCCGACGTCGTAGCCTGAGGCGTAGCTAGTATGTAGCAACTAAAAGTCTTACACCCAGCGCGGTGTAGCTAGAAGTAGCTAGTATCTAGCAACTTAAAGTCTTACACCCAGCGCGGTGTAGCTGGAGCGTCTGACGTCATTCCGACGTCGTAGCCTGAGGCGTAGCTAGTATCTAGCAACTAAAAGTCTTACACCCAGCGCGGTGTAGCTAGAAGTAGCTAGTATCTAGCAACTTAAAGTCTTACACCCAACGCGGTGTAGCTAGAGCGTCTGACGTCATTCCGACGTCGTAGCCTGAGGCGTAGCTAGTATCTAGCAACTTAAGGTTTTACACCCAGCGCGGTGTAGCTAGACCGTCCGACGTCAATCAGACGTTGTAGCCTGAGACGTAGCTAGTATCTAGCAACTTAGAAGTCTTACAACCAGCGCGGTGTAGCTAGACCGCCCGAAGGGCTTTAGAAAAAGTGACTTGTTCAATTGTTCAAAATATTTCTAACTCAAAATTGTTTCATTTCATGGAGAAGATTGGGTGACAACAAAAAAATTTCAAAAGATATTTTTATTGTTCACATGTCAAGAAAACTAATGCAAATCGTCAATTGTAATGATACTGTCTTTTAGACACTCATTCTCCGCAATAAACGCAACACAATCTTCGTATCTTTCTTCTCGGCAAAGACGATTTATAATTCCGGCATGAACATTAATTGCCATGAGGAAAGGCAAGTTTGTTGCTACTACCAATCAATCTCAGATTTGTTCTGATGTGATAATTTTCAACGTACTCAGCAATTGCATCTGCGTCGCTTTTCATACTGGGAAGTTTGTGACAAGACTTCAATCCGCTACATTTTTTTTCACGGTCCACGGAGCAGTTGTATGAAAAGTCTTCCAATCCGGTACAATTAATTCCAACAGGTCTAAAGAAAAATAATATAACTTTAGTATTCCTTCACGTATTCAATAAGAAAACGTGTTCAATTGTTTTTGGCGAATCAGTTTAACCGTCCACTTCTCAGAAAAAGATAATGACAAATAAAAAGTGTAAAATATGTAATATTAAATGAGCGTGTGTGACTCGGTTACATACCTTATATTCAGGGTTGTGACGATCGCGATTGTTTGATCGCGCGATCACGACCGCGGTCATTTTTCCAAGATCGCGACAGCGATCGCGATGAATTGAAAAAAACGCGACCGGGACCGGGATCGCATGATTAAAATCTTGCGATCAAATTTGCGATCAATTACCGCTATTTTTTGTTGATTTTTTCAAAGTTAAAAATAATTAGTAGAACTGCAAATTAATAATCTCAGTCCCTGAAAGTCTGACAGCTAGTAAAATGAGTTACTCTTCTTTTTATCGTGCGCAATAGATTCGGAGGGGTGTTTTCAGGGGGTGTTTTGACATTGCACTGTTTTGAAAAGCTGAACGCCATCTAGTGGCGATCGCAAAAAAGATCGCGACCGTGACCGCGATCTTTAGGTAAAATTGCGATCGCGATAGCGACCGCGTTCCTTTTTTTATTTTTGAACGCTACCGGGATTGCGATCGAAAAAAAAATGATCGGTCACAACCCTGCTTATATTTAGAAATAGATTACACACTTGATGATTCGTTGTACCGCCTTGTATTTTCTCGTGTTTCCTCTCGTGTACATAAATTTAGACTGACTGTAGGATAGTTAAAGATGATAGAGAGTGAGAGAGAAGAGAGATAGTAGCGACAATACGTGAGAAAAGAGCATACAATGGGGCGCTCTAGTAGCGCCCCTAACGAGAATAATCCTTGAGATATGAGGGAGGACGAGATACACGGCCCGATCGGGTAGTTGCTGTTGGGTGTGTCATTCTGTTCCCAACATACTCCCCACCAGAGCCCGTACCATTCGGCTCGACGTCTTCAACTACCGGATCCACATCGGACTCAATGAAAGCTGGTTCGGGAAGAGTTGGATCTGCATGAGCTGGTTCTGGAGGAGCGGGATCGTCTTCCGGCTCCCGTTCTCCATCAGCAATGTCCAAGTCTTCTCCATCAGCAATGTCCAAGTCTTCCGGATCGTCTACTCGTACCTCTAGGGGATATAAACATTGTATTGCTCGATTAATAGAGTTACCGTTTGGTGTCCGGAGCGTGACGGATCTAATGAGACCATCGCGACTTTTCCTGAGCTCCGTCTCCAGTCCGGTTGACCACATTAGCCGTTTTGTGTCCTCATCGTGGATTAAAACAACTTCGTTGAGGCGGATTTGTCTTCCAGACCTCCCTTTGGTTTGGAAATTGTCCAATTGCATCAGGTAGTCTGATATGAAGCGAGCGCAGACATCGCTCACATATTCTCTCCGATCTTTGTCCATTTCAACGAGATCTTGACTGGTGGATGTTGGAGGAGCTAAAAGGTTGACAGCTGGCTCCGGAGTGGCACAAGTTGATCTTCGATTGTTTAAGAACTGATTGGGAGTGATTGGGAGCGAGTCATCCGCTCCTTCACCGATGTAGCTGAGTGGTCGAGCGTTGATTACACTTTCAATTTCGATTAGATTCACTTCAAGCTCGTCATAGAGCAAACAAGCTCTACCATTTGTTCGCCTGAGTAAGTTCTTTACACTTCTTACCATCCGCTCCCAAAATCCACCCCACCAGGGGGCTAAACTAGCGGAGTAAATCCATAGTAGCTTTCTCCTGGCGAGTAGATCGTGAATGGATGGGTCGGATTGAAGCAAGGCTAGATGACGTTCAACGCAGCGAAAAGTCTGCGCTATGTTGGAGTACATTACGGAGACTGGACCTCTTCTCGCGGCGAATCGTCTAAAGGCGAGAAGAAAGGAGCGAGCAGAGAGATCGGGAACTAGCTCCAGATGAATTGCTCGAGTGACGGCGCAGGTGAATAAACACACGTAACACTTGTATAACTTGTGATTGCCGTCTTCTGGTATTCAATCCTCGTCGGCTTCCTGATCCGCTGGTTTCTTTTTACAATATAAGGGGCCAGCAAAATCGACCCCAGTCACATTGAAGGCTTGGGCTTTCTTAAGACGATTGAGCGGCAACGGAGCTGCCAGCTCCTGAAACGGTGGTGATGTCAGTTTTCGGCATGTTAGACATGCGTACCAGTTGTTTTTGACTTGCTGGTGGCCTTTGATGATCCAAAACCTTTCTTTGAGTTCAGAGAGGGTTGTTTTGACGCCCGCATGCATCAACCATTTGTGTTTATCTGTAATAATTTTGTCTAGATCCCTATTTGGTTTCTCATTCCGAGATTAAAACGCATTTAATCTGTTTCTTACTTGGGCTTCTTCTACTGCCATTGCCGTCATCTCCACTTTCTCTATCAATTTCTCAAAAGATCCAAACTCATTATATTTCAATCGAGTCTGTACATCAAAAGAGAGCCCTTCTAAAAATCTATCCATCATTATCTGTTCGATTTGTGTAACGACGCATCTGTACGATTTGCGTAACGACGCATATTTTCCTCGGGTTCCCGTTGCATGTTATGAAATGCAACGCTTTGTTTTGACCGTGTCTCCGTGGAATGAAAAAGTTTATGCAACCGCTCCTTGATGCTATTATAGCTCTGGGCTCTAATCGGGTTTTCTAATTTGAAATTGTCAAATTCATCGGCCGCCTCACCATACAGTTTCGAGCGTAATAAAACCACTTTTCTTGACTCCTCAAAATCGCCTAAAACCAGAACTGATTCTAGATGGGCCATCCAGTCATCAAAGCGACCAGATCGCTCACGATCTATATAAATTCCCACATTGCTAAACAAAGTGATTGCCTGACTTTGCTGCAACTTCTGTTTTTTATCAAATGAATTACTTTGATTGATCGGAAATGTCAGATTAGTTTTTAGTGGAGCTGCGCTGGGTAATCCGGGAATGTGATGTTTAATTTGGCTATTTTAGGCAGGAGACTGCGGAATAGATTGCGTTCGAGTGTTGGCTGTTAAACCAAGTGATCCCGTTACTATCGGCGGGGTAGAGCCACTTACTTTACTCGGAATATTTTATGCTAAATAACTTGAAGAACTGTTTGTTGTGTTGGTCATTACTTGCCGTACAATACTATCTGCTGCGTTCGAAGCTTTGTCATATAGTCCATTCCTGAGGCTAATAATCGGCCCAATTCTTTTGCGTACATCGAAATTGAAATATCCGGTTTTACTGCTACTAACTGCGTTTTCGGTCTAGCCCCTTGTGGATTAGTAATCTGAGTGCTAGTTGTTCCTGATTTAAAAGAGACTCTTCTACTTAGTACACTCGGTTTGTTGAACGGCGTAGATGTGAGCGTAAATGTTGCAAACTTCATGGTTGGTTGCGAATAACCAACTTGAGGAATCGTGGTGGCAATGAAAGTTGGCTTACTCTGAGCAGTCGAGGCTGCACTCGGTGAAGTCAAAATAGGGAGATGACTTATACGTTTACACGTAAGGTGAACTGACGGAGTGTTGTCAGTCAGTTTAGTACAATCTGCCAAAGGGTTTGTCCCAACGCTTGGCTGTGCTACCGTGATGGAGTTCAAATCTGGTAAAACTTAGGTGGGGACAATATTAACTGCAGCTGCAAGTGAGTGATCACATGGCTCGCAGACTGTAGGGTTCTCTAAAATTCTCTCTACTTCTCCTTCTTCACTAACTGAATTGATTCGTACAATGAATCCGAGTAATCATAATCTGTCAACAGATTACAATGTTTGAACAGTTCTACTGGTGTTACAATTGTTGGTTCCGTAAGGAGCATCGCTCTCAACGCGTACTCAATTTCTCGATCAGTCAACGCTTCCCTTCTATTTGCTTTCAGTAAATATTGAAGCTCAAAGATTATCTCGTCTCTTGGCACCTCTGTCATTCTTTTCTTTCCGAACGTCTGAAAAAACCACTGCCGGTCCTCTTCACCACTAGTAATTTCAAGCTCTAACTCGAGATCTGTTCTTTGGTCCCGGTTTGCCTCACTTTCTATCGGAATTGAAATGTCAACGATTGCTCTAGCTTGTTCTAACAGATTGTTGTAGGATAAGATGTCTTTGGTTTCAACTCCTATTAACGCCTCTTGGTTCCCTTGACCATCCCTTTGATCTTGTTTGTCTTAACCCTGATAAACTTTCGTTTGAATTTTCAAACTGTTCTGTGGCTTCTACTTACTCTTCCCACCCGTTTCTTTGATTATCGCTCACTACTGAGCTAGGAAGCCAATTATCGTGAGCTAGCAGGGTACCTGGTACTACTTGCTGCTCTCTTATTCCAAATCCCCCGTCCGGCCTTTGGGTATTTGATATCCTTTCTTCCCTTGGCGAACCCCCGAAACGTTGACGAAAAAAGCGTGTCCACCGTTGAAATGGACTTTTCTTGAATTTACTACCTGAACCCCCTATCCCACTATCAGCATTCATGCTGAAATTTTCAATTATATTTCTTTTAAAACGCTAGTGGCACACAACAAGTTCTGGCCCGTACCGACTATCGGAATGATAGTCCTCGTTAGCCTGCTTTGTTACAACTTCTGTAACAGAATTTAGACAGCTAAACGCGAGAGCAAGAGCTCTAAATCGCGTTTGGCAATATCTGAAAATTTAAATCAGTCTCGTTTTTCTTTCTTTACTCGTTGTCAACGAGGCAACGGCAACTTCAGTCGTAAGAGACCTCTATAACCAACCTTGGTTACACAGCCTCTTACTTTCTGCTACGAAATGACAACAAAAGTCAGAGTTCGTATTAGTGAGAGATTGGAAAGAAAAAGTTTGGCTGGGCGAACTTCTAGCATTCATTTCTAGTCGTAAGTTGCCAACCATTCTCTGATCTTTAGTAGGGGAAAATCAATTTAATGATTTTATTTCTTTCGGTCCGTTTAGGACGTTATCTCACTCCTTGCCTACGTTGACCCTAACGTCTTGTCTTACGACATTCTCACGGTTTCCCGGACGTTTTAGTTCACGTGTGAGAGATCAGTTGCTAATCATTGTAGGCAATAAGTTCGAGGAAAGAATACCTTTCGGTATGTCTAGCTAATGTAGGAAATGACCACCAAGTAATACTTGGGACGAATCTCAAACAGGCCCAGGAAACAAATATTCTCAAAAGAATTCCTTTGCTCATCAGTACCATTTAAAAGACAAAGATAGTTGGGCCCATTAGGACTTATCTTGGACTCTCAAAAGCCTGGATGGTGTATGTCAGATTGCAAGAAGGCAAAAAGTTACTTAAATCCCAGTTCTGTCGCCAATATGTAGAACCTTCTCCCAATTACCTCTGCATGTTGATTGGAAAAGACATTTACTACTTGTTCACAGTGTATTTTACCCTCCTTGTCTGGTCAGGGATGATACAAGAATGCCCAAGATAGGAATTCTCGTCCCGATCGAGCCCCAAAGACGTACAGTATCCCGCAAAAAAATCCGAACAGAAAAATTCCATCTATTGGTCGGATTTTCAATTAGAAAAAAGATTATATGAAAACTCGTCTTTAAATAAGGCCCGTAAAGACATTTACGGCCTTATTTCAAGTAAAGAAGATTGATGTTTGTAATTGGTAATGCATCGTCTGCTTCTGTTTTCTTTTTAAAACTTAGTTGATTTTGTGAAACCTAAAGTTAGACTTGGGTTTTGTTGGTAAGTTTTGTTGGATTTTGTTTGGTAAGAAAGGTATTGTTTCACCCATTTGTTTATTTCATACTTGCCTAGCTGTTTCCTCATATTACATTTTACACTTTGCAGACATTCATGCAAGGCCATGCCAAATTGAAGATCACCTAAGATGGATTAATGGAAATACATCTCAAATATCAGATGAACAGGATCTCTTTCATTGCCCACAATCTGAAGATCCTCCTCAATTTACAGACTGTTGCTATTCTGATAGTCACGCAGTTCCTGACACTGGTATGTGTTGTGAAAGAAAGTCTCATGATTTTGGCTTGGGATCTGCTGATCGGTAATCAAACACTTTTCGTGGTTTTACAAATAACTTTATTATTGATTTTTCTATATCTGATCTGATTTATTATTTGTTACAGTTTGTTGATAGCCGTATCAGTTGGGGTCATTATTTCCTGCCTTTTATCTTCTATATTGGTTCTTGTTTGCTGTTTTTGCAGTAAATGCATATTATATTCTGTTTGTCACAGCAAGTATCAGCAAAATGACACAATTGCCTGTAGTAAGTTCCTCGAAAGTGTTAAAAATGACCAATTTATTAACATCGCTCTTTTAAATTTCAGCTAATAAAAAAGAGGAATTGATGAAATTCATTGGTATGCCAAATGAAGGTTACAAAATTCAACGTGGGTATGAGCCGAATACTGTTAAGGTCGAGATCCTTTTCGAAAACAGATCCTGTCAAGCCGCCGCCCAACGACTTGAATAAGATGATGATGTCGAAACTTGACAACCAGAGTGTCGGCAGCCATAATTCGTCTTCTTCCACTTCGTCATCTTCTGCCGGTGGCATCAGTGCTCCTCCGTCAGTTCATTCGGCAATGAAACGAGTGGAACCTCGAGTGACGAGTGATTTGGTCAAATTGGAATCGAACAACAGCATGACGGCCAGTCGATTGCTGTCTGATCCTTTGGCGTGATCGTCAACTTCGTCGTCAGTTGATTCGTCGGGAGGAGCGGCCAGCAGCTCAAAGCCGAGTCGAGTGCTTCCTCTCAAGCCGTTCCCGGAGTCCACCACTACTCTGTCACTCAACAAGAATAGTAGTGTCGGGGGTCAATCGCTGGAATCGATACAGTCGAATCCATCGACGATCGATACGACAGATTCACCGCAATCATTACTGGCGCCTAACGAGTCGATTAGCGCTCGGAATGCCCTCAACAGTGAATTGCACAATAGTCGGACGACAACAACATCATCGCAACAACAGCAGCTCAATGGATTAAGACGGGCCACGGATTCTTCGTCGACTGATCAAACAACGCCAGTCACTTCCAAACATAACACAACGCCGTCGTCTACTTTGGACGCTACGACTGCGGCCTCGGCACCTCTTTCTACGCCGCTTCTATTGCCGGTTCCTCATCCCCTCCTCCAAAAACTGACAAATTTGATGTGTTCTTTCGTTGAAATTGTATGATAACATTATAAAACGTATAACGTTGATTGAAACCTTATTCTATTTTGATCAGATTTAAAAGACTTAAATGTGTCGTCATTGTCGAGTCTTTTTCTTTGTGTCTCTTGAGTGTGGAAGCAAATAAAAAGTTCGTTTACTTGATGACTGAATTTATCATTCTTTTGACTTCGCCGTTTTTGGGATACACTAGCCAACGATGAAAAAATGTTTTGCTATCAGAGCATCAGAATATGCAGCTATGCGTATTAAGAATCTGGAAAATCATCAGCATTTTGGTGCAGTTTGGATCTCAATAACTCATCATGAAGTAGTGGATAAAGTCCCTGACTACGACTCTTAACGACAGAGGATCGTAGCTCACATAGTCCTATACTTTTATAAAGTTCTTACACAATTTCAAAGAAAGAACACGCTATTTCCTAATTATTCCGTGTGTAATCAACCAAAAAAAATATTTTTGCTGCATAATATTTCTTCTATCACATGGCTTTCAAACCATGAACTAAATAATACAATAAAGACGCAAATGACGCAATTCAATTTTTGAATGAGCTCAGGGAACATTGAGACGTAACAGAACAAAGGGGAAATATAAGAAAAGGAGTTTAAAAGGAATGCCTCGCGGGCTATGTCTGGACTTTCCCTACCTTATTGTCTATCGCTCAAATTTTACCTTTAAAAAAGATTAGGTAGTAACTCATAGTTCATTTTTTTCCCACTAGATGTTTTTTCAAATTAAAATCGCGTTCGGATTTTTTTGCGGGATACTGTACCAATGGGACGTCTGGGACAGGCTCAAGTATATAACATCTAAAAGCGGTCCCTCTTAAAACAAAAAAAAGCGCCGAAGCGCGGCAATTTTCACAGTCCCATGTGAAGGTACCTTATCCGTACCATTTATTACATTTTGGCTCCAACAAAACACTTTAGAAGAAAATTTTATAACTATCGTGCCCTTTGTTTTTACACGGGTAACTTTAAGTAATAAACAGGGATATTAATGTATCTCAGATAGCTCAGTCGGTAGCTGGGTGGCATACGGCATCAATTGTCTATGATTCGAGTCCAGTGGACGCCATTTTATTCTTCATTGATGATGTTCTTCACTGAAGATAATATTTCATCGTGATTCATCGTCATCTTGTCAAGAAAGTTGAAATCCGATTCATAATTGGTGATATCAGTCATCCTTATGATGACTTTGGATGACTCTAATGATATTACACAAATGGCATTATACAATATAACAATATCTATATGAAGTGAATAGCTCAGTGGTTGGATGACTAGTTTGCAATGATGGTTCTAAAAAAGATCTATTGTTCGATCCCAGAGTCGGACACTCTGAGCATGGATGCAATGATGATTTTATTTTTAATAAATGGTGTTGTAAAGTACGTACTTAGCACGTCCTAGAGACGTCCCATGGGCTGTGCTAGGCACAGCAATGGGATGATGACAAGGCGGACATTGCCACATCCAAAACCAGTCCCAAAGACGAGAACCACAAAATATGGGGAGTCCTTGGGACGTTGCAACCGTCCCAACACGACATCTAAGGGACGTCGTTGGCTCAGGTGTGTGTTATCTGGGGCAATATTTATGGAAAGAAGGGTTGGCTTTTTATACTAAAAAGGATAGGGCTAGATAGGAAACGTATTCTAAACGTTGCTACTGTTGTACATGAACAAAGAAAGAAGATTCGGAGACAATAAAGAAGTGAGAACAGAAGGAACAAAGAAAGTTTGTATAAAATACTAACGCTGGTTTCTAAGAACATACAAGGTTAAATGAAAAAGTAAAAAAAAGGATGAAGAAATATAATACTTAGAATAAGGGCAATAACTATAGAAAACGTTGCGCCAACGTCGCGCGGTTGATGGGTCCTTTACAGTATGAAAGAAGGAAACAAGAAGTAAACTCGAATGAAGGAAGGAGTATTGATGTTCAAAATTTCCTCATCCCTTTAAAGTGAAAGTGTTAGGGAATTAGTATACCGGAAAAGAGTTTTAAGCGTGCGTTTTAAAGTGGTTCAAAATACTGGTTTAAAACGTTTTTCTACACGCTAATAAAGTTTAGATGGAGAACAAATATTCGCAAAAATTAAGGCGAAAGGTGTACGTTTAAAAGAGTTTGTGCAGGTTGCGTTTTCCAAAACGCAAGGGTTTCGCGCAAGTTGCGGCGATAGCGAAAGATGTGACAGAATCCGGTCGAGCATATCAAATAAAAACTATAGAATTTTACTGCTAGGTAGCTCAGCGGTAGAGTATTAGCCTGTAAATTAAAAGAATGCAGGTTCTTTTCTCACTCACTTCAATAAGACTTATCCAGACTTATATGTTACGTGATGCGATAGATGAGTTTGGGTATAGAAATTTTACACGCCATTACTTTATTTGGCGTTTTTATTACTTAAACCGATTCAAATAATTAAAAATTGTAAAATTGGCATCAATGTCGCAAGTGCAGACGACACGATAAATTGGTCTGTTATTGTGTAATCGTACTGATTTGCATATTTTTTTAAAAATGTGGGCAAATTTTTTGACAGCATTTATTTTGTATTTTTTATGTTTTATTCCATTTAACTAAAAGGTTCTTTTTACCGCAGCTCCAACTACCAAAACTATACCTAATTGGTGAAAACAAATAAACAGAATTTTTCAACACCCTAATTTGTTATAAAATTCTTAAAATCACACTTTTTTCTCCATCCCCACCGTCAGTTATTAAGCGTGTACAATATGGTTCATGTTCAGCATAACCCCGCTCTCCCCTAAACCAAAATGTGTCGCTTTCCAACGAAAACTTGATTTATGGGAGCTCCGAGAAAATGATCTTTTTTCACGAGGTTCTCTCGTATGTTCTGATACTTTAGGTACCTTCTGTATACATATTTTTTAATTTGTATTTAGATAAATTAAAGCGCGAGATTACCCTAGTAGAACGAGATATCTTTTAGATATCTTTTAGATATCTATACATCTTTCTGCTGTCTTTTTTTTTGTTGGCATCTTACAGATATCTTTTAAATATATACAAAAACATCACCCGTTTATCATATCTATATTAAACATTTAGAAAATATCTTTATAAAAACATTTTACGTAAGATATCTAAAATGTTAATAAAAGAACCAATTTGTATTCGAACCCTGATCCATCATGTTCACTCACCAGCTCGTTAACCACTACACTAATACGTTCATTTGTATAAGAATAAATTATAGAGTAGCGGTGTATCAAACGGACTTTAACTTTTTCCCTTAAGTTACAATGACAATTTTTTATCCCTGAGGGTATATATATATATATTGTAAGAGATAGCACCGTGGGTGCATCTTGGTTCTTACTTTAAATAAATAAGTATAAATGCGCGTTTGGTCGAATGTCTTTATTGAGTAGAATAGCCGAATAGAAACAACAATCGGTGGGGAAAACACAAGACAAATAGTATAAATGGAAATAATTAAAATGTGGGGGACATACCCAAATATTGGTAGCGTGGGGCCTGAAAGGCGGTGTTTAAAATAAGATACTACGGAAACTAAACACAGCTAAATGGAACTAAAGGAACACTTTGAACGAACAAAAGGATATGAACGAGTATAAAAAGAAGACTGAAGAAGGGAAAAAAGTCACACCCTTTTATATGAAAAGAGTCGGGTCGTGACCTGAATAAAGAAAACGATAGGGAAAAAGAAGCTGTGTAAAACCCACCCCCGAGTGAGTTGACAGTTCTGTCAACGTAGAGGGAGAGGGAGTGGCCAACGTTCCTGAGCGCTCATCTAGCCTACGGCTAGATGATGCAACATTCCCGTTTGGTTGCGCGTGCCACTAGGCTAGCAGCGCCTTCTGTTACATAACTTGGGGGGGGAGGGTAGTCTTTAAACAGAACTTGTGACTGTAGCTGGAAGCAGATCACGCATTCGGACAGGTGATGATGTGTCCATGACTTCACTTCGAGCACGGCGAGAACGGCTGCGTGGGCGTATGTTTGGACGAGGCTTGCAACACATAGCATAAAGGCATGCAAAAATGCCGAAATAGCGGAAACAAGCAAAAAAGAAGGCGAAAACAAGAGCCAAACTGGTGAAGAAAAGCACCCGTTTGAATGTTTCCCACCAACTTAATTGTTCGGTGACGTGAGTTTTTTTCCGCCGCCGTCATGATGATTGTTTGAACCGGCGTCAGTGGTGATATTTCTTTTTGAGTCAGCGGATGGTTTGAATGCTCTGCCATTGCTGCCGTAAGATCCACCATGATGTTTATTGGGCTCGTAATGAAAGCTTTATTGCCCGGATTTATCGATGGCTGATATTTATAGCTATTATCGTCTGTGTAGCGAAACGATAATGGCCAGTCTTGGTCCATTTGAACGATCGTTGCCTCCGCCAACTTCCAGGTGTCATTTCGGTATACATAATGTTTACCGTTGAAGTTGACGTAATGATCAGTCCAATAGCATGGGTAAAATGTCGTGAGCTCCCAGCCATTCAACGAAATAGTTGAATTTTTATACCTGGGTTGAGGGCCACAGGTAGTCGTCTCGGTAGTAAATGAGACTTGCTGAGGAAGGCATTCTTTCATGAGGACTGTCATACCTTTTGCTTGGATGGTGACACAGGTAGGCAATCCCAAGATACTAGCCGCAAGCCAGCCGTCGTATTGAGCAGCCGCTATAGCTAATGAGTGTTTAATTCGAGTGATTTGACAATGCATGTCGTGAGCAGCTCGAAGAATCTCATTTTCGTGATCGAGAGTTTTGTCCTTCAAATATTGAACGTGAGATTGAAGGAGTTTGAGTAGAGCATTGCGCTTATCCTCACGATAGCTATAATAATCATCTCGCACTTTGATATATTCTTATTCTTCTTTCGTTGGCTTGGTGGCCGTACGATTAGGAATTCAGTCAGATGTTTAATTTCCTTGTTGGATTTGGAAAATGTTTTAAATTCTTGTGATATTCAATTGATGTTGACCTTGTTTGGGTTTTTATTTATTTTATTTATATTTTTTTTTGCGTTTTTGTGTGTTTTAAGGTTTTTAATGGAGGGTTTATATGGGCGTTCATACGGGAAAAAGAAAATTCATGTATGTAATAATTTTATTGTTTGTTTGAGATAATCATACGAAAAGAAATGGATTTAAAATATCGCTAGTGATAGCTTACGACAAGTGTCAGTTAACAATGTGTAGGCGGGTAAAAGAACAGAGATGTGTATGAAAGATTATAGAAAGATGAATATTGGATGAGAGAGAAAAAAAAAATACAAAACAATGATGTTTGTTGGCTGTTTTACTAAATGGGATGTTTTTCATTTAATATACTCAAGGAATGATTTTATAACTTGTTAGGTAGACATAAATTCGTAAAAAAATTGTCTGTTTTCAGTTATTCAAATAGGGTGGAATTAAAAAATGAGAAAGGCGCTACTGATATGCGTCAATGAACTTAACTTAAATAAGGCGGAAGAAAATATGTATGTGGATGAAAATTTGACGGGTCATAAATACTTGTTATAGGATATTACAGGGTACCATATTGATGAACATTCAGAGTCAGTCATTGGAAGTAACCGGGAAACGATAAATTGGCGTTTCCGGGACTTACACAACCAATGTCTGGTTGAATCATTGTTCCGAAGTTTAACCGATCCCAACCCGTAGTTCATGAACCCAATCAATACATTTTTTAAAACCCAGCCCCATACAGATAACAAACGTGATGAATAAATAACTCATCGTCATTAGAGTTGTTTGTTCATCGTTTATTCTGCGATTTTTTTATTTGTTTTGTATGTTTATATTGTTAATTGTTAAAAATTTAAGTGAAACCGCTGCTGATATCTAAGATGACTCTAGATGGCATAGGCTTACACTTTTCCCATTTTATTTACTCATTATTTGAAAACAGAATGACAGTGGCCGAATCAAGGATGACTCCTAGATGGCGTGGCCATTGTCTTTGTTGTATGCCTTTGTTTGATTTGTTGACATTCTTTCTCTCTGTCGAAAACAGCCTTCGGCGTTTCACTACGGAAAGTGAAAGAATTTGATATTTTAAATACAATGAGATGTCATTGTAGATGACTACACTGACAGCGCAATCTAAAAATTTAATTTTTTCTCTCAAAGGAAGCGGAAAATGTATTGAATGAATTGATTTGTGGTAGTGTTCTTTTTTCTTTGTCTTGGGATTAAAGCGATGGAATGTCTGAACTGAGTGGAAACTATAGGTAGAGTAGGCAGAGTAGAAAAGTAGGTCAGATACAATCCCCCCACTTTTTCCCTTTTCTATTTTGTGTGACCAATTTATGGTCACTCGTCGTTGCCCCGTTGCAGGTAGACAAATGCGAAACTTGTAAGACAAAGAAAAACTTTGTTTTCTTTTTAGTAGGGATTCTTGTATGAAAGGAGATGGTACTCTGTTGAATTGTGCTCTGATTTGAGAAACAAAATTTTAATTAAAAAAAAAACAAAAAAAAATTTAATATACTGAATGAAAAAGAACTCTCGGCAATTGTGTTTCGGTGCGGGAGTGAAAAAAAATAAAATAAAAAAATCCCGTGAATTAAAAAAAAAATATATAAATAATTAAAGAAGTGAAATGTGAACGGTTCTAAATGAATGTGAATGTGGAAATGCAGATAACGTGTAGTGAAATTGGATATAACTAAGGGCGAATCCAGCTGATGGTAAGTAATTTAAGTTTATTTAGTTTAATGTATTCTAGCTGTCAAAACAAGCATCTCATACTGAGTTGTGTAAACGACCGCTAGATGTCATTACTTTTTCTTTGTTATACAAATTTTCCTTTAAAATTTGTTTTCTTTGTTTCCATGTTTCTGCAGGCGGTATCCGGTATCGTCACTCGACGAAAGCGAAAGTACCCACTAACAATCTAAAAGATTCCTAGATGGCGCAGGACTACTCTTTTTTTTTAGTTATATTTTGCTTTCATAAGAATTTACCCGTTTCTTTTGATTTCTTTTTCAGAATTTTCCCTTCCTCTTATGGTATTCAGGAGGAAGTAAATTATCTCAAGTATGATCATCATGCATGGAATAAAAATAAAAATTACGTTGATAACCTTTGATGAATGTTTTCCATACCCTCTGCAGTTCACACCGGTTGAACTGTTCCGTAACATTCATTTTTATTTAATAAAAATATTAAATACTTTTGTTTGGTTTTTTCTGATAGGTGGTGTCTTAGACTAATGTGTGTTTCAATATACGCATTTCCCCGAATAATTGCGCCATCTCCCTACAATTTGGTCTTGTTTTGTTTGTTTGTTTTTTTTTCTAGAATTCCGAGTTGTATATTTTTATTTAATTTTTTTTTATATGAAACGTAGGCTAAGAGACAAATACGGCAAGTAACTCATGAAAAGTAAACAATTAAAAAGACGAGAAAAACAGAAAAAAAGAAAGACAATAAAAAAATGATTCTGCGAAATGTGATAATAATAAATTACGAAAAATTGGCCGAGAAACTGAAACTGTTTGGGCAAACAAAGACGACAAACGAATACGAAAAAAAAAAAATGAGGAGATGATGGCAATAAATGAGAAGCATAACGGCAGGTCAATAAGGGACAAGAGTGATAACGTTACCTCGTTTGGCTAGTGCGTTCACGGGAGGAATCTAGGCAAAAATAATTGTTTCGCAAGAAACATTGGGACCGAAAGCTTAATGTGTATTTCGTGAAAATGCTACTGTAGTCATTGTGCTGGCCCGCTACATTAAAGATGAGAAGAGGACCATATGTTTTTTTTTTTTTAATGGACGGCGTATTGTTCTTTTTCATTTCTTGTTATTCTTTGATCTTTATAGAAAGCTTTAGTGCCTACACTTATTAGTTCGTATGCCTCTGGAAAATTTCAGAGGGCTTTATTACTTATGCCGCTGCATATTCCTACAGGGGGCTTATTTAATTGATGCCTCCGCAACCACACAGAGGGCTTCTACTAATGCCTCCATTTTCAGAGGGCTTCTCGTCATGCCTCTGCACTTAAAGAGAGGGCTTCCATTCGAACTTTTACAAATGAAAAGGAATTTTTTCTTTCTAGCTTTATTGATAAAGTTAACAATTTGTGATATTTTTATTATTATTTTTTTTTTCTACCGACCAACTCATCCAATGCCTATCGTTACCCAGATTTTGCCAAGCCAAGTGACTCAGCCACGCCGTTAGGCCACGCGGTTGTCAGGTGACCGGCTATTCTATCAGTAGAACAAGTCAACATTCTTGCTTTCTTATCCCTTTTAAGGAGCTTTTTCTGTCTTGCAGCTCGTTTCCTGCACTCCCATTGGTGATGACCATGATTCCCACAGAAGGAACATGTAGGCCTAACCATGGAATGATTAAAAGATACGCGAGGGGAACAAGTGATTTGGTCCTGGTTGAAAGGATGCGAGTGCTGTAAACTGATATCCTTTCCCCTTGCATGTGGATCATGATAGAGATTGTTTGTGTTGGGAAAATGATTCTGTGGTAGCCTATTTTCTAAAGTTTGTTTGAACACTTCTTCAATTCGTCTAGCGAAGGTGTCGGTATTGAAAGGAATAATGGTTGCTCCACTCTCTCCCGAAGCTGTGACGGCATCAACAGAAACTTGTCTGTTATTCTCTTCGTTTTCCGATTCGATTCGTCTGTCGTATTTGTCCGTTTCATGTAATAGCTCCTCATAATGTTTAAATTTTTTATAACGAATTTTATTTTTCAGTGGAATATCTAGTCCGGATAAGAATTTGTGCCGCAACATTGCAAAACGCGTATTCTCTTCTGTTTGTTTCGGATAGCCCCGTTCAAAGACATTTTTCAACCGAAATCCATATTCAAGGACATTTTCCCCTGGTTTACGCTTAACCTCTTCTAGTTGAGATTGAAAATAATCCTGATCTTCATTTCCATGAAACCTTTCTTGCAGCAGCTTTTTAATTTCTGCATATTCTTTTGTAACACTGTCTAAGATGTTTTGAAGCATTTCATTTGTCGCACCTGTCACCTTTGTCACCAACATATTGACAATTTCATCATCAGTCCAATTCGACATAGCCACTATGTTATCAAATAATTTTATCCATCGATCAAAACGCATAGTTGAAGGATCTCCATTAAATGATGGAACCTGCAACAACATAGTGACTGCTCGATTTCCTTTGTGCACGCTCTGTAAATCAGCGAGCGCCATTTGAGAGACTGTTGCCGGCTGAGAAAAAGAATCTTTATTTAATTGAGTCGACGAAAAAATAGGTCGTGGATGTTCAGAAAGTGGAATTCTGCTTTCCGGCTCAAAATGAAACGAATCATTCGATTCGCTTCCGCCAGGAAGAGAATGTTGTGAATTTCCTCCTAGTAAAACTCCCACCCCAGATAAAGGTTGAGATGGAAAATAAATCGATTCATGTTTCCCCGAAAAACTTTCTTCACGTTGCTGATGGATAAATCCTAATGTGTTGTAATTTGTGACAGGGCCATAAGAACTGCAGATAACTTCTTTGGAAGGAAATGGAAAGGAGTTATTACTAGGTGCGGAGAGGCAAGGACTATTTTTCTCTGAGCAACTAACGAACTGCACGTCGGATGCTTCGTACTCTGATTGGCTGACAGGTCCTGTTGAAACGTCCACAAGTTGGTCCGACGCATTCTGATTTCCATAGGAAATCGGATGTTCGAATCGTGGCCTTGCATCTGACTGCAAGGCTCGATTTTGGTTCGTATCAACTGATTCTAGTATTTTACGTTCGATGGAATCATTTGGACGCTGAAAGTTGTGACGACTGCTGATGTGTGAATCAGCCGGTGTGAAAGATGGACGTTCATTTTCACTCGCGCCTGGTGCGTTCGACAAAAATTCTTCTGCCGCAGCAGATATGCAAGACGAAGAGTAGGGAGGTGCTACCAAAATTTCTGACAATAAAGGAGCTAGGCCTACCGAAAGAGACGACAGAATTCCAGCTCTCAACGAAGTGTTGGAGCCTGAATCAGAAGCACTGGTTGAATTACCCGAGCGTCCTAAGCTTATAACCCAGATAGGAATTCTCGTCCCAATCGAGCCCCAAAGACGTACCAATGGGACGTCTGGTACATGCTCAAGTATAAAACATCTAAAAGCAGTCCCTTTTAAAACAAAAAAAGCACCGAAGCGCGGCAATTTTCACAGTCCCATGTGAAAGTACCTTATCCGTACCATTGATTACATTTTGGCTCCAACAAAACACTTAGAAAATTTTATAACTATCGTGTTTTTACGCGGGAACAACGACTCATCTTTAATAAACAGGGATGTTAGTGTATGTCAGATAGCTCAGTGGGTAGCTGGCTGGAATTCGGCATCAATTGTCTATGGTTCGAGTAGACTCCATTTTATTCTTCATTGATGCTCTTCACTGAATAAAATATTTCATGAGTCATCGTTATCTTGTCAAGAAAATTGAAATCCGATTCATAATTGGTGATATCAGAGTCATCCTTATGATGACTTTGGATGACTCTGGTGATATTACACAAATGGCATTATACAATATAACAACACATATAATAAGCGAATAGCTCAGTGGTTAGAAGACTAGTTTGCAATGCCAAAGGTCTATGGTTCGAGCCCTCAGTCGGACACTTTAGGCATAGCTTAAGATTTTATTGTTAATAAATGGCGGTGTAAAGTACGTACTTAGCACGTTCTAGAGACGTCCCATGGGCTGTGCTGGGAACAGCAATGGGATGATGACAAGGCGGACATTGCCACATCCAAAACCAGTCCCAAAGACGAGAACCCCAAAATATGGGGAGTCCTTGGGACGTTGCAACCGTCCCAACACGACATCTAAGGGACGTCATTGGCTCAGGTGTGTGTTATCTGGGAATACGAGCTAACAGAGAAGGGCTATTATAAATAGCCGACTTTGTTCGTTCCCACGCAGATGGCTTTTTACCAATAGCCTGTGGGTCTGATGTACCAACCTCCAACAATTTGGCTTGTTTAAAATCAACTTGTGAACGAGTCGAATATTTATGGGGAACAACCTTACGGAATAAAGATAATTTACTTTTCTTAACCGGTACAGGAGGAAAGTTACGTTTTGTGGTTTTAATTTCTAAATAAGTCGAACTAACTAGTAAAGTAAATGAGTCAGAACTACTATGTCGAATAACAGGTACAACTCTTTCCGAAACGATTGAGTCCCAACTGGCTCGTCTACTCATTGACATTGTGACCACATTCGCGCGCCGCTGCCACCAGATGTAAGAGATAGCACCGTGGGTGCATCTTGGTTCTTACTTTAAATAAATAAGTATAAATGCGCGTTTGGTCGAATGTCTTTATTGAGTAGAATAGCCGAATAGAAACAACAATCGGTGGGGAAAACACAAGACAAATAGTATAAATGGAAATAATTAAAATGTAGGGGACATACCCAAATATTGGTAGCGTGGGGCCTGAAAGGCGGTGTTTAAAATAAGATACTACGGAAACTAAACACAGCTAAATGGAACTAAAGGAACACTTTGAACGAACAAAAGGATATGAACGAGTATAAAAAGAAGACTGAAGAAGGGACAAAAGTCACACCCTTTTATATGAAAAGAGTCGGGTCGTGACCTGAATAAAGAAAACGATAGGGAAAAAGAAGCTGTGTAAAACCCACCCCCGAGTGAGTTGACAGTTCTGTCAACTCACCAAAAGGGTAGGAAAAGCACAGGGTGAATTTAGAAGAATTATGCGTTTAGGACGCACGATTTATAATCAACGGAAGTGGGAGGAGAATAAAATAACCGGGGGGAGAACAGGTGCAATATTGTAGGGGGAGAGGGAGTGGCCAACGTTCCTGAGCGCTCATCTAGCCTACGGCTAGATGATGCAACATTCCCGTTTGGTTGCGCGTGCCACTAGGCTAGCAGCGCCTTCTGTTACATATATTTGGTATATATATACGAAGGTCCTTAAAGAATATATATAGGGGGTAGGGTATAGGGGGTAGGGTATTAGGGTAGAATTCAGAGGGTTTATTGTGCACAAAAAAGTCCAATATGTTTGTTGGTATACGTTTTTTCCCTGCTTGACCAATCGTCACCAAATTTTGTACGAAATTCTGTCATAATTTAGCGGAGGTCACCGTCGTGTTTTCAGTTTGTTTTTATGACAGTTACTTTATTTCATTTGCGTACTGGTTATGTAGTTGGTTGCCGAATCCTAGTAACCCAGATAACACACACCTGAGCCAACGACGTCCCTTAGATGTCGTGTTGGGACGGTTGCAACGTCCCAAGGACTCCCCATATTTTGGGGTTCTCGTCTTTGAGACTGGTTTTGGATGTGGCAATGTCCGCCTTGTCATCATCCCATTGCTGTGCCCAGCACATCCTATGGGACGTCTCTAGGACATGCTAAGTACGTACTTTACACCACCATTTATTAACAATAAAATCATCAACCATGCCAAGAGTGTCCGATTCTGGGCTCGAACCATAGATCTTTAGCATTGCAAACTAGTCATCTAACCACGGAGCTATTCACTTCCTATAGATATTGTTATATTGTACAATACCATTTGTGTAATATCACCAGAGTCATCCAAAGTCATCATAAGGATGACTGATATAACCAATTATGAATCGGATTTCAACTTTCTTGACAAGATGACGATGAATCACGATGAAATATTTTCTTCAGTGAAGAACATCAATGAAGAATAAAATGGCGTCCACTGGACTCGAACCATAGTCAATTGATACCGTATGCCACCCAGCTACCCACTGAGCTATCTGAGATACATTAACATCCCTGTTTATTACTTAAAGTTACCCGTGTAAAAACAAAGGGCACGATACTTATAAAATTTTCTAAGTGTTTTGTTGGAGCCAAAATGTAATAAATGGTATGGATAAGGTACCTTCACATGGGACTGTGAAAATTGCCGCGCTTCGGCGATTTTTTTGTTTTAAAAGGGACCGATTTTAGATGTTATATACTTGAGCATGTACCAGACGTCCCATTGGTACGTCTTTGGGGCTCGATCGGGACGAGAATTCCTATCTGGGAAATGAAATTCTTGTTGCATTTTTTTGCATAACCTCGTTTCTGTCAACAAAATTAGTTGCCGGAATGAATGATATCAATTAGTCTTCAGACCAAAATAGAGTTTCATTAAAACAACTACATTATATCATCTATTTGACAAATGAACTTTATAAACTAGTTTATTTCGAGATTTCAAATGCAGAAATATTCAAAATAAGTTAATGATATGCTATCTTAAAAAGCGAAAGAAATGCTTTACTTTCGTTAGCCATGTTTTTCTATAAAAAAAACTATATATTTAGTGGCGAAAAGTATTCAATTTTGGATTTTCAGATATTCTCTCTCTCATGACATGCCTGATAAAAGAAATCATGCGTTCTATTGATATTTTTAATGGAGCAATCAATATGTCAGGCCTTATGAAAAAGAATGATGATGATGATGATGATGAATGTCTGATCATTCAAATTCAAATTTGTTATATAATAGTTAATTATGGGGATTTAACAAATAAAAACATTGGAAGAAAACAAGGGTTCCGATTAAAGGAATCGGGACAAGGTAATAGATAAAAATCTTTTAACGATATAAGACCCTAGATAACAATCTTACAAGTAGATAACGAGTCGTAATCTAGTTGGTTGCCAAATAGTGAAAGTCGTGTCGCTTTTATTTGCATATCTTCATTTCTGTCAACGAAATGAGTTGCTAGAATGAATAATATCAATTAGTCCTCAGACCAAAATATAGTTTTACCGAAACAACTACATTATATCATCTATTTGACGAATGAACTTTGTAAACTAGTTTATTTCGAGATTTGTAATGCTAAATATTCTAAATAAGTTAATAATATGCTATCTTAAAAAGCGAACGAAATGCTTAACTTTCGTTAGCCATGTTTTTCAATAAGGAAACTATATATCTAGTGGCGAAACTATAAAACAAACAAATAAAAGAAAATATTGAAATAAAATTAATATGAGAATGGCCCCTGTACAAAACACTAGAATTAAACCGGGGTAAATGGGTAACAAACCAAAAAACTGCTGAAATAGAAAAGTTATAAATACCAATGTGAAATCTGTCCTATCACGCAAAAAAGTTGATGTAACACCGGTGCAAAACACTGGCATCAAACGGCATCAATCTGGCATTTTAAATTTCAATTCAATGTTCTTGGAAGTATATTAAATAATTTCTTAAAGTATTTTGAACGTAGATTCATATTGTTGATAGTAATAAACTTCTTGAAAAAAATTCATCAAGCTATTTGTTCGACCACCCATTATAGTTTACCATCATTTCCCTTACATTTTGCATGTCTTCTAGTTTATTTGTCCTGGAATATAAATTATGTGGATAAATAAATTTATTGGTATCTTAGCGATAAACCAAAAATCCCCGAAGGACATTACCGAAGGAATCTTGTTAAATCCTGATAGAGACAAATTTTAAACTCTTTTTAGACCAATTAAATAATCTTTGCGGCCAGAAAAAAAAATATCTTTGGACCGTTAAGAAACCCAGTTTGAAACCCATAAATTAGACCACCAAAAGCCGTCTTTTATCAAGCCTATTCGGATGGTATAGACGACGTCTTTTTTATCCCAAATAAAAAATGTGCGTCTAAATTAGACCGCCAAAAGCCGACTTTTATCCAGCCTATTATTCAGACGATCACACAAAGACGTCTTTTTTCCCAAATTAAAACCAAGTGTGTTGTCTGGGTATTGAGACACAATGTATGAACAATTCGAGTATCAAGTTATTTAGAATCAAATCATTGAAATCGTACAATGTCAAATTTAAAAAAAAATCCTTCAAAATATAGTTTCCACCACTTTTTCCAACACATTGGAGATTAAGGTAAAGTTGCAAATCTCCTACTAGGAACTGAGGTCCTGAGTTTCTAGCAAACATTTGAAAACGGCAGCCAACGAAGGAGGAACATTGGACCATTTTTGTTTTTAAAATGTAGTTTAATCATGCTTGGATAATTTAACTGTTTGGATGGGCGGATTAGATATCAACTCGATAGTACGACTGGCTAGTTGCAATAAAGTGGTTGCATGCACTCTTGCAAAATCCAACAAGATTTTATAGCTTGCTAATAATACGATTTCTATACGCAAAACAGCTGAAGATTTCAAGGGAACCGCAAATCGTCTACCTAGAATCCTACATGTTGCAGATAATATCTATTATCTTTAGTTAAAACATAAATTCCATTGGTAAAAAATTATATTTCTTATTTATGATCTTTTAGTATGTAATGTTGGTATAGTGGTTAGCGAGTGAGTCTACCATTCTAATAGTCAGAGGTTCGCAATCCAAAATCGACACAAATCAAGTTCTCGTAGTTAGGAATAAATAATACGAGAAAGTGAAACAGAAGTGGCGTAGTTTGTTTAAAAGGATTTTTCAAAGCTTTATTTAAAAATATCTATGAAAGATGTATAATAGATATATTTAAGATATCTAAGAAAGATATATATTAGATATTCAAGAAACATATCCCTAAGAGATGACAACAGGTTACTAGATAGTTATCAATAAGATATGTTTCTAGTAGATAACTCTTTGTCTTTAAGATATCTAAAAGATATCTCGTTCTACTAGGGAGATCCTTAAAAAATTTGAATTAATCAATTAATCGGTAAAGAATAATCATTTTCATTAAATTCTAGTTCAAGAAAGCAAAAGAAGATGTTATGATGAAGTTATGGCTGACTAAGCAAAACCTGTCTGCAGCAAGAAATGCGAGAATGTTCTCGTACGGAATGAAGCTTAAAGTCCTAAGCCCTTGATTATTTGTAATTTTATAAAAAGCTACAGGCCATGCATAGTGGCCTCCGAGACAATCTGGGTTTATTCGTAGGCTTTCATAAATTACCCCCCATTTAAATTACCCCCCCCCCCCCCTCCCCTTTCTGGTCAAACCCAGTGTGTTCGTATTGGTTACTTCTTCTCCTCGAGTATTCCAGTTCCTTTGGCCGGTATTCCGGTGTTCCTCAAGGCTCCGTCAATGGTTCCATCTTTTTTATTCTTCTGGTCTCTGCTCTTCCCGAGCAAACCGCAACTGATGGTGTCGTTATCGACCAGTATTCTGATGACACAAACGACCGAATCACCTTCAAATTGCTCTTAAAAGGAACCACTCCGATCAACGGGCTGCCATTGCAAACCTTGGTCACTGGACTTTTCGCTCTGATGGATGGCTTTTTGATCAACACGTCATCCTCAACCTTTCCAACTGTCTCTTCTTCTATGCCATCTCTCCTCATCGGGTCCATAAAAGCGCGCTTCTGCCTTTGGATATGAGTTCCTGCATCCTTCAACCGTCTGCTGACGTCAAACACCTTGCCGTCACATTTGATTCTCACCTCCCCCATTCGCAATATTTGTCGGTTCTCTTTCTTTCACTTGTTGCGTATTAGCAAATTTCGCGCTCTGGCTTGATTTTGTTTGTGGTTGGCGAGTTGCCAGTCCATGCTGGAGTAGCATTTGATTAGAGACCCGAATTTTGTTAGTGAATGATGGTATTTATGTTCTTGTTTGTTCGCAGCTTATAGTTGTTGATTGATTTTTCTTTGGATTCTTTTAGGTCCCTGGTCTCTTTTCATCCAGTTGATGGTGTAGTACTCGTACCCTGCTATGCAAGATTATTGATGGATGTTATTCTTTTGCTTGTGGACTCGATATTGTCTGGTTCGAGTGCCACTTGATTTGAGGCTGGCCATTATCTTCCGGATGGCTGTAATTGCTTCATTCTCCGACAAGGAGTTTGCTGATTTTGTAGTGATGGCTGAACTGGAATCTGTATATGATGGCTTCCGGGGGGCAGCCTTTTGTTAGTGTCCAGGCGCCCTCATGGTTTAGTGTTGGGACAAATATCGCACAAGCCGTGGTCTCGGGGTTTGAGTATTTGGATCCGTCGGTGTATGCCCTGACGGATGTCTCCGGTGCATTGCTTTTTTGGGTGTAAAAGAGGTTTGTTGTTCGGTGCCTGCATGCCATGGTTTGTTCTTTGTTGGGAAGGAACCATGAGGTTTTGTAATCGGTTGGTCTGCTGGGTGGTGGATACTTATAGGTGGAAGGGAGTTGAAGTTGGTGTGAGAAAAGGCTTATGTCCAGGATTTGACGAAGTCCAATTCCTTAATTAAGCCTGGGGTGCTTCTAGGTTTCCATTGGGTGCTTGTAGCAGCGAGTTGAGCGAACGGCTTATGCATTGGATTTTGAGGTTTGTTGCTTAGGTTTATAAGATAATTACGGGTGAGCAGTTTGGTTCTCCAGCTGAGTGATTCCTTCCTTGTTTCCGCATACAGAATTTCTACTGGGTTAGATCGTTTAGTGCCCAGTATGTTCCTTAGTATTACGCGCCCCACTACGTCCACTCTTTCCAGGTTCGTTTTGATGGCGCTGCCGAAGGCTATAGCCACAGGCTTTTGACGAGACTTTTGTATAGAAGAACAAGTGTTTGGGTTGTTTGAGCCAGGTTTGGATCTAGTCAAAATAGAGAAAAGGTTTTCAAGTTTGAGGCAATGGTTGGTTACGTGGTCGATGTGGGTTTTCCAAAGCAGCAAGCAGCTACCAAGAATTTGAAAGTGGGTTTATAGGGAATTCGGTGGCCGTCTAGGAAGAGTAGAGGATCGTTCCCGGGTGTATAGGCTCTCGTGAACACCACGATTGTCTTGCGCTTGTTTCAGTAGGGGTATAACCACTGCGTTTTTCAATTGTGTCGGGACGTTAGGTGTTAGTCAACAGCGTGTTGAAAAGGTGGAGTAGGAATGTTTTGCTGGAATTGAACAGGTTCCTTAGCATCTTTTTCTGAATCAATTTGAGCCCTGTCGCTTTACTTTTTGACTTTAGTATGGCTGTGTCTAGTTCCTTCGGCGTGAAGGCGTCGTTCAGGGGCACAGGAGTCCACGATCGGATTTTGTTACTTATTTCTACTTAAAAGTGCCTGTTGTCTGGAATGTTTCTGGGGTGAACGCGACTGAATCTTTCTAGAAATAGGTCGGCTTTCTTCTGGGGCGTTTGAAAGGTGTGACCGTCAGATTTGAGGGCCTGGCCGGTGGCAAAGGCGTCCTATCCGTTCCCAACCATCTTCCTGACGAAGGATCACATTTTTAGTTGGTCGTTTGGGCCCAGGTGAGCAACGAAGGATGGCCAAGCATTTCTTTTTACGTGTTGATAGTTCTTCTTTTCTTTTTTATATGAAAATAATCCCGATCTGTTCAGCGGATCGTGAACGCTGTCAATCAAAATGCTTTAATCGTTTTTTTCGGTTTCAGTTTGGATTTTGGGAGTGGATTTTCATTGTTTTTGGCGGTATGACTTCGAAAATGCATTAGCTCCATCTAATTTCAATAATTGTTTTTTTTCGGGAACTTTGTTACTATCGATGATAGGATGGCTGTCGATAATAATGGATGTCATTTGATTCCCCCCCAAAAAAACCCTTACGGAAAAATCTTATGTTTACTGTATGAATTATTTATTCCGATGAGCCTTTTTCTCGGAATAAAAATTCAAGTGTAAATACCTCAAAAATATGTCCTGGGAACACAAAAAATAAGCGTACGCCAACGGATACGCTATGATTTTACTGAGTATTTTAAATAAAAAGAAAAATTTTTTCTAAAAAAATTTGGACCTAGACCTAGACTTAGATTTTCAGTTAGGGGAGAACGGGGTTGCATTGGACAAAATTTTTCTTTTTGCAATATTTTTTTTTCGTTTTCATTTTTTTCTAAATTTTTTCGTGTATTTCGTTAAATGTGCATTATTTAGGACAATTTAAATGGCAAAATTGGACAGCCTCTGTCTAAAACTGGACAATCATGATAAAACGTAAAATAATAAACGGAAAAAATTCAAAAATTTTTTTAGCATGTTCATTTGCCCTTTCTTTATTCATGCACACTGATAATGACTCATAAAACACTTAAGAGTTAAGAGTGTTTTAGAAAAGAGGGGGGGGGAGAAATGGGACATTTGCCTGTAAATTATGCCATAAGGCGGCTAAGCTCCCCTCGTTGCTATAGTTAGCATGGTCCAATTACAACCCCGAAAACGCTGTCCAGTTTTATCCAACCGTATGTCTCTTTCTATTTTACACATAACTTTAAAAATACTTGACATTAAAATGTTATATTGACGTTAAACATTCAAGAAACGAATGTTCTAATTATATCTGCAATTATTTCTGGTTTTTTAAATTATAAAATATAAAATTTAACGGAAAGGGAAACAACAGAAAACCTCTTCATTTTTTTCATTTGTCGATTATATGGACAGTAATAGAGCAATATCCAAATAAATGTAATCCATAATGTCAATGTCTTATGTTAATATAAAAAAGATAAATAAATAATTTTATGAGAAGATAAATAATTTTCAGCTTTAAATTAATTGAATTACGGCGTTTGTCCAATTAACCCGTTCTCCCCTGTTATAAGTTCACTGCGAGACTGTCAGCGTAAGGCTCCATGTTAAGACCGGTGGGAGGCGTGGTGAGATTTTGCGTATGTTCCCTAACGTATTTAACGTTTACCACGCGAAAAAAGAACGTTGATAAACTAAAAATTAAAACCCCAAAAAACTCCAAGAGGGGCCTTCCGCCACACCGGCACCTCCTAGTTAATATAGCCACTCCTCCCACCATTCTATTGGGCTAGTTCTTCCTGAGGATGTGGTTTTTTTTGAACTTAGGGGCGAAACCGCTATTCCAGTGTGTTTCGCAAAGTAGGGCTACTTCGGGTTAACCAAGGATAGATAATGGCGGAATTCTTCTAATTTTTATTTAGTGAGGCCTCTTGCATTCCACTGTAGGCACTTTAAATTTTCAGTTGTCGAATTAGTCATAGTTACTGGCGGAGTGTTCCATTTCTTCCTGTTTGGTGAGTCTAAAGTATGATGATGGTGATGGGAGGATTGGGTCGTTTAGCATGACATCTTCTTGCCTGAGAATGGCTGAATGTGCCGTGTTTACCGTCCAGTTTGGGTTAGATGGGTGCTTCGTGTTCAATTGAGGTTGTTCAGCGTGACCGAGGGGTTAGGCTTTAGGCCAATGGTGGACATCATTGCGTTCATAAACTCGTCTAGTTTATCAAACCTTGTGGCCTGGGAGCCAGCATTCTCTCTTGTTTCATTATAACGTCATCGAACCTTTTGTCAAAGCGGTCGAACCTGTCATTCGTTTTGGCCTGGTCCTCGGTTAGGATCCCTATCTCTTCTTGCTCTTCGTTGATCTAAGGGATGGTCGATTCTCTTAATATTTTCAGTTCAGTTCAGTTTGTTAGTTATGAGTGAAAATCTATTTTTTTTTTTTTTGCCGGGTGTGGTTGCTCTACAGGCTTTCAACGGTAGCAGACAACTACCACATTTTTTCAACATTATTTTTTTACATTTTTTCACATTTATTCTTTATTATTTAAGGATGTTTAAACTTTTAACTGTAGTAGAATATTAACATTATATTTCAGTTTCCAAACATTTCATATGAAGTCTTAATTGGCGCAGTGGTAAAGTTTCAATCTACGACTCTGACGTTGTAGTGTTCGATCCCATCAAAAGATAAAATCTATTGACCTTTAATTTAAGCTTAAATTTAATTTTGATAACCTAACCTAACCTAACCTATTAACCTAAAATATATTTTTAGATTTTTAATGAAAGAGAGTTCTACTGTTGGGCATGAAAAAATGAAAAAATTGTTGGAGTTCTACTGTCACTTACTGGAGTTCTACTGTCGGGCATTGGAGTTCTATTGTCCAATATTTTTAAAAATATTTACCGCTGGAGTTCTTATTTCTTTGGAGTTCTACTGTCGTTGGGGTTCTACTGTCGGGTCAATATATATTTTTTAAGTATATTTAAAAAATTGGGGTTCTATTGTCGTTGGAGTTCTTCTGTCTTTGGAGTTCTACTGTCTTTGGAGTTCCACTGTCAGCATTCCTGATTTTTTACTCTCAAAATGAACCTCTCGATGTCTTTTGTTTTGAGTTTCAGTCTAAAAATATTAAAATTCGGCATGAACAGAGAAAAAGCGTCAAATAGAATTCAAGTATTTACTTTTGGTTTACGGACTGAAATAAATCTTTGATGAAATAAAATCTCGAAGTATGGAAAATATAAATAATAATAATAATGAATAATATTAATATTAATGAATTTGATTTGATTTGATTTGAGACCTTAGGTGTCTCTGGCCATGGCGCGTATGTGCCACTGGTTGCAGATTACGGGATTCCGGAGGAAACCCTTACACACCGTTTTTCTTGTGGTTGTTTGGGGGCATGAATTTAATTATTTAAAGGAGGAGAGGGGGGGATTGCTGGTTTACAGTCGATTAATCAGTTTAGTTTTTGTGAGGTATGTGATAAGATGTTTTGCTATTTGTTTTTGTGTGTGTTTAGGGATAGAGTAGTTGAGTCCTGTTATTGTTGGTACGTCCAGGGGAGCTTATGTGATACAAGGAAGTCTATCAGTGGGTTTCTCGCGCTCGCGTGGTGTGGACATTCGATGAGGATGTGAGTGTTGTTTTCAATTTCTTGGCAGCCACTTGAACAGTACGGTGAGATTTCAGAGTTCCATTTGTTGGTGAAGTAGTTGAGTTTGTTGTGACCACATCTAAGCCTTAGAAGGGCTACTTGGATATATCTTTTCTTGTGGGTGAGCCAAGGTAATATTTGCATATCTGTTCGGTTTGTCACCGCCATGTTTGTTGATAGTGCCTTTATTTTGATAAATGTTTCTTGTTTATGTCTGTCTTTAAGTTTTGAAAGGCTTTCTTTAATGTTGGAGGTGTAAGCCATCGTCAAGCCATCTGGATCAGTTCTAGTCTTATTTGCTAGTTCGTCGGCAATTTCGTTACCATATATTCCTGAGTGGCTTGGGATCCAGAGAAAGGTGACTTGCGTTCCTGCTGATTTTAAGTTTTTTATTAATTCAATGATTTCAGGAATTAGTGAGCTGGCTTCCCATCTAAAGTGTGTGACGGCTTGGATTGCTGACTTGGAGTCAGTTATGATTATGATATCTTGCCAGTCGAGTGGGTAAACAAAATTGAGTGATTGTTGGATTGCTGCTAGTTCAGCGTTGAAGCTAGTAGTGTAGTTTTCTAATACCCATGCTTTTCTTTCTTGTAATTTAGGGATAAAGAAAGCGCAAGAAAGTTGGTGACACGATCCATCTGTGAATACGGAGAGGGCTGAGTCTGCTGTATTTTCGGTGAATCTCCTGAATAATTCTTGAGTAAGTTGTGGGTTGTTTCTTGCCACTTTTTTTGATATTGGGAGCAGTTGAGTTTTTATTTCGAATAGCTGCCAGGGTGGGAGGGGTTCTATCCACGGTATTTCACTGGGGGGGTGTTGAAGGCTTCTTCTATGTTTGTTTGGATCATTTTTAGGTGTGGGATCACTGTCGGTGTGCTTCGTAGTTTCCAGCCAGTTGTGTTTAGTGCAAGGTTGTGTAGTGTTGTGTATGCCGGGTTTCCGGGTCTCTCATTCAGTTTCATGAGGTATCTGAAGCTGAGCAGGTCCCACCTGTGTTTTATTGGTGTGAGTCCGGATTCTATGTAGATAAGGGCAGTAGGAGTGGATTTAAGACATCCAAGGATGTTGCGTAGTATAGTGTTTTGGGTTTGTTCTAGTTTCAGGAGCTTAGATTTATTCATGGATGACAGGACGATAGAGCCATAGTCGATTTTGCTGCGTATAAGGGCTTTGTAAGTTCTGATTAATAATCCTGTATTGAGTGTAGATTTGCCGGACATCAGGAGTTTTAGTAGGTTGGCTTTCCTATTGATGCTGTGTAGGATATGGTTGGTGTGGGCATCCCAGTTTAGTTTGGAATCTAGGATTATACCTAGATATTTGTATTGGTTGACAGGGATAATCCGGGTTCCGTTGAGGTAGATAACTGGGTCTGTTTCAATTGATCTTTTTCTTGAGAAACTAATGATGGCGCATTTCGGGACAGAGAATTTAAATTTCCAGGTAGTTGCCCAATGTTCAATTTTGTTTAGATACCTTTGGAGAATGGGTTGGGCTTCCGGTTTTGAAGGTGTTGTTGTGTAGATAGCAATGTCATTGGCGAAAAGGGAAAGATTGTCTCGTGGTCCAGGCTGTGGAATATCGGACATCATGATGTTAAAGAGAAGGGGGCTGAGGACACTGCCTTGGGGGACTCCTTTGTGTATGGTACGGGTGTTTTATATGGCATTTTCTACTTTAACGTTGATTGATCTATTCGTGAGGAAGTTGTTGAGCCATTTTAATGTTGTGCCTCTGATTTTCAGTTTGGTAATTTTGTAGAGCAGGCCCGTGATCCAGGTGTCGTCATACGCTTTGGCGAGGTCGAGAAAGATAGCTGATGTGGTGTGGTTTTGGTTGAATCCACTTTTAATGGCTGCTTCTAATTGGATGAGGTTTTCTGAGGTGGTGCATCCCCGTCGGAATCCAGTCTGATGTTTGGGTAGGAATGTGTGTTTGTCTAAGTACCATTTTATTCTATTGTTAATCATTTTTTCCATAAGTTTTGCCAGGCAGGAGGTCAGGGAAATCGGACGGTACGAGTCGGCATTTTCTGGTGCTTTTCCAGGCTTTAGGATTGGGGTTACTGTCGCGTTCTTCCATGCATTCGGTATGTAACCAGATTGGAAGGTGTAGTTTAATGTAAATAGTAGGGCGTTTAAATTTTCTTCAGATAGGTGTGTGAGCATTTTGTTGTGGATCCTATCGACTCCCATAGCTTTATTCGGAAGTCCTCTTGTGCAGTTTTTTAGTTCGATAATATTGAACCTAGTATTGAGTGGATGCGGGTCTTCATTGACGATTGCGTCTTGAATTATTTGTTGGTAGAGGATGTCTCTGTCATCTACTATCTGTGCTGTGTTGGGGCAGAATTGGTCAAGCAGGGCATTTGCTTTCTCCGTGGGGGTTGTTAGATGGTGATTTGATGCATCGATTAGATTAGGCCATACGTATTGAGTTTTTTTCCCGTTTATCATCGACTTCGCGAAATTCCAAAATACGGAGGTGTTCCCAGGGTGGTCTAAGGAGTCGATGTATTTCGTCCATGAGTCGTTTTTTGCTTTCATTATTGTTTTCTTTTTGATGGCTTCTAGTCTGTTTAGCTCAATTTTATCCGTTTGTAGTAGAGTTGATCGCCACTTGTTGTACGCTCTTCTTGCGGCGCTTGTTGCTTTTTTGCACTGGGGGGTCCACCACGATTTGGGGCTTTCTTTTGGGAGCGGATTTTTATTGGGCGCGAAGAGTTCTTGGCTGGCATTTATAATGGAGGTGTAGAAGGTATTGTAAGCTTCTTCCGGGGAGCTTGCATCCCTGAGATTGTTATCAGTGAGTGATTTTGACACAATTTCATTCCATTCGTCCCATTTTTCATCTGTAAATTTCCAGTTAGGGTTTGGTATGTTCGGGGGGGATATGTCGAGGTTGACATTGATAATGACGGGTAGGTGGTCACTACTCCAGTAGGGGCCGGTGTGGATAGTCATTGATGGGGCTAGTACGGGTGATGCTATAGTGAGGTCGATTGTTGAGTTTACGGAGCTGTTGTTGCTGGGTCGGGTTCCTAGGTTTTTCGGTGTAACAAGAATGCGGTTGGGTTCACTTATTAAGTATTCACTAATTGTTTTTCCATTTCTATTTTCAGGTCTTCCTTCTTCCCAAAGTTCCGAGTGTGCGTTCATATCACCACCTATGATCGTCTCGTTGCGTGGGGTGTTGAAGATTGACTCAATCTCTTCTGCTGTGCATGCATTGCCGTTTGGGCAGTAAATGGATAGGATATCAATGGGTAGGTTATTCCTAGTCCTAATTGTTATTCCTATTGCTTCGATGTTCCTTGATGGTGGGAGTGGTAGGGGGGCCGTCGGGATATTCTTCTTAACTAGTATGGCTACTCCGCCACCTAGTGTTGGACGGTTAAGTGTAAAGGATTTGTATGCTGAGAATTTGGCTGTGTAGTTATCTCTCCAATGGGTTTCGCTGAGGAGGACGATATGGGGGTTGGTTAACTTAAGATTGTATTTAAATTCCTGTAACTTAGATTTGTAGAGGCTTCTTGCGGGTAATTCCTGCTTCACTAATCGGGATATTGTTCTCGTAAGCGAATCTTATTACTTTCTGTTTATTAGCAAAGAGGGGGAACGCATTTGAGCCCGCGGCGTGATCTGTCTTATGGCATGTTGGGCATAGTGGTGAATTCGGGCAAGAGGGGGATGGGGGGTGTTGTTGGGCGCAGTATCTACATATTGCAGCGATTTGGCAAGTATCTTCTTGGTGTTCGAGTGACCAACATTTGCGGCATTGGGAGGGGCGTGGGATGAATTTTTTAACTCTGAAGATTTCGTGGGCTACGACAACTTCACTAGGGAGGATTTTAGAGTTAAAGAATAAGGCTACTGTCGTCAGTGGTGTTTTTCCTCCTTCTGGGCCTGAGTGGAATCGTTTAACTTTTATGACTCCTTGGTTAGACAATAGTTCTAGTAGGTCGTTGTCCGAATTGTTAATGGGCACATTATAGATTATACCTTTTAATTCAGTCTCTGATTTACTTAGTGAGCAGGTGATTTGGAATTCTTTTACCGCATGTAGCTCTAATAAATTTTTCTTTTGCCGGTTTGACGTGGGGTAGATGTAGAGTTGTCCATGCTTTGTCCACTTAGTGCCGTCTTTTACGGTGCCGATAGTGTCGATTAGTCCGTTGATGAAGTGTTTTTTCTCCAGTAGACTTAGCTTGTCGAATGATTGGGGTTCACTAACGAGGTTCACAATCACAGGGGCTCCATTTTCAGGGGGAGAATTAAGAGTGTCAATCAGCCGGGCGTGGTGGGGGCGAGGCGCGTGAGGGTAGTTTAATCTTCGTTTGGCATTGCCTTCTTCAATTCCATCCATGGTGTGGTCGATGGGCTCGGATAAAGAGTTTGAATTGTGTTCGTCGGCCATAGTCGCGTGGGCGAGGTGTAGAATGGGGGTGGGGGAGGAGGTGAGATACAGATGTGACTGATTTGGCGCACCGATTGTTTTACGTCTATCCACGGTGACGTCTGGCACGTAACTCGCCAAATGCCACGTCATATTCATTAATATTAATGAAATTAATGAATCTCGAGACGAACATCAACAGACAATGTGTGGTTGTACTAATAAAAAGTATTTGAAAATATATGCTTGATTCTCATTGGTTCAACCTTATTTTTCTTCTTACGGAAGCTATTTTACAGACTTTCTTTACAGAAAAGTTTGAATCATTTCAAACTTACAGACTTACAGACATACAGACTGATACAGACATACGGTTACGGAAAATCGCTAGTGTAGATTGAGCGGAATAAGCTTTCCGTATGTCTGTATCGAGTCTGTATGTCTCTATGTCTGTAACTTTTCTGTAAAAACTGCTAGTGTAGACGTAGTGACGTACACGTACCTTAACACCTGTTTTTAAACCACTGGTATCAAACGGCATCAAACAGGCATTTAAAATATCAATTCAATGTTTTTAGAAGTAGCCTAAATTTAATAATTTCTTATAAGTATTTTGAACGGAGATTCATATTGTTGATAGTAATAAAGTTCTTGAAAAAAAAATTCGCCAAGCTATTTTTCGAAAACCCATCATAGTTTACCATCATTTCCCATACATTTGGCATGTCGTCCAAGTCCAATCGACTTGTCATGGCATATAAATTATGTGGATAAATAAATTTGGCATCTTACCGATTAACAAAAAATCCCAGAAGGACATTACCGAAGGAATCTTGTTCTATCAAGAAATTTATTTTTTTAAGTTTTTTGTTGTAATTAGGGGATTTTTAATTTTGACATGGGACTTAGAAAAATAACGTAGGAAAGTTGTAGTTCACCACACACCCACAGGAGTGTCGTTGTAGCTGTCTCTGTGCCGTTGCCTTACGGACTCCGTCCTTATGTAGATATAATGGTTCCCAGTCTCTGTGTTTAAAGGTTCCATAAGGAAGCTGATTTTTTTGTGATCTTTGGTTACTGCGACAGCCACGCGACATGGTGTTGGAAGGGTGAAAGCTTACACTGAAACAATACAGAAATTTTCTAAGCCCCTCGTATGGCTCGTAAACCAAACAAAGTTGTAGGGCTATGATGATAAGCATGCGTAAAACAGATTGATTTATGATTTCTAATTAACTAATTTCAGATGAAAAAAAAAATAAACTTAATATTACTAATGTGTATATGGGTCAAAAAGAAATTTTCCTAGTCTGGAATCGAACCACGGAACCCGGAATCTACAGATCGACGTCTTAACCGTTGCACCACGAAAGCGTTGAAATTATTGGAAAAACGTTGGTGGGCTATCTTGCCTATGTGTTAAATCTCGTATGGACGTGGAATTATTGTTGTAAGTTAGAGATTGTGTGTGCAGATGGCAGCACTTTCGTAGTAACCATGCCCTGAGGGAAGATCATTGACGGAGAACTTTCAATTTTTTTCTTATGGGACCTTATAACACAGAGACTGGGAACCATTATATCTACAACCATGCTTATGGCACAGATAAAGACCACTGGTTCGACATGTCCATAAGAGATTTAACATGGGCAACTGTCGCCACCAAACTTGCTACCCTTCCTCCGATTTTCGGGGGCCTAATATGCTTGTCCTGCCCTCTGGTGTGCGTTTTGTTATCTACATACTGCGTTCGGCCAACCTTCCCTCGGCCAACCGTCCCTAGAAAAAATAATCCCATGAATTATTTACCTATCATTTCAATAATTAGTAGTGTAGTGGTTAAAGAGTCTAGCTCCCGATCTCGAGTTACGTTGTTCAAGTCCTAGTCCAGGCAGCTTTTAAATTCGATTTTTAAATCAGATGTTCTAACGAAAAAAATTTTGTGACGATTTTAAAACATCAACAAAGAACTTAGACAGAAAAAGAGAAAAACAAAATTCGTCTGCAACCCCCCTTCGTGCCTATTGCGTAGTACACCACCTTATCCGCTAGAGGCACTACAGGCATATTCAGCACGACGGGGTCAGTAGGGATACGGCTAAAAGGATAGGCATCTCGAACAGTGGTCTTTATCTTGTGCCATAAGCACAGATAAAGACCACTGGTTCGACATGTCCATAAGAGATTTAACATGGGCAACTGTCGCCACCAAACTTGCTACCCTTCCTCCGATTTTCGGGGGCCTAATATGCTTGTCCTGCCCTCTGTTGTGCGTTTTGTTATCTACATACTGCGTTTGGCCAACCTCCCTCGGCCAACCGTCCCTAGAAAAAATATTCAAATGAATTATTTCCTCACACCTATAACAGTTGGTGGTATAGTGGTTAAGGAGTCTAGCTACCGATCTCGGGTTACGTGGTTCAAATCCCATTCTAGGCAACTTTTTATTTTTTATTTATTTGCTTCATTTACTTCCTACCAACTTCCAAACTTAACGACAATATAATAATTAGTTAATTACATACAAAAAATTTTTAATCAGCAGATGTTCTAACGAAAAAATTTTTGTGACGATTTTAAAACATCAACAAAGAACTTAGACAGAAAAAGAGAAAAACAAAATTCGTCTGCAACCCCTTCGTGCCTATTGCGTAGTACACCACCTTATCCGCTAGAGGCACTACAGGCATATTCAGCACGACGGGGTCAGTAGGGATAGGGCTAAAAGGATAGGACATGTCGAACCAGTGGTCTTTATCTGTGCTTATGGAGTTGACAGACCCCCCCCCCTTTCATGGCTCTGCTAAAATGCTAAGATTATTATCCGGCAGCGCTGCACTCGGACATTACAATTTACATCAGGACTTGTTTTTGAGCGTTTTTGAGTCAGCAATAAGTAATAAGTTATTCTGGTTCTCTAAGTCAGTTTTCGGTTAATTGAAAGGTTTCCATATTTTCTCATATTTAACAAACATAGTTTTTGTTAGTTACCAAATATACCACTTTTACGTCAGTTGACACCTTACTAACAAGCGCTGTCAATATCAATAATGTCCAATGTCTTTCTAAACTAACAACAAGGCAAGTAGTACATTTTAAATTATTTAGTTGTAAGGCTTAGTGCCTTAGTATAATGACCTAGACCATGTATTTATCATTGTATTTGTTTGATTTTCTTAGATGCATAGACAGAGGTGGGTTTTGCAGGTATTTTCTAATGGATTCATACAATAAAATAAATAGAGGACATAACAACCAACATAGCAATCACCAATTAAATTATTGTGATGAATCCTCCCCTAGAGAATCATTTGATGGCAACTATACAAAATCTTCAAAATCCAACTCAGAGTCACCAAATTCTCGTAGACGAATTGCACAATCAACTTTTGAATGCAGAGTGTGTTTAAATACCTATCAAAGCAACAAAGAGTTGCATGCTCATTTGCACACAGCACAACATTTGAGACCTCTTTCAAGATTAAGTTTGCCAGAAGATGAGGAAAAAATTCCATATCGTAAACGAAAATTTCATGGCATTTCTTGCAAAGTTTGTTTCCATGAGTTTGATACTCAAAATGAACTGAAAAGGCATCTATTAGAGGCTAACCATCATTGGACAACAAAGCGAGCAAAGCAAATGTCAAACCATGATAAAAGTTCATGTAATAACACCATAACAATTTTTGTGATTTTATGGTTGTCAAACTGAATGCTGTTTTTCTTTGTTATAGATGAACATAAAGAGTATTCTGATCATCAAAGATATCCACCATCAACAGATAAATCTTTTGCTTGGCAAAATCTAGATCTCAGTGATGTAGAAGGTTTAGTTTAAACGAATATTATTATACAATTCTGACGAAAATCATAATTCTTTCTTACATAGAGTCGAGGAGAAAGGATTCTCGTGTACGATCACGTGTTTCTATGAGTATGGATGTACCTGCTCCCATTCTAGTAGAAGACACCAGCATATCGGATGGTAATAACTCCAGATCGAGTAACAATTTATTTCTTATTGTGACTGGATCGGCGAACTACTATTTAAAAAAGTTATTTATGTAATAGGTAAAGCAAACGATGCAAATCTTAAAGTGCCAATGAATTCCTCTAAATTTGGAACCGATAATGATCAATCAACTATTACAAGTCCCGATAACTCAATTCTTGTTCCATCGAAAATGTCAATTGAATTGTCTAGTACTTCTGAGTATCAGAAAGGAATGGCTGTTATTCCTATGGAACCCTCCATTCCAACCATCGATCCCCGTCAAAATTTTCCACATGAAAGACCAGAATCAGAGAGAAGAGAACCAAGAAACCTAAGTAAGAAATGGGCGCCCACCTACTGCGATCGTCCGAAACCTAGCTTGGTCGAAAAGCGGATTCCTTGGAAGCTGATTCCAATTGACCTTTCACCAACAAATCATCCTGGTTACCCATTGTCTGATAGCAGAACGTCGATTCCCAGAGTTTCCAGTCCTACCGAAGATGTGCCGGACGTATCGATTGATCAGCTGGCTGCACAATTAAAGGAAAATACTGGTGCGACATTTATACCCAATTTGAGGACGGAGGGCAATTTTTCCCATTCCCCTGTATCTTTTGAAGGAAACCTTTTGAGCCAACTCAATCGGGAATTGCTCTCTACGAATGCCAATTCACTTGAGGAGGGCGGATCGTTACGATCGTCAATACCTTCTCCAGACGGAGCCAAAGGAGGGATTCAAGGGCACACTGTTACTAAGACGGTAGAGTACCCTGATGGAAAATCAGTGATAGGTAGAACTGGAGAGTTGATGGATAATGGGTCTTGGCAGTCTTCGTCGCGTTCGCCTTCTTCACCTAATTCTGATCACGGAACCAGTTCTGATAAAACTACTGTAGTCGAGGTTCCTAGTGTACCTTCTAAAGTAATGCCCCCTCTCATTCCTCCCCCAGTAATAGACCATCAAGTAGAAGCAGCCATATTGCAAGCATTGGGATCATTAAATTCAATTCTCAGCGCCTCAGAGTCATTATCTCCAATTCAGTCTGTTTCATCTCAAGTACTTATTTCTAACAATCCCCCCCAAATAGACGCACTGCAAACTCCCGTCTTTGTAGATAAAGATAAATCGCAACATGTAACTTCATTTCCTATCACTGAGAAAGATGTACAAAGTGTCGAGTCATGTTTATTTCAGATATCGGGCGAATCCGTCAAAGAAGTTGCTAACGTTGATTCCTCGGTAAGTTCTCCAGCTTCTTCACCCAAGCCGACTGAACACTCGGTCACTACAGAAGTGTTTGATTTATGTCCAAGTTGTCAAACTCTCCTTGACATCCGTTGTTTGATGATAGATTTAAAAACCGGAAACGCCTCAATAACTTGTCTTAAATGCGATGCTCACATAGTCATGGCAAATGTTTTCAAAAAGGTTCGATGAACTGAAAGTACCGTCATTGTTCCCCCCTACCCAATGTTTTAATATCTCAAGTTGGTAACGTTTTTGTTTGTGCATAACTGGCTAATAAGCCATGTTATTGTATAGAGTATCCAGAAGTACCGTCAAGCCAATTTTATATGTTTGATAAATACAAATTTCATTTGTTTATTCTATCGTTCCAAGACTTCCGTTCCTCTATTGTTTGGAATTGAAAAAATTGTGGGTTATTCAACCAGGAGGTGCCGGTGTGGCGGCAGGTCCCTCTTGGAGTTTTTTTTTTTTATGTGGTAAATGTGATACGTGGTGTTTACTTTACCATAATTTTTTTTTGCTCATTGCAATAATTTTTTTTCATGAACTTTATTACTGTCGATGTTTCGATTCTTGCGGATAAATCTTATGTTACTACTTAAAATACGTAATTGAAACTTGATTGGAATAAAATTAAACACGGAGGGAACATACGCAAAATCTCACGGCGCCTCCCACCGGTCTTAACATGGGGCCTTATGCCGGACAGTCTCTCAGTAAAACTTATAATAACTGAAAATCTAAAGGTCCAAATTTTTTCTATTTATCTAAAAAATTGAGTAAAATCCTAGGGTATAAGAATCAATCCGCTCACTTTTGGTGTTCGTAGGACGTATTTTTGAGGCATTTACATAAATTTTATTCCGAGAAAATGGTTCATCGGAATGCATAAATTGATACACGTAGTAAAAAATAATAAAGTATAATAATTAATAGTAAAAAAATGAGTATTTAAACTTTTTCCAAAAAAATCAATTTTTAATTAAATTTTTTAAAAAAGTAGTTAGCATAAGATTTTTCCGTAAGGGTTTTTTCTTGGGGGGGGGGGGCCATCTAGCGGCCGATTTTGAAAAAAGCCGGAGTTCGAAAAAAAAGTAATGGCGAGAAGAATAGATCTCCCTGGCTGTTTTCAAAATCGGCCGATAGATGGCGTGGCGAAATGACGTCTTTCAATGGCGAAAATCTTCAGAAAATGACGAAAAATTTTCAAGATTTTCAATTGCCAATATCTCTGCTAATAACCGTTTAAAATAAAAACGGGGCGAGATGTCTCTGGAGGGGGGCAAAATCTTTCATTCTAAAAAATTAGATTTTTTTTTTAAAGGGCTGGTTTGCCCGAAAACTGATGTCAAAAATCAGTAAAAACGCTAGAATTTCTGGGGGGGTCCCTTAGTTTTTATCAAATAACTTAAAAACTATACTAGCTAGAAAATTGCGGATTTCACCATTGTGTTTTCCGCAAAATTCTGCACAAAATGGTTTATACGGGGACTGGCTGCAATGCCTTCGTCACCCTTTTCCGAAAATTGTAAACCCCCAAAACCCCCAATTTTGGCCTCATTGAGTGGTGGACTCAGTGTTAAAATACGCAACATCAACCGAGAAATCAATTTTTCAAATTTTTCATTATCGCTTACGAGCCAAAAAATTCGGCTCTGTGTAACCCAGTAAACTAGATTTTTACGGCGTAAGGAATATCTCCGCTAAAACTGAAACAAATCTCTTAATAATTGGATCAAAAGATAGAAAATGAAAAGTTCTACAATATTATATAAGTTTTGCCTAGTATTTTGCGCTATTTGACAAAATATTGTCATTTCCAGGAAAACGTCCAAAAATGCGAAGTTCAGACGGGGGTACGCGAAGTTCGGACAGAAAAGTGTCAAAAAATTTTATTTTCAAATTTGTCTAATGTATGCACATCAATCGACGCAGAATTTTGAGACGAATTCATTTATGTGCAATGTTTATGCATTTTATTACAACTTTTTTGCATTATTCGCAAAAAAAGATATCAGAAGATCAGAGATCGAGTCTGATCGGATCCAAGAAATTTGTCACATAAAAGTTTTTTTTATATTTGATATTTGAAACAAAATTTTCAAAGCGAATAGGATTGTGGAAATTTTCGTGAAAATTGTATCATTTTAATTCATGGAATGAGTTAGATATTGACATTTGTTTCTCAAAGCGCATGATTCGAATGTCCGAAATGATCTGGTTTCATGAAATAAAAAAAAATACTCTAGGTCTTTAAGTTTTTTCACTTAAATTCCCTACCTCTACTCCCAAAGAGAAAAAATGCTTTAAAAATGTGTGCATAGTTTGGTTAAATATTAAGACAAATGTCAATGAAAACTTTGAAATCTTGCTCCCATAAGAGGCCATGATGCGAAGTCCGGACATGTTAACCCACTGGGGAATAAAAATTTCCCCAGGCTAACTGTTATAATGTTTATTCTAGGGATGCTGACAGTGGAACTCCAAAGACAGTAGAACTCCAAAGGCAGAAGAACTCCAACGACAATAGAACCCCAATTTTTTAAATATACTTAAAAAATATATATTGACCCGACAGTAGAACCCCAACGACAGTAGAACTCCAAAGAAATAAGAACTCCAGCAGTAAATATTTTTAAAAATATTGGACAATAGAACTCCATTGCCCGACAGTAGAACTCCACTGCCCGACAATAGCACTCCGACGATTTTTTGATTTTTTTGTTCCTAAACAACCTAACCTAACCTAACCAAACCTAACTTAACCTAACCTAACCTAACCTAACCTAACCTAACCTAACCAAACCTAACCTTACCTTACCTAACGTAACCAAACCTAACCTAACCTAACCTAACCTTACCTAACCTAACCAAACCTAACCTAACCTAACCTAACCTAACCAAACCTAACCTAACCAAACCTAACCTAACCTAACCTAACGTAACCAAATCTAACCTAACCTAACCTCCCTATTAGCACACATTATCCATAGGACGTCCATTGGATATCCGATGGTCCATTTTCGGTTTATCCGTTTATTGTAAGTTACGGACATCCCATGGACGTCCAATTTCTTTCCTTTTACGGGTGTTCCGATTTTGATACATCCTACGGTTCTCCATCTGGTACCGATCTTGGATGACCCATTAAAGGATCATATTTATTGGACGTACTTTTTGGGTAGAAGCTGGACGTTCTATGGATATACTCACTTGGACCACCAATAATTCGGACCAAAAAAGAACGTCCATAGGATGTCCGTGGCTGCCTGAAAACGGAAAGACTTTGAGTTTTTATAATTAGAAACTTGGACGTCCTGTGGATTACGTGCGGTGGAAGGGATGGAAATTTTTCTATCACTTGAAAGAAAAACAATGATCATTTACCTTCGAAAATGTAAAAAATTGTCAATTGTTGTTTATTTTTCACAATTTTATGTTTAAAAAATAAATAACAATAAAATTTATAAATTGCAAAAAAAAATGTTTTTTTTTTCCTAAATTATTTTTTTTTCCTAAATTATTTTTTTAAATTGTTTTGAATTTTATTCTGTATGCATTTTCTGACTTTAATTTGCTACATTATGATTATTGTAATTTATATTTATATATATCTATTAGTATATAAAATAAGCCTTTATTTGTAAATAACGATTGGAGTATTGGATAGAGCATTGGGCTATGAATCTAGGGAACTCGAGTTTGATTCCCATAGCAGGTGTTTATTTTTCCCCAAAATTGGAAAAAAAAGAAGGTCCAAATTACGTTCATTTTCGGACGTCCTATGGATATACACGTTTGACGTCCATTGGAGAGGACATTAGTATATCCTGTAAACATCCATAGGACATCCAGCTGGGATATCCAACTGGATCGGCGCTGACATCTAATAGGATATCCTATGGATATATCTGTGCTAGTAGGGCTAACCTAACCTAACCTAACCTTTTAACCTAAAATATATTTTTAGATTTTTAATGAAAGAGAGTTCTACTGTCGGGCATGAAAAAATGAAAAAATTGTTGGAGTTCTACTGTCACTTACTGGAGTTCTACTGTCGGGCATTGGAGTTCTATTGTCCAATATTTTTAAAAATATTTACCGCTGGAGTTCTTATGTCTTTGGAGTTCTACTGTCGTTAGGGTTCTACTGTCGGGTCAATATACATTTTTTAAAAATATTAAAAAAATTGGGGTTCTATTGTCGTTGGAGTTCTTCTGTCTTTGGAGTTCTACTGTCTTTGGAGTTCTACGGTCTCCTTACCTGTCTGTAAACCTATGCGCAGTGTAGATTGCTTTACGGAAAAATTGAAATAGAGTGGCAGTAAGACTGTATGTCTGTATGTCTGTAATTTGAATTTGTTCTGAATCCAAACATAAAATCATAAAAAAAAATTTTGGGAATGTAAGGAGGGATCCGTTAAAACTGTTTATTATTCCCTGTGAGCCAAGAGGGAATAGGTGATAAAAAGATGAAAAGGAAGTGTAAAAATATATTAACTTTGTGTATGTCTTTGTCTATCTATCTATTGGATGTGGGGGTATAGCTCAGTGGTAGAGCATTCGACTGCAGATCGAGAGGTCCCCGGTTCAAACCCGGGTGCCCCCTCTAGGTTCCAATTATTTATTTTTTTTTTCAATTTGACTAAAATTTTGTTATTTTTAAAAGTTATGATGATCGATATAAATCATGTGAACATGTCAATAACTTGAATAATTATTTGTTTTTTATTGCTCAAAGGTAAGTCTCATTTCTTTCAAATAAAGAATCGCAAATGATTATACAGATAAAAATAAAAAATACTAGTTTATATATAAAATACTTACTTTTGTTGTGGTTGTACTATTGTGGTAATTTACATTTCAATGAATAAGACATGCAAATTATAACGCACGTATTGATCCATGGTCTAGTTATTCACACCTTTAACTCAATAGATTGATTTTTTGGAAATATGCCGCTTATGGCTTATCCGTTAGAAAATTGGAATTTGGAAAACTTCCTCCATTCAATTTGACACCAGAGACCAGACAATAAGAATGTAATAATGCTAAATTATCCTTAGTTGTTGTGAATAATAAGGATATCCTAGTCAATACTGACCAATACTGACTTATCCAGCTAAAACAAGAAAAGGAGGAAATCGATCGATATATCAAGTATACATTTAAAATACGTCACATATACTTACCGAGCATATTGGCTATTTTATACGAATCCTTTTTTTTTTTTTTTTTTTTAAAGAAAATAACCAAAAATACCTATATTTTATTGGCCAATTTAAATTTTGTTTATTTCAAGGAAGTAGCATTTTTAATAAGTCATATTCATTTTCTACTCTCACTACTGAAAACAAAAATGATTGAATATTAAGCTACACTGTGTTGACTTTAATCCAATCCATGAAAGAGGTGATTCTCATATATATGCCTGGGTAATTGAAGTCCATACAGCCCTTACCCCAGCTCATAATGCCTACTTGACGCCCTTCGACAATGACTGGTCCTCCGTTGCTGTCGTCCTACAGATAAAACACCCAAATAAAAAATATTTCCAATATTCTACTTTTTTCACAAAAATTATCGCCAATTTGCGGTCTCTTTTTATAGTGGATACACATTCACATGTAAAATACAAGATAGGTTAAGAGGCTTCATAACCTGGATGGCTGAACCTGGCTGAACCTATTTTTTTATATTTTAAAAAGATAAACTTACTTGACAGTTAATTCCTTCTTGAGAACCTGAAGAGGCGCACAAAGAATTGTCAGCAATCTTAAATCCGTACTTGGAACTGCACTCTGAATTGGAGATTATGGAGACTGGAGCTTGTAGTAGAATTTTGTGAGTTGTAGTTGCTTAAGCGGGAAATTGGAATATTATTTAATTAAAAGTGATTATGGAAATAACCCATTTCAAAGAAAAATAACCTGATTTGGCTGTCCCCCAACGAAGGATTGTCCCATTTTTTCCAACGTATTCAGCCGCTGTGCCATCCATAGGAAGACTCAGAGGATAAAGTGTCGTGACGTTGGTTTCCAAAGTCAATACAGCAATATTGTTTGCCTGTTTTTTTTGTTTGTTTGTTTTTTTTTTTTGTTTATTTGTTTTTTTTTTCAGGAAAACGAGAAATAAAATTGAAGTGCTTTAACTGAACAGAATTCCGATAAGCTACCGAGGAATGAGGTAGGCCGTAGGCACTTTACTGACTTCACTCAAATATTTTGCTCACCTTCGTCTTTCTGTCGTAAAGTTCGTGAAATTTAATGCGGAGCACATTACTGATGACTGCGCCAGGGTTGTAGGTTTTCAAGGCAACTGTATTCAAATAAACCCTAAGCTTTGTTAGATCGCTGGATTTCTCCGCTCCAAATAAACTAAAAAAATGTATTCCAGTTATTAAGGGATTAAATTAACCGCAAAATCCAGCTACGTTCAACAGACAGAAAATTTAAAACTGAAAAAAAAAACTTACAATGACACACAGTCGGCTCCAGTCAATACGTGGTTTGTGTCGATTAGGGTAGTTCCGCAAATCTGGCGTCCATCAAACAAAATAGCACCCTAAATAAACATCTGATTTATTAACTTCATTACGTCTTGAACAAAACAGTGGGTCCATTTTCTCCATAATTTGCCACCAATGTAAAATAAAAGACAAAAAGCCCAAAAAAGAAATAAAAAATACTTGCCACATTCGGGAAAGCACCACGACGAGCAGGTGTCCCAATCAAGGATTCACTCGCATCGTCGTCGTCAGCTAAACGCTTCCTTGCTATTTAAAATAAAATTCACAAAAATGTTTCAAGGCTATGCAAACTTATAGACAAAACAAAAAAAAAACAAAACTTATTGAATCGAAAGTTTTAGACGATTTTAGACAAAATAGTATCTATAACTAGCAAAGGATCAAAGGTGCATGAGCGCATACCAACAAATACTGTATAAAATTTTTTTAGCGAGGTATTATAGTAAATTTGTAATGTATATATTTAGTTGCGAGGGATCGGATTATAAAGTTTTATAGTGGAATGCGCATGTCGTTGCTCAACGGTGTATTTGTATCCCCATTTCCTAACACACGAAAAATTTGATTGCATACTGTACTTTTTTCAAAAATTCACCGAACTAAAACATATCATAATATCAAAACTATCTGAAATTAAAAGTTAGACCCATTGGTCTATTTGCATGTTACAATACCTTCCATAGATGGCAATGGGCTGACAACGAAGGCAAGCAGCCAAATCACCTGATAATTACGAAATGGGAATGCAAAAGTCCTATTATAGTATAATGTTATTTCATCGAAAAGAGTTACTAAATGCTACGTCGCTAATGAACTTACGATATTTGATTGCATTTTCTTTGACTTTACAACGAACTAGACCTCTGAACGTCCAACTAGCAGAGCACCTCTCAGAATATTAGTTGAACAGTAGCAATTTGAAAAAGATGTGCTAGTAGTTCGGTCTGACGTGATAACAGAAGTGGCAATTGTCCACACATATTTTTAGGGAGAAATAAGGGCATTTGGTTTAGCCAAGAATTCGATTATAGCCCATCAATACTCAGTTCTGCAAATACAGGTGCCGATAAGTCAATAAATGAACCGGATCTGGTAGTACAGACATCCGTTCAACCAATCAAATGCTTCCATTAGTCGTGTTTTCGTGTCAGATATGTGCTTCAATTGCTTCACCAATATGCATCAGAACACCGTGAGTGATGGGATTTTGAATTCGATATAGAGAAAAATTCTGATTATTATCGGAACAAGCCAATTTATTAATAATGAAGCACTATAGTTACTACATAGTATAGCAGCATTGTTTTCTTATTAAATTACGCAACACCTGTAACCTGAAATTCTGTGAAATTGATTATTAATTCGTTTTTATTGGCTCCATTCTCTCTAGCTGTAATTTTCTTCAACAGTGTTATTTTGTTTAGTTCTTGTACAATAAAAAAGGCATTATTATTGTTGGCCCTTGAATATTTTACTAATTTAGACTATAAAGAAAGCTGAGTTTGTGGGTGCGGTGTTTCCTCCTAATAAAAAAAAAAAAAAAAAACGAAAAAAAGCCCGATGCTTTCTCCACAACACCGGTTTGATGCGGTATCGTTATTATGAGAGGCTGTTACCCATACAGCATACGTAATAACACTGAGTTGCTGATGTCTAATTACTTTTGCATTTTATTTTAGATTTAAGGGTCAATTCAGCCATTCCCTTTTCCTTTTGTTTATTTTGGTGTAGTGTTACAGTTTCGAAAATAAAGAACATGAGAGAAAAAATCCAATTAATGTCAATCGCTAAATCCAGAATAATAAGAAATCAGAAATCCCTTTTATTTGTCCTATAAATCGTTCATTAAAGGGAATTTTCATTTCTGTTTTACAGTAGACCTGTAATCAAATTACAGGAAATCGTGTCGAATACGAGATGTTTAAAAAAAAGAATTTTAATGATGAAATAACTGAAATATTCAGTACAGTACTATGTATATAGGCTACTACTACTTTTCTCTACTGCGTTATTTATTCGGAAGGCTTTAAACAATGCAATCGTTTGTGCGCTTCATGTTTAGTAAGAGAGATTCGCCCCAAGTTCACAACACATTGCGCAAAACATGAAGGTCGTCCTGGAAAATGACGGCCTGAAATATACCTATATTATTCATACGTGTGAAGTTTGTAAGTTCTTCGCCTTTGTTAAACAAGAATGAATAAATAAACCCGACAAGGGAGCATGACGATCACGCTTCCACTCTATTAAACATGTGCATATAACTATAAATGTATAATGCAAAAATATTTGCAGCATCATTCTGAGATGACTAAATAAAAAAAAACGAAAAAAAAAACGAAAAAAACAAACACATTTTACTCCTTCTGCCTCATTTTTTCGTTTTCCCCTGTCTGTTCATTGTAATAAATAGATAAAGATTGAAATCAAAATATAGCTGAAAATAACTTAAAGCGTATCCGCAGTCCCATTTAAAAAATCAGTCCAGCCAAAATGAGCGGCAATTCAGCTTCTGGTACTGGGTATAGCAAAATAGATACTGTATTTCGTCACTTTCGATCAATAAGCAAACTTGTTGTCCAAGAAAGTTGACCACGTTAGCGAAATCAGTTACGAGCATAGTTACCTATTCTTATAAGACCTTGTCCCATTTTTCTTTATTTTTTTGTTACACATGAGAAAAGAAAGTATTATTGCTGTTATAACGGTATACAATTTTTGGCTCCGTCCACTCGTCACTGTAGTTTAACGTGAAGGAGGGTGAAGAAATATGAATCGTGGTAGGATAATAATCACACCCAGACATGCAGATAGCGCCTACTTTGAAAAGATTACCATCAAATTAGAACGTGATGCATTGTAAATGTGTCAATTTATCTGTCCGGTCAAAACAATGGGGCTATCGCGTGTCTTGTATATGCGGCGAATCAACTTGAAGAGGGTTTTAAAAGATTATTCAGTCCAGAAATTTTGCGTGTGATTGCGTGCTGCAGTACTACTAAAATTTAACAATATCACAAACGAAAGAAGCGAACGTGCAAGAGAGATAATCCCTTGTCTTATTCTTTGAAACCAAAGGGTGGAATATTAGGGTAATAGATTTTCCGAGATTTTCCTATTCAACGGCTGTCACAGCATGGTTTTATTTTTGTTACTGTCAATTTTTCATGGTTTTGGTCAAATTTGTTGCGGGTAGTTCTACTTTTTAAAAATATCCTTCGTAATCTGATGGGATTACCTTCAACTTCAAGATTCATCCATAGACCATTGAGCCTATGGAAATGATAGGATTAGCGCGGATTGGCAAAAGGTGAGCTTGTCTTGTTTAAAATATAAAATTACGAATTAACGGTAATTAGTAACTGTCTTTCCTCGTCCCTAGGGAATAGAATAAAGTAAAAACATGTTGCTATATGTGCTGTTTTTATTATATTTGTAAAAAGGGAAGTAAGCAATTAAGAAATGACAAATTAATAAGAAACACAGTTGAATTTTCCTTGGATATTTTCCTGAGTTGCGTTAATGCGTGATTCTGTTTATACAGCGCATATTGGGCTGAGCAAGGAGAGTTGAAGCTAAGGATTTCGTGACAGCTAGTTTTCGTTGAGCCTTCCTACTCAAGGTTGTGCCATGCCCGTTTTTCTAGCTTAAGGCTACATGGAGTACTGGCCTGCTGCATTCTTTTGAAGTCGGAAATGGACGCGGGACAAGGTTTCAAATTTGAATTCATCCCAAGGTCGATACGATCGTTGACGTCAACTATACTGGTGTTCTGATAGTTATTTATTCTGTTTTGAAATTTCAGTGCGAAAGGAATAAGGTCAGCGAAGGGGCTGAAACTGCTAAAACCTAACATGAGCATAGCATAAGAAAATAGTGAATTTTTCGACGGAAGGTGGCGTGTAACAAGTCCGCAACAAGCGGAATTGTTTATTCTTTTATTCAATGTACTCACGACCGGACGAGCCGGTTTGGGACTCTGTTGTTGGTCTGTCGCCGATTCAGAGGACATGCCACAACTATTAGCTTTGGAACATCATTTTGTGGGTGTATCACGCTTACATTTCCAGTGTAGTTAACTGGGTATAATAGTGCTCCGGTCGCTTGTACGTATTGTTTCACAAATTTGATGATTTTTTGTAATCAACCTTGTGTATATTTGTTTTCGTTTGTTTTGTCTATTGGTGGACACAGACTTAATTTTATCGGTCTGGGATCGCCTGGGATGATAAAACTTGCGTCACTGCATTGTTAAGACGCAACCAACGGAGTTATTTGTTTTAAATTAGAAAGGATTCACGTGTTTGTGTCGCAGTTTGGGTTCAGTTTATCTTTGATCGCCATTCTGTCCGGCCGCATCATGCTTGCGGAACCAACATTTTGGACCTGGGCGAGGGATTCAACTTTACTCGTTGTCACTATCGTATCGATTTTTGCAGCGTTTAGCAATAGTCTTACTTGGTAAAACAATCTTATGAAAACTATTGTCAACCTTGAAAGTCATGTAACTCTTGCTGTCTATCTAATCTTTGAGTTAAATCTCCACTAAATGATTCAACGACTTTTTAAAATACTTGGCAGGTATTTGCAGCAACTTTGGGGAGCTTCCGGAGACTTTTGGCAATCCCTATGGGATCGATTCCTCGATCGATTCGGAGACGACCAATTTTGCCTCTTTGTTTACGGTTTGTTACATTAAATATTAAGAGCCTTAGCAGAGAATATGTGGTCTTTTGTTCAGTTCAATGTCAGCATACAAGGAAGCGACGGTATACGAATGTGATCTGATACCGGTCACGTAAGGCAAGCTCTACCGATAAGACATTGATTTTTTATTTTTATTTTCTTTCGAGCAGGAACGACAATTATAACAATGTGCTTGTATTGGGGAGTTGGCTTCATCTACATTATGATGGATTACTTTAATTGGCCCAAATGGATTCGTAAATACAAAGTTCAGCCCGGTACTAACGAACCCGTGGATACAAAGCGCCTTATCACGGTAAGACCAGGCTCTTATCTACACGTAGCACATGAGTTACATGTTGCTATATGGATTCCCAATAAAAAAACAAAACAACAAACAAACTTTTTGCTATCGCAATTTTTTAAAAAAACATTAGATATTGAGATGCTATCAGTATTCAACATTCAACCCCTGTCTATAATTAATAGACGTGGCCCTTCATTAATTGATAATTCCTGTTGCATCTATAGCAACAGATTTCGTTGCATGACATAAAAACTTCTACTGAAATATTTTCGTGTGCAGGCTATTGGTCACGTGTTGTTTAACCAAATATTCGTCGGTATTCCATTCGCCATTTTTGGTTATTGGATGTTGAAAAAACCTTTAGCGCCAGTTCATGTCCTGCCAAATTTTAGCAGCGTACTATTAGGTAAATTCTGAAATAAAAGTAATCAAGTTGCATATTGAAAATTCATTTCATTTTTTTGTATCGTAACTGGAAGTTTAAAAAATTATTTGATACGGAATAATTCAATAACTTTTATACATTTCCTTTAATAGAGTTGGCCGTGTTTATCGTCGTTGAAGAAATTGCCTTTTATTATTCTCATAGGTAAGCATGTTATTATTGGACCATAAGTTTCTAATAAATAGTAATATAAATACAATAAAATGTATCTATTGTGTTAAATATGGAATTAGGCTTTTGCATCACCGACGGCTGTACAAATATATCCACAAGAAACATCACGAGTGGACTGCTCCCATAGCCGTGACCGCGATTTACTGTCATCCGCTTGAGCACCTCTTGTCTAATATTATACCTCCGGCTTTGGTGAGTAATGTTGCTTGATGACGAATATGGTGCTATTATACCTTTCTTGGTATTATATAGCCTACTGTATTTAATTCAAAAATTCATTTTGATCATGACAGTATTTTATTTACATCTTCCATCTTATTTATAATCTCCAGGGTACAATCATCATGAGTTCACACATTTCCACCTCGTGGCTTTGGTATTCTATGGCTATATTAAGGACGTTGAACGATCATTCCGGCTATCATATGCCGTTTTTCCCCTCGCCTGAGGCTCACGATTTTCATCATCTCAAGTTCAATGAATGTTACGGTTTTCTCGGTATTCTTGACTATCTTCACGGCACTGACAAATTATTTCGTTCCTCTCCTGCCTTTAAGCGTCATATTGTGTTATTAGCCATAAAACCGCTTCGTATGCAGTTCCCCGACGAGTCGAAGAGTAAAATGAACTTAAATGATGAACGTTAGCGCGTAATATGTTTACTTGAAGGAATAAGCAAAATTCATTCCATTAATAACACAGCTTGTTTCGTTTTTTCGTATACGTAAAATAAAATTGATTGAATTCAGATATATTGTCTTGTTGGATTTTATGCATTAGACTATAGATCTTATTGGAATTAAAAGTACGCGGAAAGAAAAATTGGTGTGCAGCTTACGCCAATGCGCACCACTGTAGTGGAGTAGAGTCAAGATAATTTTTAATTGGGAAAAATTTGATCACGTGTTTTTTTTTTAATGAGCTTTGTTATTACTATGATTCTGTATTTGTATTAAAAACCCTTCTCGAAAATATTAATGTTTTTTATTAAAAAAATAGAAAACAAAATCAAAAATTTGGAAAATGTAGTAAAATAGAATGAATTTATTGAAATAATTATTTTTTACACCTAATAAATGTTTCTTGTGTTTTTATTTATCATATTACCAAGTTTGAAAATGATTGGATGAACGATACTCTAATAATAAAAATAACTGATGGACTAAGCGTAAAATTTCATGACGTCACGAAATGGTGTTTACATGGGACCTTATGCCGGATAGTCCCTCTGTAAATTCTTTTTTTATAGTAAAAGAGTGGTTCTAAAATTTTTCTATTTTTATACAAAAATTCTTAAGATAATGATTTATAATAACAAAAAAGTCATTCGCAAATATGTCTAGCCATTCTTAAGTTATTCAGCTTTTAAAATCGCCGAAAAAACGTGTTTGCCGCTACGGTTCATAAAAGGCAAACATATAGCATACATATGGCGTCAACCCACAACAAAACAAGCAACCAAACGCTATGTCAGAGCTATAGACTCCTGGTCGCTTCTCGGCTGTATTGGCTTCCCTATCCCAGTTAGGGGGGTAAAAGTGGTCCGATTTGGAAACTTTAAAAAGCGCCTCTAGTGAGTGTGTCAGTTCCTACGAAAGAAGCCAACCAATCAGGAAGGGTCTATGAAAAACTTATCGGCGAATCACAGCTTACTTTTCTACGGAGCTAAAGATTCAACCAATCCCAAAAATCATAGATGGCTCTTTTTAACGTTTCCACTTCACAACTTCTGACAGGCTCCGCCCTAAAATCGCTGAAAATCGGACCACTTTTACCCCCCATTCCGGGACAGGGAAGCCAATACAGCCGAGAAGCGACCAGGAGTCTGTAGCTCTGGCTATGTGTATGCGGAGGCCCTTTTTCTGAGTCATAAAGGGATGGTTTCTCGACTCCATAAGAACTTTTACTTGGGCCCTCTGTCCAACTTTTTTCGAGCTACGCTACTTTCTATCCCCTAATTTTAGAACTGAGCCAGTTTTCTGTGGCTTTGTCTGGCGGCTGTCTAAATAATCATTTATCAAAAAATATGGTGGTTCAATCCGCTTGGGTACATTTGCATTTTATGATTTTTTAAAACTCTTTTTGTCATATTTTAATGCAAAACTGATAAAACACATTATTCTGTAAAGAAATGTCATTTTTTGAAGGTTTTTTGATGGAATTAGGGGATTTTTTATTTTGGTGCGGGACTTGGAAAAACAACTCTAGGAAGTCTCTAGGAATGAGTTCTCTACACAAACACTAGAGGCAGAACGGTCACTGGAACAGCTTCTGAAGCCACTGGGCTTATGGGACAAGGCTTTATGGAGTCGAGAAACCATCCCTTTATGGCTGTGACTGTAGCTTAAAAATTTTTTTATGTGTGAGTTTTATAAGGATCGTGACTATGCTACTAGTATCTAGAGATAAATAGTAAGCCAACCTTCCGTTAGAGAGCTAGAGTACCAGAGAAGGACACCAGGGAACATGTATCGGGAGTGCACGTAGATGCACATCTAAAGAAGGCTGTAAAGTACGAGACGCAGCAAGGACAGAAGTACTACTACTAGAGCTACACGCACGGATAATCTCAAGCCACGTGCGGCGGGATCAACAGCCCCTTCTTCCGGTGAATACGTGATGGCGTTCATGGCCTCATTATAATTCTCCGTATTATGATTCCCCGTATTCTATTTCCTCATTACGATTCTCTGTATTCTATTTTGGTCTGTCTTCATTCTCTGTTGCTTCCTGGTTCTGGAAGTATAAAAGGAGCCGTTCCGCCGCTCAGAAGTCAGTAATTTGGGCCTGCTCAACCCGACTGTCTCCTGGCTCTCAGTTCTAGCTCTAGACTGTCTGCTAGATTGTATTCTGTGTATTTGATTGTATTTGTGTACCTGTGTTGGATAAATACAGAAGCGTCATCCCTTGATGATTGAACTTCTAATTTATTTATACAAGTTAAAGTAAGGTCCTGAGCGGAACCTTACAGTTTTATGTATGCTTGAGTCGTGGTATGAACCTAAGTAGGTGCATACCAACCAAACAATGCATTGGCAACATACCACGACTCAAAGGGGGGCGGATGGGTGAGTTGGATAAGGCGTCACTTGGTGATCGGGGCACCTTGTGATCCGAGTTCGACTCTCCTGGTGAGCATAGTTGCTCCCACATCCGGGCACTACCACTACAGGGACAGTTCACACCTCTTCCTACACAGTCGTTAGTTTATAAGAAAATGATGGTACTTCCATCGCCCTCTTCCACACAAAAAATACACACTACAACACTAACACCGCTCATGAAATCGACCCAAATCAACAGAAAAAAATAGTTTGCCGGTGCAAGAAGGTCACTCTAAGTTGGAAAGACCAGATATCTGTGACATAGCAGACGCACCTAACCATAAACAAACAAACAAACCAGGACTCAAAGCCTCAAGCATAAACATTTTTTTAGTTCGGCTATAGGCCACAGTATCGCGCATTGGCTTAAGCTGCGCACCACTTTAGGATTTTCGCGTACTTTTAACTGCAATAACATCTTAAGTCTTTGATTTACTGATATCCTTCTGCTTTTAGAATTTAAAAGCATGAAGCAAAAAGCAAAGAATATACATCATGGGCTTTAATTTATTACTGATGATTAATTTATTATAGTAGTATTCAAGGTCTTGAAGGCGGAAACTTCGATAACACAACTGTAACGAATCATTCGCTACGTTACTGCGCGCGCATCTTATTACTACATTATTTATTTTGAATAACAGTGACCACTACCAAATATGGTCACGCGTAAGACCGCGCTACTGCTATTTTTGCCAAGCTCTTAATTATTCACGCTTCATGTGCCTTTCCTTATTTGAATAATTGCTAGTAAAGGCAGATAGGAAGCTGCCTGAACATGATTCGCTCCAGGAGCTTGTGGACGACTTCATAACCTTCTTCAGCAAGAAGCCGGCTGATCTGAGAGCTGATCTCGACACGCGTGAGACTGGAGGAAATCACCTGGACGACCTATTGTCACCTTCTGTTGCTGATGAAGATTGTCTTTTTTATTTTCCTCCTGTTTCTCGTACAGATATTTATTCCTGTTATTGATATCGTTAAGCTGTGTCCTACTAAATCATGCTCTCTTGACCCTATTCCGACTGCCTTGCTGAAAAGTGTTATTGATATTCTTGCCACACCGATCGCCTTGCTTTACAACCTATCCGTCTCTACTGGTATGTTCCCATCCAAGCTGAAATTAGGTCTTATAACACATTTGCTGAAGAAATCGTCTCTGTGTCCCAACGAAAAAGCTAATTTCCGCCCAGTTACAAATGTCTATTTTTCCTCCAAGTGTCTTGGGATCAGCACTGTGAATAATCTGTTTGTCCCTGTCCAATCCGCTTATCGTGCCCAGCATTCAACAGAAACGGCTCTAATACGCGTCTATAACGACCTGCTGCTTGCGGTTGACGATAGGGACGCTGCAGTGCTAGTTCTCCTTGACTTCAGTGCTGCCTTTGATACGATTGATCATGGCATCCTTCTACGGCGCCTTGAGTCACGATTCGGGATTAAAGGGAAGGCCTTGGAGTGGATGGAGTCCTACGTCAATGGTCGCCACGAAGCAGTTCTAATAGATGGCTACGTCTCTTCTCATGTCCCTTTGCGCTATGGTGTTGCCCAGGGTTCTGTACTTGGCCCAATTGTATTCACCCTGTACACCAGTCCATTGCATGACCTTATTTGTGCATTTGGTATCAACTGCCATTTCTTCTCCGACGACACCCAACTCTACAAATCCTTCCGGTTTTTGCGTCGTCTAGTGCTTCATGGTGGTTCCCAGCAGGAAACCTGTCGTATTCTAGCGAGCTGCATTGCAGCCATTCAAGGCTGGACTGTAGAGAACAAGCTGTCCCTGAACGTTGCGAAGACTGATTCACTGACGGTGTCTGCGGAGAAGGCTGCGGTTCCGCCATCGAGGATTGACTTGGGCGAGGAGGTGATCATCTCATTAGTGTCAGTGAGAAATCTTGGGGCCATCTTCGATCAAGATGGATAAGCATGTGAGTGACCTCTGCCGTCGGGGGTTTTATCACATACGTCGCATTTCTCTCATTCGCAAGTATCTTGACTATGACGCCACTGCCCGCCTCATCTCGGCATTTGTTCTATCTCTCCTCGACAACGGTAACTCTTTGCTCGTTGGCCTCACCGAAAAGCAACTAGACAGGCTGCAGTCAGTCCAGAATGCAGCTGTTCGACTAATCAACTGGTCCTCGAGAACAGAACGCATCAAACCGCACCTGAAAGCACTTCACTGGCTACCAGTCCGCTCCCGCATAAATTTTAAAATTGCTACATTAGCTTACCGCTGTGTGCACGGCCTGGCTCCCTCCTATCTGGCTGAACTGGTTAGTCTTCAGGAACCGAAGCGCTCTGATCTTCGGTCTGAGATGGGCATGCTTAAGCTTGTCGTCCCACCAGCAAGAAAGGAGCGATGCGGAGAACGTGCTTTCTACTGTTGTGCACCTAGAATTTGGAACGCCCTCCCCCTCTCTCTTCGCTCTCTCCCAACTTTTTCTTCCTTTCGAGCTCAACTCAAGACTTTTATGTTTAAAATTGTTTTTCCCTAGATACTGTATCATCCACTTATTGTGAGCTTAAGGGCGCCTTTGACCATGCAATGAAAAAGGCGCCTAACAAATATATATTATTTTTATTATTATTATTATTATTTAATTATATTTTAACTGTTTTAATGCGAATTATCAAGCCTGGATTTGCAGCTACAAGCACGTTTGCTTGCAGCTGCGATTAAGGAATGTTCACTTTCTGTCTCCAAATTGCAACCAGCTATATCCATGTAAATTGTTATATCCCTGCAGCACCTATTGTTTTGCAAACAGCTACAGTGGTCACCACGAGTATTAGAAATTTTTTGAATTGGCAATGCGGCCGTGTTAATGTCTCGCTGAATTGCGCGACAATTAGAGGGGCTAGATTTTTTTTGAAATTTTGGCAGAAACCTTGATTAAAAGGCTCTGAATTGAAAAAATACTAATCGTTGTAGAAGCCTCTGCTGAGGCTCTACACGACTTTCCATGAGTATTAGAAATTTGTTTCCCTGTGCTTTTCTTATGGCGGGATCAGTATTTTCGGTGGCCATATTTTTGGTTCGAATCAAGGTATCGCCCTTCTAAAAGTCCTGAACGATATCCTATCGGGCATCTCCGATCACTATTTCGCTGATGATTTTCAGGAATATGAGTCTTTCATCCCTTTGCCGTCTGCGGCTGACCAGCAACGAGCTTATTTCAACCTATTGGCGTGCCTCGCCGATCAGGGAAAGTGGCTTGCTGCCAATCGTCTCAAATTGAACGAGGACAAGACTGATGGTCTATTTTTATCTACAAAAGATAGCGTTAAGAAGCTGTGATAACCGGTAACTCCGGTTGAAACAAAGAAAAGGATTGCGTTTTCTAGCAATTGAGATCCGACTACTTGTTCAAACAGTTGGAAGAGAGAGAGATCCGTACAGCGTGGTCAGTGTTGCCGGGAGTGCTGAGCGATCGCGACTCGATTACTGTACAATAATTATTGACTCGATCGCTCCGCTAGCGCTCTAGCGGTGAATTGTTAGCGATAACTTAGCTTTAAAATATTGAGCGAGCGGTAAGCGCCGCTTCCGTTGATTTTGCGCTGATTTGACTAGTGCGCCATCTCTTAATAGATTTTGTTACTTTATGCATTTTTTCATAACTCTGAAAATTTTCCATCTGTCTAGATGAATGGAAAAAGTGTTCAAAATAATTGCTTATATTTCTATTTATAATGGATTATGGGGGTGAGACAGATAATAACAGGTAAACTATTTTCAATTTTGTTATACTAATTCATTTCGGCTTAAATAATAAAATTATTGACGTTAGTTGACAACGGTAAGAAAGTGGGCCATTGAGGAAAAAAGTCTGGTTACCACCACAAATGTTTGAGTTTGTTAGTGATGTTCCAATGTGGCCACATCTGAATATAAATGCCTTTTGGGTTGTATCCCCAAAACAAATGCTGATGGCTCCATTAAGTTTCTTAGGGTATCAAATACAAGCAGACATAACGCCAAACGTCACATTGAGGTATTTCTTTAATATAGCAATTGTAATGCGAGTAACAGAAAAATAGTTTTTTGTTGGTTTAATGTAGGAACAACATTGTACAAAGACAGACAGAGCGGCATTGACTCGATTTCTTGAATTTTTCGAGAATAATAAATAAGGTACCAAAGCAAGCAGCAAGTTTGGAACAGTGGGAGTTTCCAACACAAGAGGCATTGGATAACTACATCACTGTATGTTTAACTTATTTTGCGTTCTCCTAAAAACATTTAAAATTCAATTTAATTGAAATTTTCATACAGGAGTACTTAATAGTATCAAGACTTTCTTTCAATCACGTTGGAAGTGAAGGCTTTGTGACCATCACAAAGAAATTAGCTGGTGAAAACTTAATTGTTCGTGGAAGAACCTTTTTTACAAAGAAAGTGAGAGAGCTGTATGAAGTGAGAAGCAAACAACTAGCCGATTTACTTGATAAGATTGACTTCGTTGCCAGAACTGCGGATGCATGGAGTAGCCTTCATAGAAAAAAAATTATTGGTGAGACAGTTCACTGGTTTAATGGAAAAAATAAGAGAATCAGTGGATGTCTTACTATAAAACGAATTATTGGATCAACTACTTATTTAGTCATTGGTCGTCTACTTGAGAAAAACCATAACGATTTTAACATCAGCGGCAAGGTTTCAATGATGACTACTGATAATGGTTCACATTTTTTGAAATCCGCTAGAGAATTCAATAAACATTCCGTCGCCCAGAGAACTATCCTTCAAATGCAAATAGATCAGGATTGAACAACTCAAGAGGTAATCAAGGAAGACGAGGGAGAAGTGATCGAGGAGGAACCGCTCGTCGATATAATTCATAAAGATATCGACCATACGTGACATGCAGCTATTGTACTAAAGACTGGCACTCTCACGAGGAATGTCGAAAGCGCAAGCGTGATGAATTATTGGAAAAATCAAGACAAGATAATGCAGCAGTAGCTATCACTCCACCAATACAGAATTCATCTCAAAATGGAGCCAAATCGAATAACGAGGCGTCAGGACCCAAACGGGATCACAGTTTCATCTCAAACTCCACCTGTTTCACATCTCGGCGTTCTCAGGATTGGTTTGCTGATTCCGTCGCGACACAACACATGACCGATCAACGAAAGTTTTTCAAAAGTTATTCACTCAAACACATGGTTCGTGAAAGGTATAAGTGGCGCTCAACTCTCGGTACATGGCTATGGCAGCATAGAGTCCACAGCATTGATGGACGGAACGAAGCGGACAGCATTAATCGAAACAGTTTTGTATGTTCCTGATCTTGGAGTGAACCTACTCTCTATTGCCGCTATCACTGAAATCGGTGTAACGGTACACTTCATCGAATCTCACGTGAGTTTTAACAAAAAAGACTCAATTGTGATGGTTGGCGAGCGTATTAGAAGAACGCTCTATTATTTGGCCATTACGGTAGATCCGCCATATGACTGGGCATGTTTTACGACGCCAGCTCCTCCATCTATCGACGTGTGGCATCAACGTCTGGCACACACCAGTGTCAAGAAGATACGCAAGATGGCATCTCTGGAAATGGTAGATGGTCTGATTCTACCCAATCATGACGTCTCAGTCAAACAGCCGTGTCCGGGTTGCATGTGCGGAAAAATGCAACGCTCAAAATTCAAACTAGATAGAACAAGAGCAACCCAGATTGGAAAACTTTTCCATTCCGATGTATGTGATCCAATGCACATTGCTACACCAAGAGGATCCAAATACTTTGTTCTTTTTACTGACGACTTTAGTGGTTATCGCACTATTTATTTTTTAAAACAGAAATCAGAAGTTGCCGACTCCTTTGAAGATTACGTCAATATTCTGCGTACAGAAACCCGACAACCAGTTCACACACTAAGAGCCGACAACGTAGGCGAATTTACTGGACATCAATTTAAAGAATGGCTATCCACCAATGGTATCAGATTGGAGACATCAGCACCACACACCCCAGAGCAGAATGGTGTTTTGGAACGAGCCAACAGGACTTTTATGGAAGGTGCTCGCTGCCTCATCCATGCTAAAAATATTCCACTGGAGTTATTGGGACAAACCATCGCCTGTGCAGTTTATACACTAAATCGTGTATCCACAAAAACAGCTCCGAACACCCCTTATCAAAACTGGTTTGGTTCGAAACCGGATGTCTCTAACCTTCGCATCTTCGGATCCACTGCGTACATTCACGTGCCAAAGGCGGAAAGAAGAAAGCTCGATTCTAAAAGCATCACATGTTTTTTCGTCGGGTACTGCACCACAAAAAAGGCATACCGTTTTTGGGACCCATCACTCACAAGAAAGATAAAGATCAGCAGGGATGTTGTATTCAACGAACAGATCCATGACACACCATGAGAAGGGTCGGTACAATCTGACATGGATGAAACAGTCAAACAACTTCTTTCTGACTTAATGATTAATTCTCACATACCTGTCACACCAATCAGCGAATCTAGTACAACCATCCTCTCCATTAAATATTGATAATAACCTTTTAGATTCAATCACCATTCCAGAATCTTCTCAACACGCAGAACCATCTACGGCGGATACAGAACACCCGAATCCAAATCCATCTGTTCGTGAAACCCATAATTCAAACCCTAACCATCCTATTCCTGTTTCTCCAAATCCTTCACAAAATGAACCGGAAATAGATCCCCCTAGCGATCGCATCCGTCACTCCAAATATCCTCTACAATTTCGTGAACCAAAAAGACAATGGGATGAGTTTTTTCCAAATTTGACTTTCCCAAATTGAGCCGTACGAACCCGAAACCTACAAAGACGCCATGACTTCTCCTAACCATCAACGTTGGAAACAGTCAATTCAAGAGGAATATGATTCTCTCTTACATAACAACACCTGGAGTATCACAACTCTTCCACCCAGTAGAACTTCAATCAAGTCTCGATGGATCTTCAAAGTCAAACCAGGCGTTCGTGGTGCTGATCCCCGGTATAAAGCAAGATTAGTAGCCAAGGGCTACTCTCAGCGTTTTGGCATCGACTATGACGAAACTTTTGCCCCAGTTGCTAAACAAGATACGATGATCCTGTCGTTTGGAGCAGTCTACGACCTCGAAATGCATCAACTTGACATCAAAACCGCCTTTTTATACGGCAAACTAGATGAAGAAATCTACCTAGAGCAACCGGAAGGTTTTATCAAAAATGGACAAGAACACGTGGTATGTAGACTACACACATGCTTATATGGGCTAAAACAGGCATCCCGCGTCTGGAATCGACATTTTGATACCTTTCTTCGGAAATTTGGCCTCATTCCAAGTGAATCTGACCCTTGCCTCTACCATCGCCACCACAAGGAGAAGTTCACAATGGTCATCATATGGGTCGACGATGGTTTGGTTTGTAGCAACAGAAACAAAGCAATTTCAGACATTTCAGCAATTTCAGACAATTAATTATCTTGCAGAACACGAGATCATCAGAAGCAAATCACTTCGTTGGATTGTCAATTTCCCGCAACAGGAAAGAAAAATTGCTTTACGTTTCCCAACCAGATTACACAGAAAAGATCCTGCAGCGTTTCCACATGAGTGGATGTAATCCAGTCAGTCTTCCGGCAACCCCTGGAGCATTCCTAAACAAAGAGGAGAACTCTGAAAAAACTGTTAAAGTTCCTTTTAAGGAAGCCACCGGATCCCTCATGTATCTAATGCTGTCGACAAGACCGGACATTGCTTTCGCAGTGAATCAAATCTCTAAATTCTGCGAAAATCCTCAACCAGCTCATTGGGCCGCTGTCAAGAGAATCTTTTCATATCTACAAGGCACGAGAGACTATGGTTTACGTTTTGGACCTTCAATTTCTGTTCCAATTAAATATACTGACTCCGACTACGCCGGAAACACTCACACACGGCAATCGACATCAGGTTTCATTTTTATCCTAAACGGAGGGTCTATTGCATGGAGTTCTCGTCGACAACAATGCATTGCCCTGAAATTTCATCAAAGGACGAAACACATTGATGTCCGCTTTCATTTCATCAGAGTCTGTCAAGAAGCGAAAGAAATCGATGTTAAGTATATCACCACTGCCGTAAGAGCTAGCAGATTCATTCACAAAACCATTAGGGGAGACCGGGGCTATGTGGGACACTTTTTGTTTTTCCGCTGCCAAATTTGTTTAAAGATAAATTAAGAAAAAATAAAAGCATAGGAGTGATTCCCTGTTATTTGTTTATGTTTGGTAATTTTTTTAAATTTTTTCTTAAATGTAAGTGTAAGTTATTCAATAAAATGTAAAGAGGAAAAAAAAAAAAAGAAAAAAACAGGGTTAAATGGGACAGAGGCAGGGGCAAGCATTTTTCTCTGCAACGGCTGAATTATGCTTATTAAACCAACCACTGGTAAAAAGGAAATTCCTTTCTCTTTCAGAAGTGCTGTCTCTTAATTTGTTATATGAAGTATAAGTGGAGATAATATAAAAAAAGTAAAGATGTCAATAAAAATATTTTTCAAAATCCCATTTTTTTGAATTTTCCATAAAACTCGAAAAATAAACAGTATTTCAATTTAAAAAGTTTAGAGGACAAACAAAACATCATTTAGCATACACTGCATTTTTTTCATAATTTTTAAACAAGTTTAACATATTTTAATTGCTCTGTCCAACATTGCCCCGTGTCCCACATAGCCCCGGTCTCCCCTACCCAATCCACGTTTTTCTCAGCTTCGTGAAGCGATTGGTATTGTGCCAGTTCCGGAAATCTAATCTCCTTTTTTTCATTTTTATTCTTCAAATTTAGAAGCAATCAACACATAAGATCAACACTGTGGAGATGCAACATTCTGTTCATCACGAAAGACTCAGTCATCTTATTGATTTAATTTCGTTAGCGTCGATTAATCGCCACTGGTCGTCGTACTTTTGGAGGAGAGCGTATCCCATCCCGTTCTTCCGCTACGCATCCACCTGTAGGGACGTTTCCCTTGATGGATCAAAGTGTGCCAGGATGGGAGGGGCCAGCAGGGCCGCTTTGACCGCCTCGAACGCCTGCTGATCTCGTGGTCGGCTGTCAGGTATATAGGTTTCGTGAGCTGAGCAGAGGCCGTAACGGGCCTTTGGCGGCAGCGACATCTGATGAGAATTCAGCGAGTTGTTCGACGAGTCCCATGAAGGATCGGGGCTCAGTAATGTTTTTGGGCCGTGGAAAACGCGAGATAGCCTGCAACTTGCTGGGATCGGCCGTGAACCCGCCATGTTGGATCTCGTATCCCACCCACGACACTTTTGGCTGGGCGAACTGAAACTTCTCCAGGTTTAGAGTAATACAGGCCTTCCGGGCCGCTTGAAGGAGGGCACATACATGCCTACATGCCTTTCACGTGCGCTGGGAAATCGCGGTCGAAACGGAGTAGGTCATCGACGACGCGCACCGTGTTGATTTGATCCACAAACGCCATGTCCGCCCGGCGATTATATTCATCGCCTGAACAGCTGAGTCCCATTGACGCTCGCAAGAACTTAAATCTGCCCCAAGGAGTCATGAAGGTCGTGAGAATTTGGCTGGACGGGTGGAGCGGAATTTGATAGTAACCATTAGCGGCGTCAAAACATGTGAAAAAGTTCGCTTCACTGTCGATTTCCGCGACGGCATCCCTCGGCGTTCTGGTGGGATTAGTGGGTCGCAGGACGAAACGATTGAGGGGAGTGTGGTCGACGCAAATTCGAAGTTTGCCGTTGGATCGCCGAAGAACAACTAACGGTGCCGCCCATTCAGTTGCTTCCTCCCCAGGAGCGATGAGTCCCTGCTTGACGTAATCGTCTAACAGCTGTTTTACTTCCGGCCGATCGGCGAAAGGTATGGGCCGCGCCCCGTTCACATAATAAGGGACTGCGTCATCCTGTAGTTGGATGATCATTTCCGGTCCCACCATAGACCGTAAGCCCGCCGATTGGTCGAAGACGTCATTGTAGTGGGCGACGATCGCTGCTTTAATTTCCGCCATTTGTTCAGAAGATGGGGATGATGGCACTGTAATGCTTCCGAAAAAGTCGATGTTCGCCTCCGGCGACTTTTTTGTGGAATCCGATATTGACCGCAACGAGGATGGCAGGCGATGGGGCGGCAGTGGGAGAGGATATTCGCTGTGCAATATGCGTAAATCTTTGCAGTCCAGCCAGCTCAAAAAAATGCCCTGTATTTCCGGGCAGATGAACACTGTCACAACGGCCGATTGTTCACCGTAACGGATATAAACGTCCCGTTGACCAATAGAGAGCAGAAGAGCCGACTTGTCGGCCACGACGAGGTCAAAGGCTGACGTAGGGAGGTCTGATTCGGTCAGCCCGATTGCTGATAGGAAATCTAGGCCGCCTACGCTCACTTCCGCTCCGGGGTCTGGGGTGACCTTATCGAAAGAGCATATGGGAGTGCCGTTACTGTTTAGCAGTTCCACCGATATGGTGGGGGTTCGGCGGTCGCGTTGTTTACCTTTTACGTTGCCGATTAAGATCCGCGCCATCTTGCTCTTCTGGCTGTTGCCGCCATCTGTTTTGTTCCCATGGTTGTTGGTATTAGCCCATTTTCTTACCGATGACTGCTGCTACTGCCGGGTTTTGGGGTTTGCTACCCTTTTCCGGGCATCTCGGAGCAAAATGATTCACCTTTCCGCAAATGTGGCATGTTTTTCCTACAGCTGGGCAGGTTTGGCCGGCAGAGTGCTGTGCCCAACCACAAGCATTACAGATGGATGACGACGATGGAAGATGCTTTTCACTCTGTCTGGTTTGGATAGAGGCGACACCTGTCTGACTCAAAAATTTTTCATTTTCCCGGGCCGATTCTTCGCTTCTACATAAATTGACCGCAGTCTGGGCTGTTGGGAATTGGCTGAGAGCGAGGGGCTTCTTCTTTGTTTCTGAATCCCGAACTCCCGCCATGATGCGAGTGGCCATTTGACCGTCAAAGCACGTACCACATATGTCTGCAGCGTCAGCAAGGCGGCGAAGACTGATATAGAAATCATCGAAAGATTCTGCTGGGCCTTGACGGCGTTCCTCGAAAGCTACCCTATCCAGGGCAATGTTTCGTTTCTCCCGTACATGGTTCCCGATGCGATCCAACACGTCGTCAGGTGTAGTAGGGGTTGCGGGTGAAATTCCCAAGACAATTTCCACTACCTGCTGCATGGATGGGCCGAGGCACATCCGTAGTGCTGCCATCTGTTCGGCCGCTGGATATTAGGATAATTGATTGAGCGCAGCATAATCATCCCATCGATTTCGCCATGACCAAAGTAGGGAGATTGATACATCCCCGTGTAACTTTTCCATGGTAGAAGGATCTAGACGTCTACGCGTGGTGGGTTGTACCACTGGAATTGCTGCAGCGGCTCCGGCTGCAGGCGGTCCTGGTGCGGTTGGAACGCCGATCAGGGCCGCCAACTGCGTTGTGATATTGGGCAGCTGTGTCGTAATGTTGGTTTGGAACAACTCCACTGCGTCTATTCTATTGCCCACGGCCGTCACCGCATCAATAGCGTCCTGGGTGGTAGCCATTGTACCTTGACGTCTTCAACGAGAGGGTCGGGGGGCTGCGGAACTTCTTTGATGTGGCAAGCGGGTGCGTAAATTATGCCCGTGACTCATGCGCGGGAACTGAGGGATAAAGAGCGATGACTTTACAAAATGTTTCACTGAATGGCATGTGATACGAGTATATTGGTGTAGATGAACGAAAAAAAACACATTACACAATGGGATACAATGTGTCACTCCGACCGAATAGCCCGTATGGGCGGACGACCATGAGATGTGTTGATCTATTCGCTGGAATTTGACTCGTTGTCTGCCGCAATTTGTAGAGTGTCGTCGTCGTGGTTACAATCTTCACGGGTGGTTGGTAATCGCCTAGCCGTAGATAAGCTACTTGCGACCACTCCGGCGTTCCGTGCAAGATATGCTGAGACTGGAGCTACGATTTGCTGTGGACGGTTAGCTTGAGGTGGATCACGTGGTGCGTACGGCACGTAAATTGGGCCTGGTACCTCTTGGACCACTGGTGCGACCGGTGCAGGTACTGGTGCGGCCGGGCTCGCTCCTGGATTATCACCCTCCGTCGTGGTTCTTGAATCACGACTTGTCGCTGTTGTCTCGCCAATTCCCGTTCAATTACTCGAGCAACGCGTCTTTCTTCTATTGCTGAACGTTTGAGCTCTCTACTCAGCTCGCTATTGCGACGGCGTGGCATGTGGATGGCCCAAATGCGTAGGAAATATTAGCAGCCCAAAGTATTCAGACCGATAAAGCTCGACGACCCACGACCATGAATAGGGACCAGCACTTGAGATAAAACACAAACAATGCCACAACAGTAAGGTTACTCACACAACACGGTACAACAAGACAGGGAAGTAATTGTAAACTTTGTTTGGTGTAGTTTATGAGACTGTGTAGTTTATAGACGGTCCCAATTGGACAAGATCATGAATGTGTAGAAAGTAACGGTCCCAAAGACCAGAGAAGATGGAAAGAGAGTGAGAGCTTTGAGTGAGATTTTGTTCTCTAGTGGTGAAGAAAAATGGCGGCGCCACGTGCGAAACGGGCCCGAAGAAATAGCCAGAACAATGGGGGCAAAAAATGGCGGCCCCCAAGCAGCACTCGACAAGCTGAAATGAAATAAGTGGAAAAGATAAATCGATAGCCCAGATACAATTTCTATAGGCAATAATCATTAAACAAATGTACTAATGATTAGTGTGTGGCGGCCCACGATATTCCGACCGATAAAGCTCGACGAGCCACGACCATGAATAGGGACCAGCAACAATACTGAAAAAAAAGAATGTGGACGACGATTAAGATAGAGGCTGTTGCCTGAAATGTCGGCGAACACTGCGTTTCGTGGTGACGACAAGATGGTGGCTTTACACACGAGACAAGCCCCAAAAATCTGGCTTCGATTTCAGAGTTATAATTAGCAGAAATGATAGCAATTGTGATTAAATGAGTTTGCAGGTTAGTTTAACCAACTGCGCCATGTTAGATTGTTGAATCACTGTGGTTAATCAAACAATTAACAGATTGTATTCGACAGCATACGAGAGAAACACCAAGCTGTGGCCGAACCGAAAGGAGACTGATCTTCTCGCTTCTGCCCCTTGTCCACTACCGCTAGTACTCCGCCATCTGCCATCTGGCGGTGGTAATAGCCACCACACAATAACAGATTAACATCACAGTTTCTGCGTTGTTATTTGGCGAATTTATATTGATATGAGTATTCAATATAGTTTTAATCAAATATTGGTTTGGATGAAGGCATGCATTGTATATGTCTCCGTCGTTATCCACGATGTCTACATCGAAGTGTCTTGTTTCTTGTAGCGTCAACAGTGCCTTTTCATTGTTTTTAAGGCTAATGTTAATGGAGTGTCCCCGTTTACGTCTTGGACACTTGTTGGCGTTCTATTTAATAGAGCTGCCAGCGCGTAAGGCGCGTTCTGTTCCGCTGCCCAATGCAAAATCGTTCTTCCCAAATGTTCCTGCACATCCAGTTTTGTTAACGGAAGTAAAACTCGGATCATTTTTGTTTTATTTTTTTTTAAAGCTAGTGAAAACGGCGTTTCACCACTATGATTTTGTATGTCGAGGTCGATTGTTTCTGTGGTTAGCAACACTCTAGCTATGCAGGCGATATCACTTGCGACGCATAAATGAAGAGGTGTTTCTCCACGGTTATCTTTTGCATTTACGTCTATTTCTCGTCTTCCCTAGTAGAACGAGATATCTTTTAGATATCTTTTAGATCTTTTAGATCTACATATCTTTCTGCTGTCTTTTTTTGTAGGCATCTTACAGATATCTTTTAAATATATACAAAAACATCACCCGTTTAACATATCTATAAAACATTTAGAAAATATCTTTATAAAAACATTTTACGTAAGATTGCGGCCAGAAAAAAAATTATTTTTGGACCGTTAAAAAACCCAGTTTGAAACCCATAAATTAGACCACCAAAAGCCGTCTTTTATCAAGCCTATTCGGACGGTATAGACGACGGCTTTTTTATCCCAAATAAAAAAATGTGCGTCTAAATTAGACCGCCAAAAGCCGACTTTTATCCAGCCTATTCGGACGATCACACAAAGACGTCTTTTTTCCCAAATAAAAACCAAGCGTGTTGTCTGGGTATTTAGACACAATGAATGAAACAATTCGAGTATCAATTAATTTAGAATCAAATAATTGAAATCGTACAATGTCAAATTAAAAAAAAATCCTTCAAAATATACTTTCCGCCACTTTTTTCAACAAAATTATCAATCCTCGTCATTTTTCATCACAACACATTGGAGATTAAGGTAAAGTTGCAAATCTCCTACTAGGAACTTGATCCTACTGATTTGGGTCTTGGTATGAAGTTTCTCTGCTATAGACTCTTCTTCGATCTGGAGTTTGGGTTCTGCTTCTTTGTGGCGAATTATTTTGAAAACGCACAATTTTTCTAAATCCGGAATTATTTCCTCCTTAGCCGGAGACTGCGTCTCTGTTAAACGCTGCTACTGTTTTTGTTTCCAGGCTTGGGTTTTCAGGATGATTATTAGGCCTACCTGTGGCCACCATCTGTGCAATGATTTGCTCCAGGTTGTTGATTTTCTCTGCGTTCTTCTCGTTTTCTTTTAAAATCACTGTAACAGCAGAAGTAAGGTCTTTATTCTTTGATATCTTCTTGATTTCTACTATCTTTTCACATTCCTCAGCCATGTCTATCTTCTCCGCATAAGTTGCATTGTGAATATTTGGTCTATTCCATACTAAATCTGCTATTGCTGTCTTTAGACCATTTAGTAAGACGTCTTTTTTAGTTTCATTTCTTAATGCTACAACAGTTATGTTTAAGCTTGTCGCCGTATTTTCACCATAAGCGATTTTATAGTAGTTTTTTTCTTGCCTTAGTTGTGTTATCAGCGAGGCCATCTTGTGTGTTATTTTTCCATATTCGGTAGTTCACTTTCTGGGCTGGAGTTAATGAATCATTGAAATTTGCTGCAGATTTAATTAACTTTTCTTGAAAAAAACGTAGTTTTTGTTCGTTCGTCCATCCTGCATTTGTTGCTATTCTTTCAGCTATTTTGAACCATTCTTCTATTGCTAGTTTACCCTTGATCTCTCCTGTAAAAAAATTGTATTTTTTTTTAGCTGTTTGCGCATTTATAACTCCGAGTCCGTTTTCTAAAATCTGGGCTTGTCTTTCCACCGCTGTTTGCCAGGCACTGCTGCTTGTGTTAATGCCATTTCCTCGTCGAAAAGATGAACTGGTATGTATGGTTGTACTTGGTTGTCTAGTACCTCGTCTGGTTCGAATAAGTGTCCAAGTACTGTAGACTGTCGCTGATTTTGTTAAACCTCCGTCTCTTCTTCTACTGGGTTTTCTTGTTTTTCGTTATCCTCTTCCTGGAGGTTGAGTTCTGGCTCTTGTTCGTCTTCAAGTAAGTCTTCTTGTTGCATGTCTCTGTTGTCTCGCGGCTCTTCGCGATAGTAGTCAAATAGGTCGTTTTGTGGGAATCGATTTGGTATATTTCTGTGTCTGATGTCAAATATGCTTACAAATTGAGGAAACCTACTTTTTAAATGTCTTCATCTAGTTTCCTTGTAACTTTCCGTGTCTTCTTCCAAGGTATCTTTTCTCTCAACCGGAGTTGTTAATTGTATAACAACCTTGCACTTGTTACACTGTTCTACTGTGGCGTATGCTGAATGTGAAACAGTTGCTTTACAGTTTGCACACTGACTTGCGAGTTCTTCTACATTACGCGGTGGTGCTGCCTGAGCCTGGGCTTGATCTAGAGCTTGAGCTTGATCTTGAGCTTCAGTCTGGTCGCCTTCTTCGGTGTAGTCAAATAATTCACTAACGCGATTTTTCTTTATCTGTACTGTGTTAAGAGGGGCAAAATTATCGTTCTCAAGAGTCGAAGGTGTTGGTTGTTTTCTCTGTTTATAGATAACCCAATTGGGGTCTACTATTTCTTTATATTTTGTCTCTAGGTTTGAAATTTCTGCTTCTAGTTGTTGAATTTCTTTAGAATCTCCCTCTTTTGGGCGATGTCGTCTCCCCGCTATAAATGCGATTCTGGCTTCGGCCGATGCTAGATCCGTTTTGACTTTATTTTTTAGTTTCTCTAGCTCCGCGGGAGTTAAAATATCTTTTGTCGGAGAACTAATAGCTTCTCCTGTCTGAGTTTTTGACTTACGAAAAAATTTTGGAATTCTATTTATTACTTACATTGGAAAATGAGATGATCGTAGTCTTGTTGGTCTGACAAGGTTCGTAAGTTGGCACGTTCACCAATTGTAAGGCGCTTTTATGGACGTGTAAAAGTGCGCTTACTTAGAAATAAACATAAAGACAATTCAGGACAAAAGTTGTTTATTATATTACCACGGAGATATAGTAGAGAGGAGTTACTCAGCAGACTGACTGACTACTCGGTCTCTCTAGTGGTTTTATATAAGGTACACAACTACACAGATTCCATAACTAAAAATCGAAGGTTCTGAATGCAAGGTGCAATGCAAGTGTGGACTTGAGGGTATGAATTTTAAGACGTCCCTGGATCGAAGGTATCCATGGATTGGAGTCACCCATGGATCTGAAGATGTCCATGGATTTGAGGTATCCATGATTTGAAGATGTATGGATTGGAGAACATAATAATAATAAAGGGAGATAACATATCGGTGCATTACAATTCTCATTTTTATTTTTATTTATTCAAAAACAGCTTAAATTTGATAGTCATTGTCGCAAACAAGTTGTTACTATTTTGACCTCTGGACTCGTTAATAGCAGCGTTTCATAGGTTTCATTGCCTAGAAATCCTAATATATTCTAACTTCAAAGACAATGGTTATACCACTGTGTAGTTAACTGCGCATATTTTTTCCAAGATATCTAATATCTAGTTGTCAACGTCGATCAATGATTTTTTTTCTGGTTGCAGAGCTGTTATGTGATGTTTTGTGTTGTACACGTCGTGACGGTCAACTAACCGTACACGGTAAGATGTTATCGATTACACCTTATATGGATAATCAGCTATGAGGTCATCTAACAGTAAATATATTGTGTATTGAGTACAGAAGCTTTCCAATAGAAAACTTCGCCCTATATACTATGCTATATAAGCAGAGTCTTCCCCAGACCCAGAGAACTTTACCCCATTACATGTTGTAACATCAACCAATAAACAACTTTCGCTCTCCAACATCTTCTGTGTTATCATTTAACCCCTGTAACAAACCCACCAAATGATAATTTATAAAGTTGTAATGCTGTTAATCTTTTAACAAAAAAAAATGCAACGGGGATTTTGTTCGACGTTAAAAGCTTTGTCATAAGAAATACTAAAAGACGGTTTGCCAAAATGGCTTTTAAAAATATTCCACTTGAGTGCTCTTCTCTGACCATTTTGTCCGATTGCTTGACATGTTTACTTTAAGGACAAATTGACATTTGCCCTAAAAGTCAACTTCCAGTGAGATTCTTTTGTCATTTTCAAACAAATTTTCTCTCTCCACTTTCAGTCTCTGTCGAATAGGTTCGGTTATTATTCCATCATCTCCGGTTGACTTATCCAATATCTTAGCCAATATCTGTGAGCAAAGTTCTCCTGGTAGGAAGCATCATTATTTGAGTACGTCTACGACATTCGTAAGATGTCGTTTGAAGCACGATGCAGTGATTAATAACTGGTGATTGCCATTTATTTTTCTTCTTGTTAAAGTTTTTATAACGCTCAGATTAATCTACAGCTTATTAGACACATTATTTCTATAACAGTTATTAAATAATATCATACTTGATTGATTAGGAAAGTGGTGCCTATCTCTCCATCAGCAACTTGATCTTCCAGTTTAAAGTGATTGGTTGATCACTTTTGGAGGTTAATTTCTCTATCCTTCGATAATTGTATTTCTTTTTTCAACGTTTCAAAAGTTTCTTCTTTTCGTTGTACTTTTCTTGGCAGAACCGTTACTTTCGTGGCGTTTTCTCGTCGAATTGTTTCCTGCTGAGCAACATTGTGGGTCAAAAGAAGTGGATACCCTGCATTAACAATTTCGATTTTCTTTGTCTTATTGGAAGCTAAATAAGAGTCGTACAAGTGCACCTTTATTTTATTAAAAGAACTGCGGCAATTAGTTTCAAAAATTTTTGCAGCAGAGATTTCCTTAGAGCGTGAACACCTTTTATTTTATTGAATTCATTTTTTTGAATGCAGGTGACTTTGCTCCAATTGCTTTTCTTCTGTTGGGTTTCCTTCTCTCAGTTTCCCTTTAAAAAATTCATTCTGCATTAATTGCCTCAAACTTCGGGTGTTTTCGTTTAGAATATTGAAAGATTTGTCGCTGGCGATTCAGTATGCATATTGCCATAAAAACACGTCGCAATCAAACGTATTCGTTTAGCTCAGAACTCAGAAAATATATATTTGTTCTCCATTCCTCTTTTCCAGGATTTACGGAAATTGAGGTGAGGGAGTATTGTACCAGCATGAATCGACCATTCCATTTTAGACTGTCGTAGTACCTTACAAGATTCCTTCGGTAATGTCCTTCGGGGATTTTTGGTTTATTGCTAAGATAAAAAATTTATTTATCCACATAATTTATATTCCAGGACAAGTCAACTAGAAGACATGCAAAATGTAAGGGAAATGATGGTAAACTATGATGGGTGGTCGAACAAATAGCTTGATGAATTTTTTTCAAGAAGTTTATTACTGTCAACAATATGAATCTCCGTTCAAAATATTTATACGAAATTATTAAATTTACTTCCAAGAACATTGAATTGAAATTTAAAATGCCAGATTGATGCCGTTTGATGCCAGTGTTTTACACCGATGTTACATCAACTTTTTTGGCGTGATAGGACAGATTTTACATTGGAATTTATAACTATTCTATTTCAGTAGTTTTTTGGTTTGTTACCCATTTACCCTGGTTTAATTCCACAGTTTTGTACAAGGACCATTCTCATATTAATTTAATTTTAATATTTTATTATATTTTATCTGCTTTGGAGTTTCACCACTACAGATATAGTTTCCTTATTGAAAAACATGGCTGACGAAAGTTAAGCATTTCGTTCGCTTTTTAAGATAGCATATTATTAACTTATTTAGAATTTTTTTGCATTAAAAACCTCGAAATAAACTAGTTTATAAAGTTCATTTGTCAAATAGATGATATAATGTAGTTGTTTTAGTAAAACTCTAATTTGGTCTGAAGACTAATTGATATCATTCATTCTGGCAACTAATGTTGTTGACAGAAACGAGGTTATACAAATAAATGCAACAAGAATTTCATTTACAAGGATTCGGCAACCAACTAGATAACCAGTACGCAAATGAAATAAAGTAACTCTCATAAAAACAAACTGAAAATACGACGGTGACCTCCGCTAAATTATGACAGAATTTCGTACAAAATTTGGTGACGATTAGTCAAGCAGGGAAAAAAACGTATACCAACAAACATATTGGACTTTTTTGTGCACAATAAACCCTCTGAATTCTACCCTAATACCCTACCCCCTATACCCTACCCCCTATATATATTCTTTAAGGACCTTCGTATATATATACCAAATTTATATATATATACCCTAAGGGATAATTTTTCTTTCAACGAAACAGAAACAAGCACCCAGTGTGTGTTGCTACTGTGGTTTACCGGAATAAAAATGTAATCTAAATTGGGAAAATCCAGCGTCAATTTTTTTTTTACAAACTAGTTCAGTCCAAACGGCGCATGATTTTGACGGCCGTAACGCTGGAATGAAGCAACAGCAGATGAGGGACTCAACTTGAGGAAAGTCACGTTGGAGAGATTTCTCGTTGTAATAAGATTATATGATTTTTCATTTATTTGGTTGTTGAATTTTCTTTTTACCAGTTCGTCTAGACAGTTTTCCTCAAGGAGTGTGGGTATTCCTTGAGCCTTGGGAAGGTTTTCCTCAAGTTGAAATTCTTTTGCAGTGGATTTGTTACGGTTACAGGTACTAATAATAACCCATTCTTCAACTACTTCGGTGGAAGCGGGACTGTTATCTTGAAGTAAACAGTCATCAAGTGCGTAGGTTGATCCTGTTGGAACGAATGTCTGCATCGAATGAAAAATGTTTTGCAAATTCTTATTTAATCATTATATTAGGTTGTCTACCTTGATGACCATAGTTGATTCTTGCAGTGGCATATTAAGATTCGTGTTTGTGGTAACCGAGGGATGCGTTGTTGGTAGACGTGAGATTTCGGCCGAAGTTACACAATAGCCATTTAAAGCAAATATAGAGAACGGATTCGATAGACGCTTAACAAGAACGGAACTCGAAGGCCCAAGTAGATGAAATTTATACGTTCCACACTTCTTCTAATTAATCCGAATAAGCCACGCCCTGGATGTAGCCAGTTGGCACAATGGCGTCACAAGCGTTTTCTTCGCTTCGACTTTCAATTTAAAGCGAAAGTCTTAACAAGACCTTGAAAAATAATTAGGAGTCCGGAAAAGAGTTTTATGTGTGCGTTTTAAAGTATTTCAATATACTGGTTTAAAACGTTGTTCTACACGCAAATAAAGTGGTGTGGAACCAGTATGCAGTTTTTCTCTATGCTCTTGTTTAAAAAACCATAGAAAAAATGGTGTTGTCACGCAAGCCAGCAAGTACTAGGGTATCTGTAAAAATATAAATATCAAAGATATTTGGGAAAACACTCATGAAACACTTGAAACCAGATTCAATTGAGTCTTGTTACAACGCAAGCAAAAATCACTCATTGGTGATCCCCCAACTATTTCCATCCCCCATCAAAATGGATAGAAAATACATGAGTCTCAAATATCGTCCAGCAAGTGGACTTTATGTTACACGACATGGATCAAACACAAAATATAATTATCTGGGCCCAATGGACTCGGACGAAACACACAGAAATTAGATGAGTTTGATACGTGCTTGAGATGAGTAGAGACTAACTAAAATACAACTGCCAGAGTTTAGAACAAAACAAAATGAATCCACAATGCAGAATATATGGTGGAATTGAATGGTTTCAGAATACAGAACTGAATAAGTGAAAGCACTTTCTGTACACGTGTGTGTGGAACAAAGAAGAGACATGAAAGAAGTCCAGCAAAGGGAAGACATGAACAGCACGGTGACAGCAGACGATTGAGAGATGGCAGGCATAAGAGAGAGAACTCTATTGGCATGCCAGGGCGTCTCTCAGCTTTTGTGTGCTGTCACCTGCTATTTTGTATGTTTGTAGAATTCCAACAAAAACGATGGACCGAAAATAGTAGTGATGCACATATAGGCGATGTGATTCTTCTTGTTGAAAAGAATACTCCTCGAAGTGATGGAAATAGTGTTAAAAAATTGCTTCTTTACCTCTATTAAATGTATGTTAACAATGTAATTAATAATTTTTGTAGAATGTATATTATTAATCAAAAATTTAAATAGATTTTTATTCTGGTATCAGATTTCTCCCTTTTTTCATGCGCAGTTGTCGCATCCTCATCACCGTAAATTTTCTCTTAACTTCTGAAACAATTCTCACAGACGATTAGACATTGAAGTTGAATAATAATTTGGAGGAAGCATGGACACAACAAATCACTTCATTTTCAGTTTATTGCATTACAAAAGTAATCGATAATGCAAGAATCGATATACAAGTATATTTATTTTTCAATGTAAAAATCCTTGTTTCATTAGCAGTGAAAACAATCCCTTTAAACTAGATTAGATCTAATCCAGCTGTAAAAAAATGTAAGTCTTGTGTAAACTCCGGCATATTTGGGATCAGCGCAACCATACCCTATTAGTTACGGATTTGAAGGTGTATAATGTAATATGTTTATAAAAACTGTGTAGTGTTTTAAAAGGCATACCCCAACTAACGATGCCGATTTGTATTCCATCAACAATCAGTGGTCCACCTGAGTCACCCTACATAAATATAATAGGTTTATTGCATGATATTAAATCAGTAAAAATACTCATAACATGTATAGTCTCTAGTGTGGGTACAGTAAACGGCAAGTACATAGTGTGCTAAAGTTGAACATGCAGTTCCACATAGTGAAATTGAGGTCAGTAGGGATAGAACAGCAGCGGCTGTTCCGCCTTTGTATACCACACAATAAGGTGGCCAGCCTTGACATCGAGTACTTGTTGGTAGTATACTTTATGAACTGGTCAATGCGTCAAGTTTTAAAATAGATTAGTGAGTGGAGATGAAAAATTATTATATTTTTTTCCGTTTTTTTTCCGAAATTTTTGGTTTATAAAATCGCAATTGTCTCGTAAAACTTGGTTTATATGTGATGACACCTATCATGTGTGCATGTTACAAGAGGAAATAATCATTAATGAATCAAAAAACGAGTTTCGACATAAAAAGCATATAACAAGCATCACATGACAGAAACAAAGGTGTTTCCAAACTTTTAACCTATTCATTTGCGGTTAAACTAAAAATTACCATAATTTGTATAAATCATAGAAATAGCATGTTCTTTCCTTAAGAAGTAGATTTTAAAATTATGGAAATGAAAAAACTCGAACAGAGTTATCGCGAAAAATTGTAGACCTGATAGTCCGTAAGGAGCCATGTTGAAAGAGTGAAAACACGCCTTTGAACTTTGGACGGGTACTATATGTAACGAAGTAAAAAAGTGCATTCACACTAGCAGTAATAAAATGTTATGAAAACAAGAAAAACGGAGCAAAGATATACCCTGATGTGAAAGATATACCCCGATGTGTCTAAACTTGTCCGAGTTGTGGTTCTCCAGCCACTTTAAGCTATGACACAAATTTATGATTGATATTTACGGCCTTTAAGAAACAATTCCTATGCAAACGTGCTAATGCCTTTTCGAGTCATATTGAAAGCCGTGAAGTTCAACGAAGGGCCTATTTTAACTTAAACCATTATTACTCTTCGATAAATATACTTTAAAGAAGAAATAAAAACTATACTATCAGAATCGGCGAGTAAAACTTAGTTGGTAAATGTATTCCTAATCTAGTCTAAACTTTATGCTAAACCCGAATATACGACAAATTTCAGGCACAAAAAGGTTAAGCATTCCATTACGTCTTTCAACGTTATATGGGGAATAATGGTAATATTAGTTTTTAAAAAAATTAAAATTACTTGACAAGTGTCGGTTCCTGCAGCATAAGCGCATAACATGGAGGCACTGATTTTAGCATCTTTACTTTCTGCATACATGGCGGAACACTGGGAATTAGTAATGATTTGCAGAGAAGATTCCATTAGCGTATTAGACCCATTCCCACTGGATTCGTCATCTGCAAGCGTTTTCTGTGTACGACCAAATCCAATGACCGTGCCCCACATACCGGCATAACTTTATTAATGAAAATTTTTAAAAAATATATGGAGCACACAAGTGTTATTCATCAGTGCATGTAACCATTAAAGAAATAATACATATTTTCTTATAAACAGTCACCCATGAAAGTTTCTTTAGCAGGCAAGTACTGTACGTATAAATGTTTTAGTTTTAATTTAACAAAAGGTAGGCTTATACAATGGTGCCTACCATCGAACCATTATACGTGTCCTTGTTTCGTTCTAAAATTGTGGTAAAATTAAATAAAATGTGAAGCATGAGAATAGTAGGGAGAAAAAATGATGTTCTTAGGTAAAGGGCCGTCAATGATCTCTTCCATCAAAGAAAAGAGTGAGTTTTTCTATCTGTTTGATATCTCAACACAAGAATAAGATTGAAATACCTCAGTGTGGAACCAATCCGAGGTAGGGGTATGGGTTTTATGTCTTCAACTGGGGAGTCTAAAGTAATTAATGCAATATCATTGACCTGTGTAGATATAAAATGTAAAAATTTATGATAAAACATTATTATTAAAAACATAAATGAATTTAATCAATAATTAGTTGAAAACATACGCTAGTTCCCGAATTGTAATTTTTATGGTGTACAATGTTTTTCACTCCTCTTTCAATAGCCTTGCTGTCGATTGGGTTGATGGTAGATGTATTCAAAATTAGTTTTATGGAACTGTAATCTTTTGGTTTGATACTGAAATAATAGTTTTTGAAAAATAGTAAGCATTGTTTTCAAAGGATAAAATAGTCTTACTAATCAACACAATGAGCAGCAGTAAGAACGCAGTTGCTAGTAACAAGAGAACCACCGCAGAAAGATTCGCCATCACGTAACAATACAGCCTAAAAACCGTGAGATTTTCAAAATGTTGAATTCTTATCGTCTTCAATTTCATCAGTATCTGCTACAGTTAACTTTCAGATACGATAGAAACATGAAGGATACCAAAAACTGAAAGCTGCCTAATTTCGCCTTTTTCCCTCCAACAATATGGTCAATATCTTCGTTTTTGTCAAAAAGAGGTTCTTGGTGAACTGCGTAAGATAGGGCGAACATCGTAAAAATGATACTTAATTTCTTCATCTGAAACATGAACAGTAAAGAAGCTATAAGTACTAAGTTTTAGAAATCAAAGGAATTAAGTAAATTTATTTAGGTATTTTGTCTAAAAACGCCGTATTTAATACTTTCTTCGTGTATTGTAAATTATGTCCTCTTCCAGTACCTCTATTTAGCAAACGATCGATGCGTTAACTTCCAATCCAAACTGTTTCTGTTACTATTCCACCGATAAATGAAAAACTGTAGCTTTGCCGTGTAACATATAAATTAACAGATGGGTGACAACCTGTCCTTATTTCATCACACCTTGTGCTATTCACACAATATACAGCATTTGTGTCAATAAAATTAATAGAACAAACAAACTTCTGGGTTTGTTCAGTTGGAAATGCTAAATTTCGAAATTGGGCGTATACGCACGAATCTTTTGGGATTCAGGTGAATTAGATATTGGATATTGCTCCTTTTAACAAAGACTATTTTTCGTGGGGTTAATCTTTTAGAGCAACAATATTAAACCGGGAATTAACAGATGGACCTAATTTTAGGTTTACATCACAGTTTCGGGTTCATATTTTTGGAAGGTATACCAAGTTTACTAGCTTGCTACCTTTAGTTTTTAAATTATAATTTTGTAAAAGATTTCAATCGGCTCTTGGCCAATAGGAGCAAAGTTGTCCAAAGGAGGGGTTTGGATCTAGCAGACAATTTGTTTTGTTCTGTTTACATCGTCTGCTTAGATACAAACCCCTCATTTGGACAACTTTGCTCCTATTGGATCTAGCCGACAATTTGTTTTGTGCTGTTTGTTATCGTCTGCTTAGATCAAAACAGTAAAAATATCCAAGCGTGATTAAACTTTATTTTAAAAACAACAATGATCCAATGAGTTCGCCTTGCCCCTTCGTAGAGACCAGACGTGCTTTCTCTCTCTCTCATAAAGTGCCAGCTAACTTAACTACTTTCCCTATTCACGCCCCCCGCTTTATTACGTCAGACATAAACGCGCGCTCCCCCCCCCCCCCCCCCCCCCAACAGGACCCGGTTTCAAAGGATTTCCCGCGAGAAGTGCCCCCAAAAACATGGCCGACATGCGTGGCCCACCGCCTCCGAAAAGACCCTGCAACCTAACAGTGCCCCCCACTCCCGTAATTATAAAATTCTCCGACGATCGTCCAAATTTCAAGAGTATGTCCATTACGGAACGGGAAGCTATACGGAAAGCCATCTGCTCAGCCATCGGTGATCCTCAAGATTCAACAGTTCTCCCAGGTGGTGACATCTCTGTCATCCCCACCGATATACACCAACAGCAGGCACTACTCAACATCACGTCCCTGGCTGGAAGACCAACCGTATGCTCACTCCCCAATCGCTCAACTGCTAGGAAGGTAGGAGTAATTTTCGGTATTCCATTAGAGGACTCAGAAGAGGACATCCTCTTAGCTTTAACTGATTAACAAGTGTCCCATGTCAAACGCCTCCCAATACGCAATGTCCCTGGTTCCCGGTCATCGACAGTTCTACTCACCTTCGCAACAACTGTCCCAGACAAGATAAAGATCGCATCAATCAGCTATCCCGTCCAGATCTCCGTTCCGAATCCATACAGGTGCAGAAACTGCTGGAGACTCGGATACACTGCGAACAGGGGTAATGCTAACGGCCCAAATTGCAAAAAATGCGGGAAACAACACGAGGCAGGCCAAGAATGTTCAACTAGGTGTATTACCTGCCATATGGATGACCATGAGGCTGGATGACAAATGTACGGCATACCAACAAATGAAAACCATAATCAAAATGGCTTACCTTGAGGGAATCACAGTAGAAGAAGCCCGCTTTCGACACGCGAATCTATATAGTACAGTAGTCAACCGATCACCCTCCTGAACCACCCAACCCAACCGAACCACCCAACCAACCACCATTATACCCCCAAACTCTGAGCTGTCATCTATCCAGGAGCAAATTAAGGCCATCCAGCAGCAATTGCACACCATCGCTGCTTCCACCATTCCGGATATGAAAGCGAGCATCCAGACACTGACGTCCGATCTAGGACAGACAAAAAAAGGATATAAGCATGTTCGACGCCCGGTTCAACACAATCGAAAGCCAGCAACGCAACAACACGGAAATGCAGCAATCAAGATTCGATAGATTAGAAGCGTTGCTAATCAGGAGTGTCAACGTCGGGTCGCCTTTCTCCCCTCAACTCACCATGGACCCAATGAGAGCAACCATAAACCTTCCACCCTTACCTCACTCAAACGGACTCAGCCCTATGTTTAGCACAAGTGACAACTGGCAAGACAACATGGACGCCACCAATGATACTTAACCATACATATAATCGCCAGCGCACAACCCCAAACCCATCTAATAACTTCAAATATGTCCAGTGGAACGCCAGGGAACTCACCAAAGCCAAACTCGAAGAATTCCGGCATTTCCTATCTTTAGTTAAACCTGAAATAGCCCTCTTGAGCGAAACCCACTAGAAAGAATCCTGCCGTGTTAAGTTTAAAGCGTTCAATATCCTCAAGAAGAATCGCCCTGATAGACCAGGAGGAGGAGTCGCTATCCTTGTAAATAAACAGCTTTCGTTCAACCCATTCCCACTAAACCCACACGACTCCGTAGAAGCCATCGGCGTCAGCATCCTCTTTAGAAACAACAGCTATTCTGATTTCATCTCGGCTTACGCCCCCAAAGGTGACTGCGATATGTCAGACGTGTCCGAATTTTTCAGCAGACCCAACCCGGTAGTCATCGGATGGGCTCATTTCATCGTTTCAATGGCCATCACAAAGCAGGAAAAACCATTTTCGAATCGATCCTAAACAGCAATGACGTCTGTCTCATCACCCCAATTGACCTAGGCACTAGGATCGACCCGGCAACACAGATTTAAAATTCCTAGATATTGTGTCCCCGTCATTCCTGACAGGTATGAATAGGGCCAACGACAAGTTCTTCAAAAAATCTAATCCAGCACGCTCAAGGAATTCTGAACCCATCCGTCCGTGGTGGGATGCTAAATGCTACACTCTAGTAAAAATGCACCTTCCTCGTTGAAAAAATGGTGCAATTCCCCCATGTCACGGGGAATGGAGCTGTCCCCTGCTATTCAATATTATGCTCACTGACTTCCCAACTCCCCCTACCCCAGTTGAATCCCGCCTCTACGCTGACGATGTAACGATTTACGCAGAAACCAAACTCCCGGAAGACGCCGAAGTGACCATCCAACCAGCCCTCAACAAAATCTACAGATGGGGAAGGAAGTGGAAATTAAAGTTCGCCCCTGACAAATCTACCGTAGTAGTCTTCAACCGATCCTACAAGCCGGGTGCAGACCCCCTATTGTTTATCAATGGCCACAGGATCCCCTCGCACGAAACACACAAATTCCTTGGCCTTTGGTTTGATCAAAAGATGCTATGGAAAACCCACATTGACTACGTCCGATCCCACTGCCTTATCCTAAAAAACCTCTTCTCAATCATAGCCAACGCCAAACTAGGCCCCTCAATCAAGACCCTCGTCCTATTGTTCAAAAGCCTCGTCCGGAGCAAAGTTGACTATGGCCTGTTGGCTTACGGGAACGCCAGCAAGACCAACATCGAGAAACTTAACATTATCTTTAGAGCCATTATCAGGACGATCCTAGGCTCAAAACAATCCACCCCCACTCAAATTCTGTATGTGCGGAGACCGGCACGGAACCGATCGCCGACAGAAGGAGCTGGCTCACCGGCAAGTACATCATAAAACTAGGCCATAAACATCAGAATCCCACGTACAAGTCAGCCCAAGCAATCTTCTCAGCTCCTGTAAACTACCACCTTAGAAGCTCCCTCTGCCTAGCAGCCCAAATGGCGAAATTCCAGAAGCTGGGCATTAATGTGTTTCCACAATGGTCCACACGTTTCCACAATGGCCCCCAATTTATAGATTCCCTCCCCCAAACTTACCCCCTCCCTGCAAAACTCTCTGGTTTCTCGTTTCTAAAAAAGAAGCTATGGCAAACAAAACCCAAACGAGAGCTCTCTTTGACTCTCTCTCACTACTCCAACCCAATTCTACCCTAATAGGGTACACAGACGGATCCAAATCCACGGACACTAATACTACGTCATGTGCAGTGGTCATCCCCGAATTAGATCAAGAAAAAGCCTGGACCCTGGCAACTAACTCCAGCGTCTTCTCCGCTGAACTGCAAGACATAAAACTAGCATTAAAAATAATCTACCATCTTGACCCAAGCCCAGCCTCCACCATAATTTTCAGTTACTCTAGCTCTGCCATCCAAGCCATCGTCGCGAGCAATGTATCATCAAACGAAGTAATTCCGTAAATCCAGGAGCTTCCTCACAGCCTAAAATCTAGCGGCACTCAGACAACACTAGCCTGGATACCGAGCCACACCGGCATAGAGGGGAATGAACGAGCCGACCACCTAGCCGGTATCCAGTGCACTATCAACACAGACCCCCACATAAACAACAGCCTCTCCTCTGAGGAGAAAATGAAAATTACTATTTTCAAGAAACACTGGTCAGCCAAGTTCCTTCTATCCTTAAAAAAGGGCCTGAAAAAGTGCATAACTATGAAACCATCTCTCAAGCCAATTCTATGGCACCAACACGCGGATCGGGGAATTTCAGTGTGTCTTCACAGATTACGGTCGAGACACCACTATCTCAACTCCTTCAATCACAGAATAGATCAGGAAGCGGACCCCAGCTGTCGACATGGCTGCGAAGAAATTGAAAACCCCCTACACGTATTAACCATTTGCCCCAAATTTGAACCCTTCCGCATTAAATTACGTCGCATGCTACAGGATTATCGCCTCGAGTTCTCCCTGGACAACTTACTGGAACTGAACACTAATATAGACACCAAAACCCAGTTCAAAATACGTGACATGACCGATTTCCTAAAGAAAGCCTCTCTCCCCAAGATTGTTTAATAATAAGATCGACGTTCGCATCAGACGAGTGGGAAGGATTTCAAAAAATGCTCACGAGCATTGCTGGATAATACTGGGGGCCAAACTATTTTTCGGTTGTTAGCCTTCAACCAGACCGAACGGGGTGGAATATCCTACCACTCACTTGTTAAAAAAAAATGTAAATAATAACTCGCAACTCACCCACAAGATTCCACCTCCACCAGGCTGTTCCCTAGCACTGGCCATCTCTTCTGATCTTACATCACCACTTCTCGGTCTAGTCGTCAAGCACGTCCTAGAAGAAAAACAACATAATAAAGTTAGTGTCGTTCACTCCCAACAATGAAATTGGAGGCATACTCTACCAGTCTCCAGCCTCGTACCATCCTGCAAACAAAACAAACTGGACTCAGATTAGCATTTGCAGCCAACAGGGATAGCATATATACAATGATTAACTCGATGAGCAAACTAAAACCACGATCCCCGTCCATCATCACTACCATGTAGCCCCATCAGACTTTTTAACCAGCCTCTCCCAGTACCCTCCAAAGCTACAAAAAGACTAAACATAAGAAACGATGCAATACCCCTCACTCTACTGTCACTACACACACAGACAAACACATGCTAAAATATTTACCTATTATAACCGCCAAACAACAGAGCACAATCCTTGTTATCCAAATCTGATAAGACGAGCAATTCACAAACATCCACAATCACCATGACACTCTTCTTTCTTCTCACTCTTTCCCTTCCCTGATTTTCGACGTTGCCAGACTCTGGCAATGTCACCTCAGACCTGTCAACCAAACACAACCTCATTAGACGGTGCAGAAGGTCTTCGCTTCGAGAGGACCAGTGCTGCGACTCCTTGTCTGCAGCTGAGCACCCATTTCTAACAAACAAACAAACAATGATCCAATGTTCCTCCTTCTTTGGCGGCCGTTTTCAAAAGTTTGCTAGAAATGCAGGACCTGAGTTCGTGTGTTGTGATGAAAAATGGCTAGGTTGTGTTGATTGATAATTTTGTTGAAAAAATTGTCGAAAAGTTTATTTCGTAGTATTTTTTTAAATTTGACATTGCACGATTTCAATGGATTGGATTCTAAATTACTTGATACTCGAATTGTTGGAACACTTGAACTCAATCTGGGGTAATACTCTTAAAATACCAATTATTCGCAGCGCAATACCAAATTCTTTTCGTATTGCTAAATTATCAAATTTTGATTTATAGCAAAAAAATTCTCAATCATGATACCCTTTTTTATTTGGTTTCATCACGGAGGATGCGAAGAAGGAGAGACATCGTTTTATAAGCTCCTGTGGAAGGAATCGGACCCATTCGTAACCCCCCTACTGATAGATGTTAGATTGAGGAAATTGTACTCAAAGACCAGTGTTGCCACTTTTAAAAACACAGCCTGGTGTTGAAGTGTTGAATAATTCTGTTTCTAAGACGACAGAAATTTGTGTCGTCTGCTTAACGTGACTCGTTTTGTTGTGTGGTCTGGTGTTGTCATGACAACCGTCTTCAAAATAGAAGTCGTCTAACGGGGTTTTTCTCTTGTTTGGCAAAACTGGTCTTTGGGTACAATTTCCTCAAAGGGGCAACTTTTCAGTTGGGGTAGCGCAGGGTGTCGTTTTTTTAACAAGGCCATGTCTCTCCTTCATCTCTTCCTTCGTGGTTACATGTTCTTCATCGAAATATCGTGCTGCACACCCCATTGTCTACCATGTACCATTGTCGGAGAGTAATTTTGGAAAATTTCATTTTCTTGGATAAATCTCTGTAAAGTATGTATACATTGCCTCATGAATGAAAATCTCATTAATTTTGTTCTCAGAAAAATTTTCTGTTAAATTTCGATTTCTCTATGTATTTAGAATTTTTCTATATTTTACATAACTTGTTTTTATAAAGAAATTTTCTAAACGTTTTATAAATATGTCAAACGGGTGATGTTTTTGTATATATTTAAAAAATATCTCTAAGATATCCAGTCTGGTCGCACGCCACTCGTCGATCACTTGCGACGAATCGCACTTTTTTAAACGGGGAAAGTCGATTCTTATCGACTAGCCTTTTTGATATAGGTATTAGTTAGTTTGTTTATTTTATTACCCATATTATATGTTTATTACTAACCAAACCTAACCTAACCTAACCTAACAATGATTATAAATGATTAACATAATATAAATAACTAGTCTATAATTAAGAAATAAAGACTAGTCCATAAAAAAAGTGCAGAGTCGTGCAAAGTCGATTCTTATCGACTAGCCTTTTTGATATAGCTATTAGTTAGTTTTTTTTTATTACCTATATTATATGTTTATTACTAACCTAACCTAACCTAACCTAACCTAACCTAACAATGATTAATAATTATTAACATAATCTAAACTAGTCTATAATTAAGAAATAAAGGCTAGTCTATAAGCATCGACTAGTCGATAAGAGTCGATTAGGTAGGGGGTAGTTCCATTGGGTAGGGAACTGCCCCAATGGAGAGTATCACCTGGCTAGTCGATAAGAATCGACTTTCCCCATTTAAAAAAATGCAGGTGCGATTCGTCGCAAGTGATCGACGAGTGGCGTGCGACCATGTTGAAGATATTTCCAAAAAAAAAGACAGCAGAAAGATATGTAGATATCTAAAAGATATCTAAAAGATATCTAAAAGATATTTCGTTCTATTAGGGTGATGATCAAATCCAAAACATGGTTGCTAGCTGCGTAACGTGCCAAACACATCCCCATCAAAATCCATCACCACCGCTTCGTCCTGTGCCGCTGCCGTCACACGCGTTCCAGCATGTGTCGGGAGACATATTCACGTTCAACAGTGTCAACTATCTTCTTATCGTTGATGGATGCAGCAAATGACCGTCTTGCGTGCCTCTCCGTTTGCTGACGTCCTCTTCCATCATGGTGGAGGTTGAGCGTGTGTTTTGCGAATTCGGTACCCCAGAAGTGTTCATGTCAGATAACGGTTCTCAATTTGACTGTGCCGAGTTTCGCGCTTTCTGTGATCGACGCAACATCCGTGCGGTTTCATCCAGCCCCACTTACGCACAATATCCAATGGTCTCGAGGAACAACATATCCAGACTGTAAAACGCACCATCCTCAAAATGTTTGAATCCAGCAAAACACTTTGGAAAAATTTAGCAGCCATTCGGTTTACTCCAGTATCAAATGATCTTCCGTCACCAGCAGTTCTCTTGCAAGGTCGTCATCTGCGTGGAAATCTTCCGTTTTTACCAGACCGACTTACTCCACAGCATGTTCCAGCGACTTTCGTTCAAGCTCAGCTACAACTTCGACAGGCGATGGCCTGTTTTCAACATGGATGCCACCTTGATGTCGGTGGCTCAGCCCTCAGGGTCGGGCAGCGCGTAAGGGTACTCATCAGTGGTGTGTGGCTACCTGGAACTATCGAGATTGTCTCTACAGCGCCGGACTCTTATGTCATTCGTTTGGGTGATGGTCGTGTTTTTCGTCGCACAAGCCGTGATTCAAATATCAACAATTTGTCCAGCGTATCGAGTACAGCCCGTCCAGTGGCTGCCGGTTCCATCCTTCCAAAATTATTGTGGCAACCGCCTCTCACTCATCCGGTTGGCCCGGAGGTTCCTCTCATTATTCCGACAGCACCAGAAGTGACAGGACCTCCCCATCCAAATCCTACAACTGTGCCGGGTCGTTGTGGTCGGCCATCCAAAACTACACCACCTAAGCCTTCTCAGCAGCAGGTGATTCCTTCCCAGCAGCAGGTGGTTCGTCCGGAAGCAGTTATTAATCAGCCAAGATCTACCCGTTCCGGTCGCCCATACCTGAAGTCATAAATTTGATCTCTCTTTCTCTTTTATGTGTGAGATAGCTTGTGCTCTGTTGTGTTGGTTCATCCACTTATGTCACATTCTCATTACTATCACGTGTATTATTTGGTGTACTCAAGGCTACTCATGTTAACTAAAAGTCGGAGCTATGTAAAATTGTCCGTGTAAAAGTGTGTTAACTTGTCAACTAAGAATGGGGATATGTTGAAGATCTGACCGCTAGAGGTCATCTGATCAAGGCAGACCCCTGAAATAAACAGCCTCAATACACTCAGTCGTCTACTCACCCTTGATGTTGTAACACAATCTTCCTGAGTTGGGTGACTCCATCGCTTCTTTGTAGGATTTCGGATCGTCAAGTTCAGTAATAGTTTGTGATGGAATTGCATTTGTGCTTGGTGAGTATTGCATACTGTTGCAATCAGTGCCTTTTAGGGCACCAAAAGTTGCAATCTAATACTCAAACTATTACAATGTGTTCGGATGGCGAGCGGATTCAACCAAACACTTGTAATTAACAAAAATACAATAACAGCAAACAAACACTTGTAATTAACAATTAAATAATAAAAAGAAAACACAACAGAAAGGGAGTTACACACATATATTAACACTTACGCGGAAGTGGCCGCAACCCTTCCTTAGACGACTCAGACGAAAGTTAGAGTCTTACAGTGTGTTACACACACAAATACATACGCCTCCGACAGGAGACAGGACAAGTGACAACAAGAGAGACGATGTGACAAGGGACAACTGCCAACTGACTGACACCTGTTCGTTCACTGGCCAGCTTACTACCGTCACGCCCTCACACTGCAACTACAACTACACAGGCCCTCAGGGCACACACAGATGGGGTGAGGAGAGGGACATAACAAGGGGTATTGAGACGGGCAGTCTGCAACAATACTTTTTTAGTACCAACGCTGGATGGTAAAGCGATTTCTTCAGATGTTTTGCTTGGAGGTTTCACTATCCACCAATCCTTCCACTCTTCTCGTGGTCCCCTCGATCGAAACGAAGGTGTCCTTTGAGGGGGCAACGCTCTACAGGTTCTAGTTTTTGTTTTTGTAGTAGAAGGGGTTTGACATTGGGTATTCTCTGGTTCCATTGATTCTGGTATGGCTGTTATCTCTACTTCATCAATAGAAACATGTTGATCGTCTTGTGATGCTCCTTCATCAATGAATTTTCTGGGAAAGTACATGGCGTCTCATTAAAAATAACATCCCAATTTATTCAAATTTGTGAGGCTGCAGCATTCCAGGGTATGTAGGCTTTCTGGTTGTTGCAGTAACCATAGAAGAAAGCACTTAACGCTCTTGGTATCCAGTGTCTTCCTTCTTTCAGTTTTGATGTGGACATAAGCTTCGCAGCCTTATATTCCAAGATAAGAAAGTCAGGAATTTTCTTGTACCAACCTTCATAAGGAGTGGACGGAATGGTTCGGGTGGTTAGACGATTAAAGATGTAGACAGCTGCGTTCACTGCGTCAGCTCAGAGAAAGAGGAGTAGTTTTTTACCGTGCAACATTGACCTTTCCGCCTCCATGATCGTGCGGTTTTCTCGCTCGGAAACACCGTTTTGCTTCGGACTGTAAGCGGTAATTGATTGATGATAGATTCCTGTTTTAATTAGCCAGCTGTTAAATGCTCCGCTGACTGTCCTAGAAAATTATCTTCAAGGTCGTTATTGCGGATGACAAAAGAGAAAGGGGGTATGTGGCCGGTGCTGGGTTAATAGCTATAATTTGACACACACCTAAGGTAACCGCGAACCTAGGGTACCTGTGACCTAAGGTAGAAGTGAAGAGTTGCACCACGATGTACCAGGAGAGGTGGGCAAACTCAGTAGGGCTTCCGCTTCTCCCCTAAAAATTCCGTGAAGTGGTGATTCTCAGTCACCCCTTTTCGGCTAGGTTCTCTAGTTGTAAGTGGCCGGCATTTTTGCGCTAAGTTTAACCACGATGTACTGGGACAACGCTAGGACTATCGATTATTGACTATCGATAGAGATAATGACTATCGACTATCGACAATTTCGCTTCAAGCCTAAATGCCGGCAACTTACCACTAGAGAACCTAGCGGAATAGGGGTGACTTAGAATCACCACTTCACGGATTTCTTTCCTCTCGCGTTTGCCCACCTCTCCTGGTACATCGGGGTTGCACCCTGATAAGTGTCAAACGATGTTGCTGCCCTTTTTATCCTGTGACCGTAGCTTTCTGCCCCGCAGTTAAAGATCTTCTCAATCGGCGGTTCAAATGTAACCTAAACGGCGAATACGCCCTATATTTTTTGCAAATTTTGTAAATACATGCAGACAACTTTTTTTGTATTGGCTTTGTCAATCATTAAAGTTATGGGGCATTAACATACGAGAAATCTTTTTAAATGTATTGGAGGGCATATCGAAAGAGGAAATCTAAATATTTGGAGAAACATTCAGCTGATCCACGAATCTTTCCTTAAACTTGGTTGAAATTGTTTCGTTCTGAAAAATTGAGAAAGTTAAAAATTAAATAAGAATAAGTTAAGCAATCAAATTTTATTAATACGGTCAACGAACACCTGATCTTATTTAGTCATCGGTGAAGATAAATCGTGTGATCAATAGCCATCTATTCCTTGGCAGTGACAGGAAATCCAGCGAAAGCGTAGTATGGATAGGTGAAAGGGAAGTTTTCATGCAAGTAAGAAGTTGGCTGCTCCTTTGCGGAATTTTGTAACTTGAAGCTGTATGCATGGGGAGCTGTAGCAAGAAAGTTGGGTACAACAGTAAATTCATTGCCTTATTAATTGAATAAAGTACAGACAAATTTACCATAACCGTAGCTGTATGGGAAACCGGTGTTCTGGTAGCCAGCGTACTGCGGAGCATAGTTGATGTACTGCTGCTTGGCGGTGTCGGAGGGATAATTTTGTGTGCTTCCCAATTGGTATGGTTGCGCGGTTCCGTAGCCGAAAGGATACGTTTGTGTGGTGAATTTAACGGGGGCGGCAAATGCAACGGGTGCAGCACCGAAAGCTACGGGGGCAGCGTAACCGTAATAAGGGGCAGTATAGCCGTAGTATGGAGCAGCAGTGTAGGCATTTTCGTAAGGGGTGACGGCGAATTTTGCAGAATTGGCACCATAGGCAAAAGGTGTAGCAGCGAATTTCGAGTGAGTAGCGGCGTAACCATAAGGAATAGCGAAGGCGTAAGCATGTTGCAAGGCCTTCATATCGCGGATCTCTTTGGGTTCTTCAGCAACGACCGCTGCTTCATCTTTTGCCTCTTCAGCAATAACCACAGTTTCTTTGGGTTCCTCGGTAGCCACCAAAACAGCAAGAGACAGAAAAACAATACACTATATCACGCAAAAGAAATACACCCAATTACATTTTATTCGTAATTGATCGAATTGAATAACACAAATGTAGAAAATATTTTTTTTAAATAGTGATAGTGTTCATTTCATTTGCCGAAACAAATATTCATAGATTCTAAAAATAAATCACATTTCAAAAACAAAAAGGATTGGACTACTAGTACTTACCACAGCCTTCATGTTGGATGAGTTCTTGAGTTGCTATACAAAAGAGCAGAGAAGTATGATGATAATATTCGTGCCCATCGCGCCGACTTTTATACTCCGTCCCAGTGGTTCGTCCCCCGGTGTTCTCATTATCAAGGTCGAAATAGACTCATCCCTCATTTACCCTTTCCATGGATACAATTCCTTTGTTGTACCTCCCCAAGCCATTGGTTGAATAACATACGTAACTATTCAGATATTTCCTTATTTTATTTATTTTTATTATTTTTTTTTCTGTTTTCTTTAAGACAACCCGCCTTTCTTTCGCCCCGTAGGCCTTATCGCTGAGGTGCACAGCACAAAGAAGGAGAAACCTACTCTTACAAAAAATATCAGGGTTCTCTTTCTTTGGCTAACGTTCAACGATTTTCACAGTTGAGCGATACGACACTGAAGATGTTCCCGACGAGCGTCGTTCATCAGTTCATAGCCGTATCAAATGATTAGAGATTTGCCGATTTGGAGATGCTATTAAATTATTAAATAATTCCTGCAAAGTCTGTACATATAAATATGTGTGGCGTAATTATACTGTAGAATAACAGACTCTATGCATTGTATTGAAACAGCATTTCATGCCATGGATGTTAATGGTGAACCGGGGTGAACTTACGAAATATTTAAACAATCATCACCATCACAATTATGATGTGGCTCTTTCCATTCGAAAAAGGATATAGGAAATTAGAAATTTAATTATTTACTGGGGGAAATGCAATTGAATGTTAAAATAAAACACAGCAGATGAAAAGAAATTTATATTATTTTTATTTACTCCAGGGCAGATGGCCCTGGAGTAAAAGCAGCGATCGGAAACTTTCTCTGTTTCACTGTAGACGGACATCTTTAATTCGAAAGATACATTGATGTTTACCGAGCTCTAAAAACAAAAATTTACTAAATATTTAGTTAATTATCTCTTTGTATTATATCCATCTAAAAATTTATTTATTTTTTTTTAAATCTGTGAACAGTATTTTTGTTGGCCTATTTTCAAGTATTTCGAACGCGTTATAATCCTTGCTTTCTTTTCTCGCACTCAGAGATCCTATATAAATTTTTTTTAATCACTACAGTTAGTAAAATGTAATAACTTTAATAACATTTTTATACTAAGCTGTTTTAATGGCTCTGCCTGCTATTTATCAATCAAATTTAACTTAAATGACGAACTTAAAATCCACCTGCATGGAAGCGCTTTATTTATTTTTCAAATGACACCAAAATAACATTAGAATGCTAGAAATTGATGTCTGTGAGGCTGCTTTCCTCAGCATTTGTCAAATTTGCAACACACGAAAAAAAAGATCAACAAAGTCAGAGGATTTATGACTTCTTGAAATTTGACAATTTATTTTGTACATAAGTTATAGCCGGTCATAGCGCAGGCCTACTACAACTACATATCTAGAATCTATCAGAGCTGCACAGCTGGAGGACTCGAAAGACTCTTGCAGTATTGCCCGTATTCATCCCATGTCCTATTGTCCTTGAATACGAACCCTTTTTTACGTGGTCGAAGAACTCTTCCTTTATTCCATATTAGTTCATCCTATTATAGGTATTCCTTTAGAATTCTAATGCTTGGAACTTTCTCTTTTACATTAACTTGGATTTTTTAAAACAAGCTTTGGAACATACATTTGTCCTTCGTCGCCGATCTTGTTTTTGGTCTCAAGGTGAATTTATATTTGATTAAATCCTGTTTCCTAGACAAGTTTTGTGACTGAACAGTCTCACTCTCACAAAGAATTGCTGCTGCTCATCCCTGGGTATGATATAGTCATTATAGCCTGTGATCTAATACATGCAAATTTAGAAGCCTGGCTACAAGAAAAAAAAATCTTTGCGTTTAATCGACTGTAGCTGTGTGACGTCAAATTTTATGAACTCCCTTTAATCCTGTAATCGTGTGTTCCACTATTATCCTACAAAACTATTATCCTAAAAATCATCATAGAATAAGTGATCCGTGCATTCCGTATAGCAACTCATGGCAGAGTGCCGGAGTTTATTGACATTTACTGTCTGTATCTATAGTATATATAATATATTTGGGGGATTTTGGTCATAAAGAAAGATATTATTGGACAATGATTTCTTTCTTTCTTTTCATTTCTTTTGATTGTTTTTTTTTTCTTTTTTGTAAACATGTGTGACTGGTGAGTTGACTTTTCTGAAAGCCCCCGGAGAAGGAACGTTATCATATGAGAAGTTGTGTACGCCGATGCGTTTCGCCGTTTCGTGTATATTGATACAAAAAGGACACATTTTTACGTTGGACTGCGTACACATATCGTATGAAATTAAAAGATATATTTTAGATGTAGAACAAGTGCACAGCACCAAAATGGAGAGTGACAAGTTCCAAAGCGACACCATTTAAAGTCGCCACAGAAAACGAATTTGATAATAATCAAAACATCAAAGGGAAAAAACAAAAAATATCCCTGCCTCCTCAAAACACGGCAATGATAATGAATAGGTGAAATAATTTTTTAAGTATTTCCATTATGAACATATATAATAATAAGCCATACGTAACACCGTGTTTTATTAGAGGTATACAGTATATGACGACAAAAAAAAAAGACAAAACGTAACCGGTCCTTCCAAAGACGTGGCGATCGAATCATTCAAACATTCTCTGTCATCGATAAACGGGGATTATGTATGATGAGCAAAGTATCGGTTGTACATTCACCAGCACAATGGCAACTTTACAAATATACACAGAGATAGATTCATAAATATACAATACACATTAAAAGTTAAAACTTCAAAAATAATTGATCGTCAAGCAAGGAAAGATCAGAGGGAAGGACATAAGATTAACGTAGCCATATCAGGCAGTGAGAAAAATTTCAAGAAAAAATTATGAGTTTGAAATACAGAATCAGGTTTGTTGATATGAGAGCTCCTCTCACAAAATTGCATGTCTTTGAATTATAACAAACGATTCTAAGTTGGCTGCATTTGGCTTGACAGACGATAATGAAGCGGTCGGTGTAGAGATAAGGTGCCATGATGGGCTAATGAAGCGTTGGCCTGCGCAATTGCTGCGGCCGATGATGACGTATTTGTAGTACTGGTCGTGTTGGTGTTGGCCATCGAGGAGCTGGTGACGGTGCCCTGGCGGGCGAATCCCTTGAAGCCGAAGAGGCGCAAGAAGCCGTTTCGAAACTTGGACGACATCAGATTGTACAAGATCGGATTGATAGCTGAGTTGAGGTAGACCATAACGCGACAAAAATTGACCATCATGTAGAAAATTTCAGGACTAACACTTTCAGATTCCTGAAACAGACTCAGGAGCCGGTACGGGAGTAAACAGACGAAAAAGCTGACCACCACGGCGCCCAGCATCGCCACTACTTGCCTATAAAAATATGGTTCATTAAGTTCCTTTTATTTCTTTTGTAACTGATATTGCATCCTAATATTTCATAAAAATTATTTAATTAGAATTAAAAGCGCAACGAATTCAACAACGTGGTCAAAATTCAACAAAACATTTCTATGCAGCTATATGTATAATTGCGTGTAAGCTATACACAATATACAGACAATATTTTGTAAAAAATTCCAAGTTTAGTAGTTTACAGACGTGCTACCTGCTACCCACGTGCCGACCCAATACAAGTCCAATGTTTACTTTATTTGTTTACACTATAGTGGCTATTGTGGTTTTACTGGCGAAACTAGTTACCAACTTATAAGGTCTCGTTATTTTTAAAAATATAGCGTTGATGACTGCAAACTTTTGAGTTCGCTATTATATATATTTGTCTTTTGCTCAACACACTAATACTACTTACTCATTACTAGGTGCCTTGTGCTCGGATTTTGGTGTTATATGGATAAAATATTATATTATGGGTCGGGTCATGAGAAGAACAGTGAAATGGGAAAAAATAACCGACCAAATTGCGCTTTCATTTGAAATATTACCTATAAACAAGATTCTTGCTAGAGCTATAGCAAAATCAATTTACTTTACTCCCTGCTGGAAACAGCAAAAAAAAAGAAAAAAAAAAACCAAAACAAAAGAAAAATGGCCTTTCCAATAGCTGGATCGTTGCCATTATCGTGCCGGAAGCCCGGAATGGATTCGTGTTTCTAAGAAGCAGCTAATCGATAGATAGTTTACGTAAGTTTCCTGGCGATTACTGAAACTGACTACCAATTACCAAACGAAGAGTTTTGTGACTTGTGTGAATCTATATATTCCCTTTGATAGTGGGACACTTATTTATGAGGACGGCTACTTTTTTTAATTCTAAAGTGCATAACTTTTTTTAATTGCGTTAGTCTAAGTTGTGATCAAACTTGGCACTCTCTGCTTTTTTGCTTGTATTAAAAGTGCGGTAGTCCATAACTTCTTACAATTGCCTGAATTGTACAACTCGCCTACGAGTATCGACTCATCAGTTCGCCTTCTGGACCACGCAAATCAATTAATTCATTCTAGTCTAATTGACTTTTTGGAATTTCTCAAGAGGATCACCTTGTGAGTAATGAGTAAACTGGTATAAAGCAGTAGATGCGAAAATGTAATGTTAATTTCTAGCGTTAGATGGTGTTGTGGATTTAAAAAAATTACATTTATATTTCACGAATTAAAGAAAAATAAGGGTCCATAAAAAACAAATCATGAAATTTTTAAAACAACGAAAATAGTTAGGTATTCAAGTTAAAATAATATATGTAATATAAAAATGTTGCCTGCTTTTCACCTGCGTGCTCTATTGGAGTTTTGGTGACGCTGAATCCTGTTCCTTCTCCTCGGTTGCCGATTCACGCTGCCACCACCCAAAGAGTGATTCTCTCCGGCCACAATCGCCGCTGCTGCCGATGCTGCTGAGGACACTCCGACCGAAGACGGATTGCTGATCCGTGCCGGTTCTCGGATCAGATGTTGTGCAATGAGCGCATAGAGAACCAGAAGAATGACGCAAGGAATGAGGAAAAACAGCGTGAACGAGGCCATATAGTAAAACTTGGTCCAATACTCTGCAGCTGAGGGTCCGCATGATGGCTCCGTATCGCCAGGCATGATATCATATTCTGTCAAACCGATGATTGGACTGTCGTTGCAAGAACAAAGAAAACAAGAAATGTGACCAAATCGTAGAGAGAAAGACTTGAGTTACGTTACGTCATACGTGTAGAGCCTTTAAGCCAGTAGGCCTACATTTGAGAAAATTCTCATCTAAACGGCGAATTGTTCCGTAGGACTCTATATAGTAGAAATAGCCATTTGTCCGTAATATCGGCTGTGAAGAGAGTAGCCTGAACGAAACACAAACTCTTTTCTTGTTGAGCTCGATTGAGCTGCATAACAACCGTATAGGCCTAGCTTTCATCTGTTAGCGGAAAATTATTTGTATGTTTCCTTTACATCATCGGTCGTATAGCTTTTGCTGTCCGTCATTGAGACAGCCTAGAATGCTATATAGATTGTGACGGGTCGTCATAAGGCCTATATTTAGATTGTCGAGAGTCCAGAACTCTCAGTATACATACGATCTCGACATATTGTAGCAAGTGCTGCATGTAAAAAAACTAGCCTACATCTATATATATGTATACAAGCTTGAACAAAAATAAGATACCGTCGAGGCTACTCACGAGCCTACAAAGGTAAGGCTATTTCACACAAAATATTCACATTTTGTGTAGTTTTTTTTACCATAATTTCCGTAATACTCAAATTAAAGAAAAGAGTACCTAGAAAAAGAGATGACAATTCCTCTTGCAATTGTAAGTTCAGCTGCTGTGAGCATTTAAAAATCGCTGCCTATTGTTACCCCGCGTAAAATGTTGCACAGTGTAACGGCCAACTTTACCCAACATTCCTTTTACAATGCATTCCTTATAGGAAATTAGGGCCAAATGAAAGTTGCTCAATAATAACTCGTTGAAGAGTAGGAATTTAAAAAATAATTTTTTACAGTTGCTACAATGACACATCACTAATACCACTTTCATGAAAATAAAATAAGTTATTGAGTCGATATGATAAAGAAAATTAAATTAATTTATTGATTCACACCTTTTATGTGCGTAGGCCTATATGTGGTCACCAAAACCTAGAGGCCTTATATGGAGCTCATTGGCACCATATTTTGCAAAACCCAAAAAATTTCAAGTTACGCGCACACATAGTTTATCAGCCACTATTATTTTGAAGATCCATTTAAACAAAAATTTAAAGAAAAATCCAAAAATCTTCATTTCCTGGGAAAAACGCCAGCTTAATATTTAAAAAAAATTTTGCTAATGTTTTTCGCCAAATTTTTTGATGGAAAATGGATACATTAAAATGTGCGCGCTTTTGGTTTTTGCAAACGTTTGGGTAAACTAGAAGCCCGATAGGGAGCAAAATGGCACTCTTTTCATCCAGGCATCCAGTCTGATTAATCCGGGGAAAAGTTATACGCAAGGACACGATAAAATTTTTTTGTTACATTTGTAAAGTTCCCCACTAGACGGTATAGGTTTTAACAGACACTTAATCCTGACGGATTGTGATCTGTTATGTGTTATTAAGCCCCTTTATACAGGAGTGTCACAACAACTCACATACTCCAATATACAGTTTTATTAGGTCTAGATAAGTAAAAATAGTAAACAAAAGATGATCATGTAAGACACAGCACCACATGTTTAGCCTATCTCGTAACGATAAACAACAGATTTTTTTGTCAATAATCGTGTCTGTGAAAAAAAAAACGTTATGATACGATATGCTGTCAACGTCGAACGACAACTTATTAATAATGATAGTTTATGTTGCAACTTCAAAATGTTATTCCCTAATCGCAAGATTACAGAAAATAACAAGTCTGTTAATGAAGAAATGTCTATTTATAAGACTGTAAGGGAAGACAACGAAATACTCCTTTATGTAATTGGTATATTATTAGACCTAGCTATATTATTTGCTAAGACCTTATTATTAGATGTAATTTTGGCAGACTAGCTAGACTATACAGCTTCGCACCAAAAATCGATGGATATATTGAGCGCTTTTCTAACACAATTTGTTTTAAAAGCAATGATATTTAGACTTCTTTTTTTATTCTGATTAGAATAGCTGTGTCTATAGAAGTTTTTGTAGACAATGTAGAACATACAGTAGACCCTGTAGACCTATATAGCTATTCCGATATTATAGCATTTGATTACAAAGCCTTGGAAAAGTCTCTATCGTCAACCGTTGTTCATAGAAACGCCGAGTCGAGAGCTGAGTTGCTATCCATACGTGTATAATGTAGCCTACTACATATTAAAAAAGGTGTAATAGGTATACCAAACAATTCAGTCCGCACACACTAATGAAAGTTTATTGTATACATCCTATATTTGATGATGGTCATTCTAATATGTAATATCATACACTTGAATGAAACGTAATGTATGAGCAGCAGAGGAAAATAAATTGGTTCAGTGTTGTGTTCCCATCTCATCCCTACCACCGTTCCACGTCTACACTACTTGTTCCATTTTGACGTATTGCTATTGGTTGCCTATTCCGGCACCGACTCAAAGCAAATATAATAAGCTATGATACGCTGATACACAGAGCAGATGTCTACATTTATACTCTCAGTGACTTTATAGACTATTGTGCAATGTGATAGGCCACTGGGATAAGCAATTTTCTTTATTGAAAATCTCCTATTTACCGTCAATCGTAGTTTTGAAACGGATGCCAAAGATATTAGATCGCTAGCTCAATTCCTCTTGCCAGTTCATTTCATTTCCAAAGGACACCAAAAAATAAAACATATCATTCTGTCTGTAGCGGACATAAGAAATGAATCCTGGAGCAGTCGTGATCGAATCGCACGGTCAATGTGTCGCGGATAACCACTTGCAGCTCAGATGATGAGATGAGAACATGCAACCGAAAATAGTCGAGCGTAGAACTGCAGGCGTCATAAATACATGAACAAGACGTTCCATATGTGAAGAAAATGATTGCTACGATATATTTCAAGCGATGGATACGGGTAGATTTTGTCTTTGATATACGAAGATATACGGGTATTGATGTGCTGCGTGTAATGTTATTGGTTCGGTAGACGAACGACGACACACACTAAAATCACGTCGCCGAACCGAAGAAGAAATACGACGTAGAGAAACAATAGAGGCCGTCCGATAAGCAGTTGATGATGAACTTGGAGAAAGTTTGTTTCTTAGGGTATTCTTATTTTTTTTGTTATTTATTTATATTTTTTGGCTATCAACATTGCACAGGATTGAGCCACTTTCTAGTGGCTTTATTTATAAATAAACGTGAGCATATATGTATTCTTATAATCGCTTATATTATTTCTTCTTGCTGGCTCCTTCACTTCCTTCCTTTTCTATCCTCTATCTTCTCTCTGAACGAGTGAACGAGTGAACGGATATTGAATTGTGCAGTGGTGGCAACGACACATTAGCCGGCGTATAAGCTATATCGATTTGCGTGACCGTTGCTCTCTGCCTGCCTTAGTGCCTCCAGCCACCGGCCCATCCGCTCAATGTGTACGATATACAGAAAATGCCACTGCACTTTTACCGCCACCTAGTCTTAAATCTTAATATGTGATGTGTGGACTTGCTGTGGTATGTGTGGGCAGTGTAAGCTGTAGGCAGTAGGCTATCTACGTAGGTATATACTAGGCTATATACGTGACGACGTTATTAACTTATTACTAATCGACAATGTTTCGACCTTTAAACGCTTCTCTCCTTCTTTTTCATCCATCCGGACGCTGTGCAGGCTGTGCTATGCCGTCATATCTTATACATATACAAGAATATTGGCTTACTCTAGGTAGACAGTTTGGCTAGAAATATATTGTTTCCAACCGCCAACTGCTGCTGCAAGATGACGTCGCTTCATTTCATGAACGCTTGCACCGCATTGTCGTGTCGTTATAACGTTACGTATATGAGCTATATATTTAGTTTATTATTATTATACCCGGACCTTGACGGCAGTTGTTTTGTAGGCCTGATTGATTTTGAACACTGCTTAGGCTATATAAAAACGTCAAATGTTTCACTTGTTCGAACTTGTTGGCTGGTAAGTGGTAAATATATTGAAAAACTGAAATCTTTAAAAACCAAAGCTTATCCGTGCTTGTATGCTTTACGCCAATATAGTGTAATAATATTACGTAATGAGCGAACAGTTCCTGCCTTCAGTACATATAGGCGCATTGCGCACATGCATAATTGAATGTACTCGTATAGTGGATTTAGTGGTATACTGTATGGGATGTCTAGTCTATTATTTGGGCCTATAGTCTTCTTCCAGCACTATACACTCGGTTCACGTCCAAGTCCAAATCATTTCGCTGTCATTTTTTGTTAACTATTCCCTTTGTCGCTTCGACATTTTTTTGTGTTGATGTTATGCAGTCGGAAGAAAGAAAGCTCGTGCTGCTGTCCGGAAAATAATAATCCAAGACATCGCCTTGAAGCCTTGAAGGCTTGTCAAATATTTACAGCAGTAAAATGCACATAAACATCTATTGTATGCAAACTACTATACATGTGGTACGTGGGTACGCAGGAGGTATTCACTTGATAATATACAAAACAGGCATAGCAGCATAAAATGGAAAAAAGATGGGGAAAGAAAAACCAAGTCGAGGGAATAACGTACGGCGAAACTACTTACTATGAGGCGAGTCGAAGAGAGTGCGTATGTAATGTATAGAAGGAGGTCGATGCCCTTCTTTTTAGAGGTGACGTCATTGACCCATCAAATCATGCTGTAAGAAACCCGAAACCTTCGTCAAGCTACGAGATCACACACCCCCTACCGGCATAGCAAACTATGCATGTCGTACAATGGTAATTCTGTCTTCAGTATGTGAACGCAATAATATGTAGAGTGAGTCGCGGAAACGTCTGAACCATATAGTTTGTGATCATGACAACGACTGAAATAGCTGATGTAAAAACGTCGGTGCCAAAAATTCAGACCGTCATTTCCTTTTATTTATTTATTTTTTGTTATTATTTATTTTATTTTATTTTTTTTGTTATTTTTATTTTTTTCATTTTCTTTTTGTTACATTCCCCCATAGCTTTTGGCAATGCCTTTTCCCCATCCTCTGGTTTTGCAATTCAAATTGACACGCGTGAATGCGATGGAGAAGCTTTCAAGGCACGACTGTAAATACATGTATAGATGAGAGTTAGCTTTGCTATACGGATATTACATACATTGGCTAGCAGAGTGCGGTCCCCATCTGGCATTTCCAGACATCGCCGTTACTCATTGATACCGCACACGTCGAAACACACACGGACACACACCCCATTCGCCCATCATCTCCAGTTCTCGGCCCACTGTCTACTGATCGTCCACAATCGTCCTACCGACCAACACATCTTATTAGACAGTTACAAGTTAGACTGGTATGCGGACGGCCCGGCTATTTTTACGAAGAGGGAAAAAGGAAAAGATTATTACTATAATAGGCCCCTTTGATGAACATCGGCTATCCATACATGTCCATGTCCATACATTCATGGTGCACTGCTCAAAGAACAAGACAGCCCACTTTCTTCCTTCATCATCCATCAAACTATCAATCTATTGTTATTTAGGCCTATCATCTTGCGAGAGTCTTCCAACTAGTGAATTAGGTATACCTACAAAGCTATTGTGACGAAATGAAACATATTAACATATTAAATCATCCAAAACACGCGCTGCCATGACGAATGAGAAAAATCGGTTCTATTTGAAATATTGAACACGACATGTTTCAAATTGTCGAGAATCGGGCATCTGGCTTTCAAATTTCATTTCGCGTAATATATCATAGACTATGTGTGTGTACTACTGTACTAGGCGTCTTATTAGTTAACGATAACTTACACGAGTGACTTGTATTCAAGTTAATATTAAGAGAGCGATATTACCTGGTAAGAATGCCGGCGCAAAGCCAAGTGAAGAGCGAGATGGCCATGGCCCGGCTTTTGGTACAGACGTAACCGGCTCTCAACGGTTGACAAATGGCGTAATAACGTTCGAAGCTGATGGCCAGAATGGTCAGCACTGAGGTGTGCGGGGCAATCAGCTCCACAAAAGTCACCACCAAACCTGAATGTCAACAAATATCAAGTTACTACAGGTTACATTGTTACAACCCATTTTTATGATTATGTCCAGCCTGAAGCCTGAAAGTAACTTGCGGAAATTGATTTTTCATGTATGAAATATATATTACCAATATTGATTCACCATCGTCATTTTGTTAAGGATTTTATCGAGTTTTTAGTTATCCAAAAATAATAGAAATCAGCTTCTTCAAGAACGCAAGTCCCCATTCCTCAACCATCGCTTTGAGATTATTAGAATAGATATAATATTTAATATTATTTAATTGAATTGTTGTTGAAATATTTGAGCTAACAAAATAAACAACTCGATAAAAGATTTGTTTAATATCAATAATCAATTATGTGTTCAAATACGCTGCTGATGAAAGAAAGCGAAATCGTTGCTGACGCGCGCTAACCGCCGTCCCCGAGCCGTCTCTTCGAGTTTGAAGATGACGGTCCAGTTAACGACACGAGCCTTATTCCTCGCCTTATTCAATGCATCCGCCACATTCAATTACATCCATCCTGATTATTATTGAATTCGGTTGAGACTTGAGAGAGAATAAATAAATAAAAAATAATAAAAGGAACTGAAACTGCGGTTGCGGGTGCGGTGAGATAACCACATCACCATTTGCGGTCATCTCGGCCGTCATTTTGGAGTGGATCCATCGGCGTTTCCGCCTTTTTTCGTTCACAACAGCTCTTGCTGTTGGGTCATTATTCCGATCCAGTATTACGAGCAACAGCAATTGACACTCCAGTCTATCAACACCAACGTCTCTCAACCACCAGATGTGAGTACTTTCAACTTGGCGCCATCCTTTTTCATTGGCCTTCATCGACGGGTCTGAGAAGAAGTCTCAGATTCCACTAGGGTGGGATTTTAAATGAAAATTTTCAACAATTGAAAAAAAGCGATAATATTTGAAGCACCGTACAATAGCCGAATCTTGGCCAAAAAGAAACAATGAAGTGGTCGGCGCCAAGTGGTCAAAAAATTATTGCCTCATCATATTGGATTCATAGGGCTTTATAAAGCCGATAAATTTGATTGTAAAATGAAATCGAAGACGCGGCCAACCGTGAAGAATTCGATTCGATGAGAATAGATATACATGTAATATGCCGACATGCCGATACCGTTGGACTCGTTCTGATCGCTGCCAACTATAGTCCCGCCCTGAAAATGGGCAAAACATCACAAAAGAAAAACAAACAAAAAATAAACAAGAAAAAAAAAAAAAATTCTTTCATTGTGCTGCTGGTTTTTTTTTTGTTTTTTGTTTTTTTCGTTTTATTTTTGTTTTATTTGTTTTTGTTTGTCTTTATTTTCGTTCTTCAACCATATGTTTCTTTCTCCGTCGAGTATTTTATCCTGCGTCTATATCTGCTGCCGCCCAGTCTGTGCCTTATTCTTTCCGATTATTTGTTCCCAACTGATGTTCGTCGACTTATTCTTATTATTGTGACCGGCCATTGCTATATTCAACGCTATAATATCGTCTCTGTTGTTTACACTTTACAGTGTGACAGCAAGTTGTTTAACAACCGCCAATACCTTGCCGAGCTATTCATCGAGACAATATATTTGACCTGTCGAGTTATTGCATATCTGCTTGTATTCATATCAACGTAATCATATACGGTAGATAAACATTATCTAGGGAGAGAAGGTGAGGCCGACGGAGGGACGTGAGCGAGTCTATTTATAGCATGGAAATTTATGAGCTTGCTGATATTAACGAAGCTGACGACAAATATTCGAAGAAAGAACCTAAAGAGAAAGAGAGGGGGAGAGAGAGAGACTAAAAGAAAGTTAGTTTGATTTTTTATACTACGGTGTAGTCTTTATTTCGGTTGACAGTGTGTACTGTGTGTAGTCTGCGCTCAGTTCTACGAAAATACACACCAGCTCATCTTTTCCTCTACACCCACTATTATAGGTCCGCCTCCGCTTCTTCTGTTCTCCACCTTCGTGTCCTACCCGCCTCTGTATAAATATTTCTATCCTGTATACATACACGGAAAAAAGTATACATATATATTAGCCCGCAGCTATTTTCTTTCAAGGACTAGACGGCCCGTTTGGCATGTAGGTAACTGGTAATCCCGTTCGAACTATACGACGAGACGACGGCAATCGGGAGTCAGCGGAACGACACTGGCCCATTTCGAGACTGTGCGAGACTGTGTGAGTGGAGGTCGTTGACGGCGACTAATGACTTTGTCCATTTCCCACTCTTCTTTCTGCGAGTCCCTTCACAGAGGATACATACTGTAGATACGTGAGTCGTGTGTAGGGTACTGTAATTCAGAGCAGTACGGTATCGGTATATAAGAAGTGGGTGGTAGTCTAGGTAGACGCTAGGGGTTGGCGGGAACGAACGATTCGCAAACGATGTCAACGATGCCAACGATGCAACTCATGCCAACAAGCAAACGACTCGGATCTTTTTTTAAATTTTATCCTTATGTTTTTTTTATTTTTTATTTTTTTTTTGCCAGCGAAAAAAGCCCCTGCTGTTGATGGATTAATGCCGTCATTCGCGTTTCTCCCCGTAAAGGCTAATGGTCCGTGCGTTTTGGCTTCTCTTTGCGGACTGTGAACAAGGGAGCCCAACTGAAGGTCGACAGCTTGATAGGCCTGATACGGATGGATAGTACAGGGATAAAAGTGCCGTTCTAGGAAACCTCATATCAGGATGGGGACTCTTTATACGGTATATATCGAGATTAATAAAAGTGGCAGAATGGTTTACCATTCTCTTCCTCTTTGTAAAAACAAGAATAATCTGTCCTTTCAAAAACAAACGGCCTGCTCCTACAGCTGTGAGCTTTGAACGAAGTGGAATAGTCACGGAATTTTGTTATGGCTTGAAAAATCGTATCTTATTTATATGGCGCAAACATTGTTTGGTACTGAAGAAAGATGATGATGCATTAGATTAGATGATAATGCTAGCAGGTAGCTCTTGTTTTTCTATTCTCTTTCTCTGCCATAGATACTTCTCTATTCGTATATCCATAACATTGGCTTGAAATAATAAACAAAACTTGAAAACAACGGTCTACGAAGGTCAACTAACGACAATCAATTGCCATAAGCGAAACAAAATATATGGTAGTATAAATTCACGAATCCCGACGAATCCATACATAGCTATACCTTTTCAACAAGCTTTGCCAAGCGCTCCTTATCAATGTCTCCTTTTATACACCGGTATGGTTGAATTTTTTTTGCCTTTTTCGCTATAGTTGCTGGACTGGTCGGTTTGTTGGCATTAGACGTCATGACAATCTCCAGCAAAAACAAAAACAAAACAAATAAGGTCGCTCTAGGGAGCACAGAGGAAAAATAACTTGCTAGTGTGGAACCCTTTAGCGTACATTTTTAATGGATGGTTGAGATGAAATAACAAAGAAGAAAAACAGTACCAAATTAGCAGAATTCCGACTTTTCTATGCTAACTGATAAATCTGACTAGCAGTTAAAAGACTGGGAACTTCCTCGACTCCGGATAGGGGCGAACCAACTATCGAAAACTCTTGTGGAGTAAAAGGTTAAGAATGAAAATCAGTGAAAATACGTATACACTAGGCCTATATACAGTTATTAAGTTGTGCACTGTAAATATTCGTTAATAACACATAGGAATAGGATATTTACATGTATTAACTCGACCACAGTAACTCGCAATAACTCTTTCTATTTTGAAAGATCAATTTGCAATCTATATGGTGGCGTCGGTTTTAAAAACATACCACTCTGTTGTCACGGTAACATGGTATGGCAAATCTACCATAAAATCAACGTGTCCTAAAGCATATTTATTCCCGACATGATGAAATCAGTTAGTGCCATTTATGAAACGTTTAAGCAAAATAAAGACAAAGACATTTGATAAATCTGTTTTCATACTTTGAAAACCGAATTCGAAATCATTCCTAAACTGAACGAAATTTTAAGCATTTGAAGCCAAATTTAATTATATGTTTGAATTGTTGCGGGAATAAATTACATTTAGGAACAATAGAACATATTCGTAAATTCTTGAACAGAGTTGTTTGTTATGTCGAAAGCAGAGTGATTGGAATTTGCTATTTAATGTAAGACCGACGTCAATCTCACTAATGGAAATAATCATAGGAGTTGTGAAAGTAAAAATAAGTAGAAATAAAAAATAAATAAATAAATAGTTTTTTTAATGCCAACATGGAACATGCAGCACTTGTTCAAAGTTACCCTTAAATCCTAACTGTTTGAAAGTTGTCCATATTTACGGCAGATCTCTGCGATGATGGTAGCGAGGTAAAAATGGATGTAGGCCTACTACGACAACCAAAAGGTTCTCAGTAACATGTTCAAGAACATTATAATTACTCAATTGCTAGCTTTCCATAGCGACTATACAGCGTCGTGTCCTTCCATTTTTCGCTAAGCATTATTATAAGCAACCGTCAGGAGCCAGCTGTAAACAACAGGTAGTAGACCGTAACTCATGACTTTAATGTGTCAAGAGATGAAAAGCATATCAAATTTGTTTCGTTTTTATTTTCAAATTTCATCCGCAATTGAACGAAAATGTAGACTTGTAACCCTATAGACCTGTAGACTTCTACATAAATTGCTCTTCGTCGTGCCAGACTTGTTTCTTGTACTAAAATTAGCTTTTGTATTTCTAACAAATTGGTTAAGTTCTTCTTGACAGCTATGCTGGGTCAGATGTCGTCAAGTAAGTCGAAAATGCTAAGTCCGATATTTATCGGAGAAGATTGCAAGATAGTGATGCAAGAAAAGTTCAAACATACAGAAAATAAATAAAGGTCAAAACGAACTTCTATTACTACAAGATTCAAATGTCTTGTAACAGCAATCTAGTCAAAGACTTCTCAACAATAAACAATCGATAAGAATTGTGTTCTGCTGGAAACTACCAGACGTATTTATCTTTCATTTTTTGTATTTATATTGTATTTAGCAATCGAGTCTGTATTAAAGTCTGTCGTTTTTATTTCACGTAGTCACCGATATAACACGTTAGCTACGCATGAATAAATGTCCCGAAAGTGAAGATACCACTCGACAAAAAGGGGTTTTGTATCCACTATATATCTATAGTTCCGTATAGTCCGTAACAACAAATATCTTTCACCCACTCAACAAACGAAAAAAAAAACTCTTTTTTGGATTTTGGATGGAGGAAAGCCGAGGAAAGCACTGAAAGTTGAACGCTGCTCAGTGTTCAAAGGGGGTGTACTGTACTGTACCCGTATTAAATATATTGACTTTATTGAAGCGCATTTACTTCGACCGGCGCAAAATCAAACGTTGTGCCAGATTATCTAACCGAAAGTGTTGAAAGTACTTCTTTCAATTTTCAATCGCATAATAAATCTGGCGTACACAAACTTATTTGATGTATGCCTTTGCCTTATACTACGATACTTTTCTTTCTTTCACAGATTGCACTGCCACAGCAGCGCTACTGTCAGAATTTGTTTTTCTGTGGACTAGATCTTATTTCATCTCCCCTTGGATCGATCATTGTCGGCCGTGCCATATCCATGCGAACAGTATTGACAACGGTATAGAAAAGCCAGCAACGATTCTGCTTTTGTTCTACGCACGTTACATATAGATCCCCCCAGTCATAGTGGTGCGGCGTGCTTACTTTAAGTCCCAATGGTTTACTCTACGGCTTACAACTTGTCCGCTGGCAGACATATTGACACATAGCAGTGTAAAGGCCTACTGTACGAGATTGGAACCGGATCCCTCTGCTAGACGTTCCCTATGTCTTCTCTTTCCCTATTTGATCCCGTTCTGTTGTTCTCCTTATTAAAGAGATCGCTCTTCTATATAGGCCTACTCAGACCTACTATAGCCAACTTGGCTACTATAGGCTATACTATAGGTAGGCTACTAGGCCTAGTATATGCCTATATGTCAGTTTCGAGTTGCTTCTTTGCCTTATATCCTCTGATATGTTATCGCATGTCTTCTTTGCCTTTCAACTATTTCATCAAAAGGCAGTGCCCAAGTTATGGTTGCTAAGAGTGCCCTAGTTATCGAGAATAGAGTTAGGTATCGTTCGTTTGCTTCCAATATAAGACACTCGATAAGACATATATACGCATTGAGGAGGAGTGACGACGAGAGTCACGTCGAGATATTTTGTGTTTTACTTTCCTCCGCCCATTCAGTAGATGGGACCAATAATAGACCTTGTCCTTTATAGACATTCTATACGTATATACATTTTTATTATAGACATTCATTACTATAAGTAAATCAGTCTAAAATGTGATGTGATACGTACGTATATAGCAGCCTATTACCATTCCTATTTGTATGCATCATCTCGTCAAGTCAAGAAAAGAAAACGGTGTCAATCTGATTGAATTTGATGTTCTGTCTGGCCCTATTTTTTTACTTCATATGGTAATGATGAGAGATTACGATAAATAATGCGTACAGCGTACGGAAAGGAAAGCTTTCTAGAAGTGAAACGTGTCCACGTATGGATGCTACGTCTCGTTTGAAGCTTTACATGAAATCAATTCATGAGATAATTTCATTTTAGGCCTATTCCTGTTTCAACTCTAAAGTTTTCTTTTTCAAAATACACGAATAGCTCGACGCGTGAATCCGTTTATTGACGCACTGACGTAGATTCCAGCTGACTATACCGGAACAAAAGTAGTCAGACTGGTATGTACGCCACTCATCTCTTTCCGTCTCTTTCCTTGAACCTTTTAGGGCATTGATGTTGGTCGCCATAGCAGAACTCTTTTGGGTTCTTTTCCTTTTCTTTTTGGTTGTCTTCCTCTTCTTCATTTTATCACGGCTCACCCAAAGTCACCCATGTTAAACGAAGCGAATCGCCCGTATCCTCATCACCGCTCATCACGACGCACGGTTCAAGTGCACTGCATTGGCCATAGCTTATTACAGTGCTTACACAGTGTCGTCAATATGATGAGGTGGCATCATCAGTAGTCTACGGCACGCCGCTTTAAAATAATGCTGATGCTTTCGACTTGCCAGCTGGTGACGTGTCGTCGAATGATGTACGTTTATCAGATAAATTTCTTCCTTTTTTCCCCCTCCGCCTTCTCTTCTCTTTCTCCATTTACGAAAGAAAACAGCCGCAAAACTGTCATCATTTGTTACATATCAGAACGACTCTTTGTTTTGCATTTCAGTCTGAATATATCAAGTCAAATATGCATAGAGGGAATTCAGCCGTGTGCTACATTTTGTGTAATATATGTCGGGGTTCGGTATATATATGACATAATACAATCTTGATTCATTGAATGGAAGCAGGCTTGTGTGCCGTTGTTGGTGGAGAGAGTAAAGGCTGTATGATATTATTATCCCTTAGAGCTATCTATAAATAAAAGTGTATATGTTGTTGTATTTATAGATTTATAGTGTGGACAGGGCAGCTGCGTCGGATGGTCATATAGTCAGTACCGAGACTCCGAGACTCGTAGAGAGAAAGAGAAGAGAGACGAGGCGCTGGAAAAATAAGTGTCACGGTAGGTCAGTTGTCGCGAGCTTTCTTATCCGGGCAGCACACGCAAAGGCGGCAGCGGCAGCGGCACGGCACGGCACGCGCCGTTTCTCACACTCTATCAACACGCACACGAATATGTAGGCTCCTTTTTCTATTTCCTTCGCCGACTTGCCGCCGTCATTGGAATATAAAGCCAAACCGTGTTGTATCGACGTTGCCTCAAAAAATGTCAACAATATCCACAGAAAGAATGGTGAAAAAAAAGACAAGCTTGAAGGAGGGAAAGTATTTTTTCTTTTGATTTCGAAGAAAAGAATGAATGACAGCTATATGAATGGCATCCAGGGCTCATCAAGTAAATACTTTGAAAACAGGAACTTGTTATCTCTTTGTCTCTGTTCTATTCTATTACATCACGACGAGGGAGAGAGGATTTATATATTATATAGTAGTTCGTTCGCCTTATCTTCTTTTCTTTTCATCTCGACAGCTCGGCATCTTTCCCAGTTCCCACGTTTAGACTACATGTACCCAACACTTAATCATATTGTATTTATATATTCCAAGTGTTTTCAAAATAAAAGAGAGAAACTACTAGCCTATAAATGTATAAACATTGGAAATGTAAAATGACTTGATTTTATTTTGTACTTTATTCGCTGTCTATTATCATCGGATGCAGACGTTAGATTTGATTATTTTCCCTATTTCTCACTATCGTAAATTGGACGTGCCCGCGTCCAGTCTACCAGCCAGAAAGAAAAGAATACATAAGAAAAATATAGGCTATTGATGGTACATCCATCTCTATTGGTTTATACGACTCCTGTCTAAGACTGGGCAGAGAAAATCGTTGGTTTCTTTATAAAATCAAGATAAAGAATCTGTGTGGGCAGCGGAGACTTGCATGGTAAAGTCAGAAAAGTTTGGACAGGCATCTGGTTTGAAGACTGTCGCTCAGTATACTATGCTGGAAGGCTCTGCTCTATAGTCTATACATTCTGTACAGTCGACATAAATCTGGCGAGTGCAAATCCCTAAAATGGTGCGCTATAGGCTATGTATTCGACAATCGGCACGCTCCACGGCTTGAGTCTAGTCGACGGCCCATCAGTATCAACGTCAAGATGTATCAAACGCCACCGCTATTGATACGTAACAAAAATGTCGGATTTTTCGCCTTTTTATTATTATTTTTTTTTCCCATCAACTCTCTCAACTTCTATATATCTTATTCTTATTTTCATTTCGTTGGAAAAGCTGCATGATGCAGCTATAAAGAAAAAGAGAGAATCGACTTGCCTTTTTCACACAGGATCGGCAGAGTGTTTTGCCATTTCGGCACGACAACAACAAAAAAGAAATACAAAACGACAACAAAGAAGCCAAAGAAAAAATTTAAAATAAAAACAAACACAAAAGGGTGGACTGCATTTAACAAACTGGCGGTGATCATCCCCCCGCCAATTTGCAGCTGTAAACACAGAACGACTAGATGGCTCCGTAGTTCTACACACCCAGTGTTTTCGATATCATTCACCATGTTTGGTAATAAGTTGCTTCTTCGAAATGGTTGAAAAATACCATTCACGTAATATATAGTATGGAAAGAAAGATAAGAGGGCGTTGCTTTGGGCTGAAATGAAAGAAGAGCTAATCATAGCTGACTCATTTTCAGGTGATAAAAAAAAAACCTTTGCAAACGGAACTTGAATCAACTCAACTCTTTAAAATTTTATTGATTTTCCTTCCTATTATATGATGAGAAAATTCTATATCTCTGCCAACGCCACAATTCCCCAAAGCCATTTTCCATGCGGAATGAACGCTGTTGAAGGTTGCAAAATCCATTGATATTCATATACTGGCTCGTAAAAAAAAAGAGAAAAAGAAAAGAAAAAAGGAAAAAGCTGTTAAAGTTGGATGTTTTGCGATTCGCTCTTTCTTTTCTTTTCTTTTTTTCTTTCAAAATACCAATGCAGAATGCACGAGTCGAGTCGTCTCTTCTCGAGTATTTTATTCAAATCGACGGACTCAGTGAGGATAAAAGCAAGACAGGAGAGATGCCAGGAGCGCAAACTATATAAAGAATAGTCTTCTTTTGATAAGCTTGACGGTTTCACTGGAGTGGTTCTATACTGATCTAGTAGATTGTGTATAATGCAAATGCAATCCACCTTTGCATCTAACAAGCCTTTAGTATTTCAAAAAAAACAAAATTGAATCATGAAAATTTTGTTTCGTTTCCCTTTGATCCAATCAACTGTTTATCCTTTAGAGCTACGCAAAACGATTCATCAACCAAGAGATGAATTGAAATGAAGCGCTATGTTGGAAGCGAGGCCTTAATGTAGTTCATTAAAGAATTCATGCAAAGAAGCAGCCAAAAGAGGCTGTGAGCGACAATGTCTAGAAATGTTAGGATATGGAGAAAGAATCTGAGATCGCGCTCTTATCCTTTTTGTTTGATTGTAATGCCCTTGTTTCGTTCAGGATTAAGTGTGCTCATCACTTTGTCGAGGGAACAGCTAGAAACGAGACGCTTGGCTGGACTGGCAGCAGCGCACACCGCGCTTGCTCGCCTTACGATTTTTTTGTTGTATACATTTTGTTATTTTTTCCCTTCTTTTTCTTCTTTCATAATACAAGCATAGAGTTTTTTTGGGGCTTTGTTTTGCTTTCCGTGATTGTTTTCACCAAAGCCAGCGAGCTTCTGCAATAAGTGTTGGGTCGAAATTCTGCAGTGCTGACGCAGTATCTTGCATTCAATTGCCCAAATGCTCAACGTATTACATAAACTCAAACTGTCGTAATACATATAATATGAGTAACATTTTTTATGCTTATCGCTCTTTCGGGCTTTTCGAATCGCCCGCAAAACTAGACACACATCTAACAACCAACAAAGAATAATAGAAGGATAAATGCGGACGAATGATTAAACGGGCGAAAAGAAGAAGAAAAAGAGCTTGAGCATCATCACAAACAACAGTAACAGTTACAGAGCTGGTAGCCCACGCACAAGTTAGGTGATGGCTGACTGCGAAATCATTTCAAAGAATCGTTCTTATCAGTATGCTGGAGTCAGCGCATTCCAAAACGTTTTTGTTGATTGCTGTTGAATTATTGTGATGGAAATGAGAAAAGTCTTTTGAGGTTTGTGAACGCTATTTCTACTTCTCATGGTCAAAGCCATCATTACCATTATTGAAGCTCTTATTTATAACAGTCAGACAGAGTCATTAACTGAAATAATACAATTCACGATGTACTGTAAATGTTTTCTCTTATTTATTCGTTCATTTTCAAATGCCGCAGTCTCCTGTATGCAGAACATGGCTCTCGTAGCACATAATAACCAGCACTATATGTGTTTATTCCTCCGCGTTTGCCATTTCACTCGTTCAGGAATAAGGCTAGACTCGCTGTTATCTTCAATCTTCAATAATATTATTACATCCAACGTTTTCCTTTTCGATTGGAGGTTATTTTAGCTCATTTTATTTAGAAAGCTGCATAACATAACTGCATGAAATTCATTCACCCAGCAACTTGAAAAACCGCATAACTCCAACTTCACCGACTGCACACAATCTTGACGCATTGGTTGTGACATATCACTATTATTTCTTTTCGGACATTATCTAAAAGATTGACGTTGCTGGGTCGTGTAAAATCCACACAATTGTATATACGTATGAATAAGGCAAAAATTCTTTCAAAGTCAACGAGAAGACATTCCGAATGGAACCTGCTGGCCTAGCTTGTCTTTTATACCATCACAATATTTTTAATTTTGACTGATAAAAAAAAATACAAACAACAAACTCACGGAATGTTATTGAATACTATGTGAAATTCGACGAACAATTCACCGTTTGTTATGTATCCGAGATCTTTGGCGATCTTTGGAATATGACCAAGCAAATATTGTACAACTGAGCGCAATTTAAACGGTATACCTTTCAACTATAGAGAAATAGCCTTCGGTTATTCAACATTGAACTCCGCCTTGCAAACGATCTATACAACAAATGGACTGTGTCCGTCTCTTATCGGTATAAGTCATCTTACCTAAACAATCAATAATCAAGACAATAATACTTCTGAAATCATCGATTCAGAGAGTCAATTTCTCAGTCAATTGGGAATAATAAACGTTTTCATGAGAAACTTTTATGCTATTGACGTAATATGACTCGAATTTGTTTTCTTTTGTAGAATTTTTTTCTCTCGCTATTTATTGCTTTTCCTTTATCTCGTGGAGAGAATTTGGTTTTTGAGACACGTGCAGTTACAGACCGAAATATAATTCCAAGTCGTGAGCAGACCCAAATTTACGAGTTTGTTCCATGTTTTATCTAACACTTATCTCTTGATGACTATAACTGACGCTGACATTGCACTTTCTTTCACAAAAAAAGGTTATTGCGTAAAAGAGATTCGATCAATTTCAAACCATATCGTAGAATAACAGAATTTAAAACAAAAGCGGGAGACTAGAATACTACGTCACTGCTTCCAAATATTGCCCTGTCTCAAAAGGGCTCTAGGAATGACGCAATAGTTTCCTCATCTTGTGTCTTATCTACTGTCCTTTTAAATGCCAGCCAAATATTATCACTGTCCTTCAGCTAAGATGGTCTTTAAAATGTGTCCGAATGGTAAGTGCTCTTCACTACCGCCCACCCAAGAGTCATCCTGATACACATAATTGCAATTTAAAAAAAATGAACTCGTGATAATATGACAAATGGATAAATCTTGGACGTGGTGGTCCTGGCAGTATTTGAATTGGTTCCCGTAACTATAATGAATAATCTTGATGGAAAACTTATAAAAAGATCTGCGCAGGTAAGGGTAAATTGTAAGCGCCATAATGAACACCATGAAATATAAGACACCATTTAAAAAGAATAGCAACTATAACAAATAGCACGGCAGATATTGTATGTCGATGATTTTAATTTTTTTTAAGATGATTTAATTGACTTTCGTTAAATATATTGTGGATGTAAATACTTGGCATTGATGACGCATGATGTTGTATACAAAAAAAAACAAGGATAAGAGCTGTCCCCATCTAATATTCAAGAATGCAGACTTTTGCCAAATTGATTATGGGGATGTGGAGTCGTCCTTGCAAGGACGCCATCTTCTTTTGCATTCTGAAATGTACTAATCGATGAATGGCGACATGATGGCCTTATACATTTTCGGAAAACCAGCGGACTAAGCTTTCTGAGTCATCCGAACGAACCAAGCTTGTCTAAAATCAAACGTGTGTCCATGTTTCCCCTTTCGGCTATTTCCTTATTCACGCAGCAAGATATTACACCATGACATGAATAACGAAAGTACGTTATCTATACTAAATTGCACTGCGGTGATGCTTTCTTTCTCCTTTAGTTGACTTTTCAACTATTAGTATCACTCTCTATTCTGTTTTGTATGCACATCATGATGGGATTTAGGGCAACGAACTGACCTTTTAGGTCGACAAAAAGGTGCTGTGATCCAGAACGAAAGCGCAATGCGCCGCTTCCTGTTTCACGTTAAAACGATCAGAGTGCACTAACCTGGGGAGGGTGGTGGTGTTCATGAGAACTTTTTAATTCTATACAACCTATTTTCGTACACCAGGATGTCATCGAAAATCAAAGCGACCGTAAGTCCATTTCTGTGTCACATTTTAATCTAATCTAACCAGATGTTTTACTTTTGTTTTCTTTCTTTTGAGTTTTTTCCGTTTTTTCACGTTGAGCGGATGTGTGCTCTATGACGCCGTCACTTCACCGCAAAAAAATGCTGTCGATGCGACATATCGTTGCAAGTTTACCATTTTTGATTTCTTATCTAATTTTATTACTCCATTTCCTCCTTTGTAGTTCGGGTCTATTATAATTTTTTGTAAATGAAGGAAACTGCTGACACTTTTGCCCTCAATTCCATCAAAAAACTATTCATTGGAAAAAAATTATGGGGAAAGTGGCACTCGTGACTGGCAATTTAGTCCCAGGAAGAACCTGACTTTTATTCGGTTTTAATAGTCGCGTATTCTTGACTTTTACATCGTCTTGTCCTTGTGTGTCATTGGTATTATTGAAAGGCAAATTAACAAGACGCGCGACGTCAAACGGCGTCAAACTATTTGAAAGTGAACAACAATATCTTTCCTTGAAAATCCGATCCGCTTGAAAGTTGATGACAGCAGCGATGGATCGAAAACGAAATGTTGCGGTAAATAATAAAATGACAGATCGAATTCAGTTTTTCACAAATAATGCATAAGCTTTCCGTTCGTTCAGAAAATAAATAACTTAAAAAAAATAACTTACTAAAAAAGATTAAGAATGAGTCATGCAATTTATTGAAATAAAAATAAAAAACAGTTCTGGAACTTTTTTTGTGCTTTACATTTTGCGATGCTTTTTCAAAATTAGAAATTTCTTATAATGTGCATCATCATGATTGTTTTTGAAAAATTGCTTTATTGCTATAAAATTTTAAAAAGGAGCGCAAGACGAAATGCAATTGTAATGTTTGGCAATTATAAAATCTTTGAAAACCAGTAAACCGTAGTCTTCATGTACAAAAATTCAAAATTCTTTCCATATAGATGATTTGCTGATGAATAAATCACGACGTAAAAGGCCAAATGTTTATTTTTTACAGCAAAAGCTTATCATATTCACATAAAGTAATGTCCATAAAAAGAATGAAATTAAGTTCGTTGAAGATGCGTTCTATAGAGCTTTGCCTTTACGGTAGAGTTTCGAACCGACATGCCACCATAGAAAATCAAAATTTTTATTTCATAGCAAGTAATTAAATTTATAACCTTTGGTTTATACTGTACGTAAGAACATCCCGTCCGTTAAACGCCATTAAAGATTATAGCTGTGCAAAATGTTCTGTGAATCGCTTCATTAGTATAAAAGTAGGTAGTAGTCTAGTAGAATAAGAAGAAGATGGGCGCATCAATAAACACGATTCAATTTCTGACAATTTTTGTTAGGATTTCTTTCATCAGATTCATGCTGTTATAGTAACTAGCCATTACTATTGGCAATGCATGGTCAAGCGTCATTGGAACATCCTTGGAAATTTCGTACAATTTGTGACATGACGCACGTACGCACAGGATTGTGTCTTTCATTAATTATTTGGATTTATTGACAACAAAATCCAATTAATAATAACAAAGACAGCAGGGTAACGCAGACAGTGAACCAGCAAATGGACACGAGTCACTGGAGCGGTTCCGGTCATCATCAGTTTCAGTCCTTGTCTCGTGTATAGTCTGCTTACAGAGACTTGTCCGGTAATTGTCATCCACAATTTCCGACCAAACTAGAGTGAATCTTATTTTTCTTTATTTGTCGTCTATTCCAAAGAATCCTTGCATCGAGTTAGGGAAGCGAATCAAAGAGACGTCTGGACGGATTTCCGTGAATCGCGGACTGGGTTGCGGATGAGACGACACATGTAGTTGCGGCGTAAAAGGCCGTCATAAAAGACAACGGGATTCACAGAGCTTCTCTTGTTTTTCGTCCTACACCCCCACCAACTCGCACCCAACATAAAGGCAGCTCCTTATTCTCTATTATCGAGTCCCTCTCTCTCTCTCTCTTGTGGTCTTTCTTCAATCTTTTCACAGCAATCTAAGATGTGAGGCTTTTCTTACAGTGCTCTAGGAGTCTAAGTACTATGTCTGATTCGGTGTAGCTTTGTCGCTTTTAGCGAAATTGTTATTATGTTTACGGTTAGCAATGTCAGCGTTGCATCGCCTATATATCTAGCATATAGGCGACCTTGAAGGCGACACTCCACTGCAATCTATGAATCAACTACTAAAACGAAAAAAAGAGATGTTGTCTTTTCTTATTGATGTTGACGTCACTTAGACTCGCCCTTTTCACTCATCGTCTTCTCGAATGAGATTTTTTTTTTTTTTTTTTTTTGAGGGGGGGACTTTCGATGTCTGTCAACCTTAAGCTTTTTTTTTCCGTTATCAGAAACAAGTCCATAATACAATAGGGAAACGGTTGCAACGCAATTTCGGACAACGAAAACAGAAACCTAAATGTGTCGGCATCAACAGGGAGTTGACAGTCCCACCGAGTTGAAAGCTGTTTACTGTTGTTTTGAAAAGAAACGCCTCCTTCCTAACGGCACGACCCCAATTGAACGACGTGATGGATGACTTATTATGACGTCGACGACGACGACTCACTCGCGGTCCATCCATTCCTCTCCCGCTCCCCTTTCTCGTCGGCTATTTATTTATTTGTCACTATCTTTGTTTTGATTTTTGTTTGGTTTTTGTTTTTGGCATACAACCATATAGCTTTATAAATATTTTCCTCTTTTCTTTTGGATATTGTATTCAAATGAGGTGCACGATGGAAAAAAGTAATAAATGAATTTCGCGTCTTTGTATATTCAGTACGTACGTATGATCAAGTTGTACACCTACATCATTTATTTGTTGGGTGCGTATGATATGGTAACGAGGGGCGTCTACATTCTGAAGACACGGCGCCGTCTTACTATTAATATAATAAATAAATAAAGTGAAATAGAGAGTTGAAGAGAGAATACAACGTCTTTGACTTTTTACTCACTGGGCGCTGCATTCAAAAACTGGCGCTGTCCCTTAACCCATTATTTACACACCCTTGTATAATATATAGATACGCATTGGCTCAACGCCAAATCTATACACCCTTACACTCATTCTTTCTTTGTCTCTCATCTTATACCACCACACATACTTTTTGTTATTACACAATGACATTTGTTGAAAGGTTCAACAAGATGAAGACTATTTTAGACTATATTCGTGGACGAAAAGAGAATTTCGATTCATGTTTGTGATCAAGTGTAACACCACTTGGATCTATTAGATTGTATTGTTCCTCCCGAACCGACGTCTATTATCGACCACTCAAAGAGTTTATCGGGAGTTTATGATGAATAGCAAAATAACGAGAATCCATTGCAATGATCGGCAAGAGAGAAGCTCTTGGATAAATTAACTGCTGAAATATATATATAACGCGTTCGCTATACATTTATGTTGTGCAATATAAAAGGGAAATAAGGCCAGCGGCTGTTGGGAATTTGGAGATACGACCTCTGTAAACAATAAGGCGTACCATGAACTTTATCAAGTGCAGTGTAAACATTTTGACATGGTGGATACTCGGCCATAAACGGGGCAATAGGAGAGCTTTAGATAGCGAATAGCAAGCAGCACAAGTAGCTATAGAAACGACGTACGTATAGCTATAACGATCGACTTACACATGGTTTCGCCCAGGTACCAGACGCCAGGAGTGGAATGCAGTTCGACGAAACCGGTCGGCAGGCAGATGAGGATGACTAGAAGGTCGGCAAGGGCCAGATTGACCAGAAAAATGTTGGTCGAATTACGCAAATCTTTGCTGTGGGCAATGACGATAGGGACGAGGACGTTGCCGGTGATGCCAACCAGCAGGATGATGCTCATAATTGTAACTGTGGCGATGTAGGTCGATGTAGAACCAGCGAGGTCGCCTTCCATGCCGGCCAACGATGGACCAATGCTAGACAGCAAGTCAATTCCATCCGAGTCAATCATAGTGACGGTGCTCAACCCAACACTGGGGTCATCCACACCACCGACGACGCTTCCAACAACGCTATCCGACACGGACGTCAGGGGACCTCCAACGACGTCGTCCAGAACGCTGCCGCCGCCGCCGCCACTATTGCCGCTAGCAAACCAAAAAGGGAGACCCATACCGCTGCCCCCGCTTCCAGCAATTCCTTCCGCATCCTCACCCCAGGGCAGGGTTGATGGAGTCGAATGTGCTCCATAGCCGATGCTCCCGTTCGTCACTTGCTCCATTAGCCAACTCGTCTCTTTTGCACTGTCGGCGTGTCTCGCCTACTTTGTTGTGTCTTTTTGACGTGAGTTGATCTGATTTGATGATGTAGCTCTTTCACTACAACCCACTTTGATGGAATCGCCGTTGGCAATACGCAAATGAGCCACTATTATACACCGATCGGTTTAATATACACCAGCCAAGTTTTCAAAGTTTCTGGAGTGACCGCGTACAATTCAAAAACAGATCAAAACTTATATTTACGTAGTGTTTACGTTTTTATATTGAAGATCAAATTAAAAATATCTAGAAGAAAAAGGGAAAAAAGTTGTCTAATTTAACCAAAACATGGGATGGGAGAGTCAAAGACTTTTGGCCAAATTGGTTTCCCCTTGCGGATGAATCTTTTGCAGGCAATCAACGTGGAAACTCACTTGGATGTGGAACGTCAACGAAGTATACAGCTGGCGAGTAATCATTAACTTCCATGTAACCCTCAACTCACAAGGTACCAAACAATGGTCGTTTGATCAACGCGGTCAACTTGACTTAGGAATCGTGGCACACAAAAAATGAGTGTCATTAACTTATCATTGGATGTCAAGGCGCGAAAGAATGCCATCACCACAACAACTGATTGACACACTATAATTGTCGAGTAGTGACTGATTCTCAATAATAAGTTGAATGGAAATACATTGCACGGCTCCGCAAACAGAAACAAAACGACGATGAGTTATGGGGTTGGATACGACCGCACAGAGAAAGCCCACCGTCTTTGAGTGATGACAGAAGCACACTGATAGAACACAGGGACTCGTCGATGTTATTATCGCCCACGCTTGCCGCTCTCAGAAAACGCAACACAGCAGAACCCGAACAGCGCAGCACAGAGGGGACCTACCGACTCGCACAGCGCCTGATGATAATCTAGCGTGATAAATACACGCAAGTTGCGATGAAAAGGTGGCGGGACGGGACGATTGGTAACGGGATGTTTTGAAGCCCTGTCGCACAGTGGATCTGTGAACGACTGAGTACTGGATAGGATGGGGACTTCTTTCTTAAACTGTAGAGGAGATACTACAAGAGAGAGAAAGAGAGAGAGAGAGTCGAACCGTGCAGCAGCGGGAGCAGAATTGACGAAGGGAGTGGAAGAAATGGAATGAGAAAGGAGGAAAAGAAAAAGAATAGAACAGGATGGGATGGATTGTGGTGTGAGTGTGTGTATACACTATATAGCAGCAGCTGCATTCACGGCGAAGAAAGAACGAAAGAGAGAGAGAGAGAGAGAGAGAATGGAACTAGAGAGCAAACTAGTAGTGCCTTTTCCTCTATATCGATATACACAACCGACATAACGTACGTTTTGAGTACCTCGGCTGTTTTTATTTTTTGTTTTTTTGGTTGTCGTTGGTGGCGAAGCTTTTTTGGCGCTTGCTCCAACGTCACCGGAGCAATACATAGTGAACGAAAGAGCCAGCAACAGAGAATAAGAGAGGCTGGACAGAGTGTTCAGTGCCGATGGGAGACTGTGTGTCTTTTTCTACTATAGTGACGCAAGGTGGTCACGTGAGTCAGCTCCTCCCATAATTCTTTTTTTCTTTTTATCCTTGTATTTCTCTCTCTCTCTACTTCTATTTCTACTTCTTTCTTTTACCATCTTCTTTTATTTGAGACTTGTGCATTTCTCTCCTCTTTTTTTTTCTTCTCCCGATGAACACTGAGCAGCAGCATGCAGCAATGTTATGGCAATCTATACAGCGACTCTCTCGAGAACGGCCGAACCAATGAGAGAAACACGACGTCATATTAAGCCTATAGATCTATCAGGAAGGAACCATGGTGAAAGAGCTCGTTACAAGACTCATCCTCGGCCCAGACTTGACGACTCCTACTACAGCAGTCAAGCCCGTCTTATGATAACAAGGCAGCACTGGATAGAATGTCTCAATACGGTCTGTACACCCATCCATGCTCTACTGCTCGCGCAATTTCTACTCCTCCTGCTCGTATCTATCTATCTATCTTTACAAAATATACGTGTGATGTAGCAACACGACCAGTTCAGACAACTACTACATGCTCTCTATCCCATATAGTCCATGAATAGCTCTTAATGCTGTTATGTCAGTCAATTTGGCTGTTCGTTGTCCGCTCCTTTTCATGGACCACACACACCCACACACACATGTAATACTCGCAATATAACGCGAGCGATGGGATTTAAGAAACAATTAGAGCCACGAACATAAAAGAATTGTAATGATGACGTAGAATAGTCGACACGAAGTGTTATTATAGATGTCAGGGATCATCATGTTGGCTGTGACGGTGTTGATGATGACAGAAAAAAAAAACTCGGTAGATTATCAGTAGACTGCTGCGAGCGAGGTAGTAGTTATCTTCGATTATTGCTGCACGCCTCGTCTTATTTCTTTTTCCCTTATCCTCCCCAACTTTCATCTTTATATAGATGCAGCTAAAGAGACGTCACTGGTTGTAAGATTTTTGTATGGACCGTGAGCCAACTTATACAATAAAGAGTAGGTACAGCAAGCGAGCAAGCCCCTGTAGGGGACAGCAAACTGCGTGCGCACAAAAACGCGCATCCAGCGTTGAGTAAAATCTTGCCCGAAGCCATGCCATTTCTTGTCAGTGGCGTGCCGAATCTTTTGTGTAGAAATCTTTATAACAATTACACGAACAATACAAGAGAATAATCCCTTGCATTCTGACTGATTTTTTTCTTCAAGAAAAGGATATTTTCTTATAGAAACTTTCTTCATTGGCCAATTATTATGCTTCCAGCCAGTATATTAATATACCGTATCATATGTATCCGTTATCTGTAGACATCTTATTCAGTTTACACAGTATATATATATCTGCACAACGCGAAAAACAAAGTTTTTCGTCTAGCTTCTGGCCAGTGTTTGTTATGCAAGTTGCTTTTCTCGAAGCAGAAGCCGATTTCAAGTTAAATGCAGCCACCAGAATATCCAAGATTAAGTATAGTAATTATCATCATTCAGGTTTTATCTTTTTAGTTGTTTTATTCCCTTCACCCAAATAGTTTGTTTACTTTTTATGTGCACATTTTTTTCTCCTGAAAATTCTTCCTGCCTCCATTCCTGCCCCGAAAATGTCAAATGAAGTGTTCGGAATGAATAGCTTCAAAGTCAGTTAGCCAACTACAACCTGACAGCTCGAGCTAGCAGGAGGAGCTCCAACTATGGCCATCAGATACCGTACAGGCACGCGCTATTTCTATGTTTCAGGCCAATATCGATGGGAAGGAGAAATTGGAAAAGGAAACTAAATTACTTTATCGATGAAGTTCTCCTCTCTTTTTTTGGGACATCGCCCGATTCCAGTAAATTGGCATTTACAAATGAAGCTGAATGGGAGACTAGACGAACGGACACGTTTACTATCAGCTATCACATCAACCAAGACGCAAAGAAACAAACAAATGACGTTAAATTGATCCCACTGCGCCGTGCCGTGAATTCGTACGCCATCATTAATGATGTTTTGTAGTTTGGTAATAATCGGTAATGGTACACCTGCGCTGCGACTCTGTCCTACAAAGCAAGCGTGGCGCCGTGGCCCAACATCTGTTCATAATGGAATTTACGACAATTTAATGGATAAAAGACACTACTGATAGTATAAATTGACGGTTACATACGTATATCTGCTATTTTGTGTGTACAGCAATCAACAAATAACGGACGCATTGATTGTTATACAGTAAAGAATTGGGTTTGGCCGGGTTTGGCAATTTTGGCCGCAAAAACATAAAAAGCATAGGAAAGTGGCAAACACTCCAACGATGTGGGAAAAACAGAATCCGTGTTGTATCGAGGTCATCATGGATGCATATATAAACGGGATTTCAGCTGACGTTGTACAGTATGTGTAATACTTTTTCCGTACGATTGCACGAGAACGATAGGTTCAATGGTTCATGCACGGCCATGCAGTACGTACACGTCTCGACGTCCAGCCCTAAAAATCTAGAATGCAAATAGATAATAGGCTGACGGGCTGACCTACTGTTTTTAAAGCGTCGGGACGCGATGCTATGATACAACTCTACATATTGGATTTTGAAAGAAGAAAATAAAAAAAATGAGAGAGGGAGAGAGAAGGGAAAACCTGTCAAAGGAAGCGGCCCAACTGACGGTGATGAATTGATTCGCGTTTCTTATTTTTGTGTGTTTTACTCTCTTGTTCTTCTTATTCTTTGCGCACTCCTTTTATTATTATTCTCGCTCATTCTTCTTTTCTCTCTGTGTAGTGCGTGAATTCTCACTTTTCCATCTAGCGTCTAGACACGATCAGCGTGCCTGTCAGCCGCATACAACTCTATGCTGAATGTATACTCGCCGTAGTCGTCATCTCAAAATCAAAACGGCTTGCCAGTTGTATCTGTTTAGAAAATCGGAATTTCCACCCAGTTGCGGACGGTGAAAGACCACTACCAGCAGCTGCAGCACCACGGCAGCACGATCATAGTGCACGCAAAGCAACAAACGATTCTTTATTCAAAAAAATATTTTTTGGAAACTGCAAAAAGAAAAGAAAAACGCAAATATTCTTTGGTCTGGCAAACCTATACTTACCCTACCTTACACACACTAATCAGTCTTTTGGCATCGTTTCCAAAACAAAACTAAAAGCAAAAATATCAAACAAAACAAATTAAAAACAAAAATGCATTTTTAAGTAGAAGGACAAAATGAAAAATATTTTCTACAAGCCAAAGTCCAAACTCAAACCTTATGCCACTTAACAGGACAGTAACCTCTGGTTTGTCATTTTCGAAAGAGGCACAACTGAGGAAATTGGCAACACTCGAGAAGGATGTTGACGCCCACTCTTGTCGAGGCCCTGTATCCGCGCCCATGTCAAATAGATCCTTTCTATGTCATCTAGACAGCCTCGACTTGAAAAGATTCCACTACCTAACTAATAAATAAAAAGTAGTGTATAAACTTGCTTACTGTTGAGTACGGGAAGGATGGGGGGTCAGCATTTGATTGCTAGCTCTTGGTCTAAACGGGTTGGGTTCGTTAATCATCATTCCTCATCCGGAATAGCTTCTTTCTCATTAAGTATTTGCGAGTCTTCTCAAGTTGTGACTGGCTGTCTTGAGCGAAAGAAGTCACAAGTATTCAATCCTCATAGCTAGCTAGCGTCATTTGTTATGTTGTCACGGCTTCGCAGACAGTGAGCGATTTGTTAAGGGACAAGCCGAAAGAGAACATCTCTACTTAGACTATGTTCGCAATTGCCACGCTAGGACGACGACTAATATCAAGGAAACGAAGAGTCTATTCGTCGTCTATACCCATCTAACTGCTTGAACACGACACCCTAGTGTCTACATCTAGACGTCCAGCGCTAGTGCGTCACGACGATCGACGACGAGACGACTATGTGAGCCGACAGCCATTGTCAGTCACGCGTGGATGGGAAATGTCTACAACTCCACATATATTCCATCAATGGATATGAAAGAAAAACACTTCCCTTCAGAATTGCATAGCAAATGTAGCGTTTTAGATCGATACGTCTTCAACATCAGCGAAAACGATTGCCGAGACGACGAACGAAAAGAAAGAAATAAACCCATTTGACCCTCTATCTCAGCTCTCTGACCTCACCGTCTCGCCTGGTTTCACTGTTCCATCGTATTCTGAAACCGGCAACCTTACCAACAGACAGAAGAAAAAAAAAATGCTATGAAAATAAAACAAAAACGAGAAAATCGATAAATGCTGGCGTACTCCAGACGAAGGTATAAAGACTTAACAAAAAGGCACACCACACAGCGTATTATTATCATTACGTCACTCAAGCTCAAGTTCTTCTAATCCTATCTACTAACAAACACAAATAATAATCCAGCCCAAAATCCTTTATTCACACTTCGCAAGACTGCTGTCGGCGACCGGTAAAGCCTATTACTGGCATATATTGATGGATAATAAGAACCCACCATATAGGTGAAACTTTTCTTCTTTGCTGCTAGCTGTTTCTAGGATGATTGTGAAAAATCGGGTTCAAGATAAGTCAGTTAAAGTTAATTAATAACAAAACCAAATGAATGATCCGTAGGCTATAACTCTTCAAACATACTACGAGTTATTTGAATAAATATGTCGTTTCTCCCGCAAGGCTTTTATTAGGAGTCTGTATGCAGACTTGGAACAATCGCACTTGATATTGAAAATGTGATATGTAGTATGTTCACCCTTTGGCATATTTGTATTGCTACAAACTAATTTGATTTACATCAGATTACATGAGTGTGTACGTGACTTGTTCCCGATTGCAAACAACATCAATCACGACAAGGAAAAATCAATGAATCGAATCTGTAATATAAAATCAATCATTTCAGAAATAGCTGAAATTATACAGTGGGCCTCGCCAAGTTAATAGCAAATATAGGACATTTATCCAGAATGACGCTAAAGAAATTGTCGAGGTAACCGCCAAGATCCACGCCCTATACTCTTTCCTACGTTACGGTGTTTACCAATCGCCAATCTCAGTACAGTACTATGCATTGCACATTACAGTGGGCGTGACAACTGCTAACGATGGCAACTGTGGCCTATGATAGACATACGAAATTGACTCCATGAGTCTATTCTGCGGTCTGTCGCTCGCTACTCTTGATTCTAAACTGAGAGTTACATTTCCGAAACTATTTTTCCTTTTTTGTTTTGCAATCCAAGCAGTAGGTTATGTCAATCGTTCTACCGCCTGATGCCGGCCTCTAGACGAGCCTATTTATATTTTATCCGTTTATCCGCAAGAACATCTGCCAACTGTCGCAAAATGAACGCTTCATGCCTTGGCAAGCTAAGCACCTAGCGACTGGTTGTAGCACAGGCTTCCTTTCCTAAACATTCTCCATTTCGTGCTCCCGTAGCCAATAATCTATTCTGTGGTTTGCTAAAAATAACGGCTATGGTTATGTTTGTCGTAAATATAATCGTAATATGCCGTATTTCGACTGTTTTTATCTGAATATGAAGATTCGTTTTACGATGTCTACTAGTTTATTCGTTATTACGCCAGCGCAAAAGAAGGAGGCATTGTATTTAGAGAATATGTCTTCTTTTTTGTTTTCCTTCTGCAAATCAAGCCTCATCCATTATTCCACGGCGCATTCGCGTATTCGGTTTCCTCTCACTCAGCAGCGAACACCGCGGGATGTCCAACAGTTTGCCCATTTTCCACTATTACGAGAGCAACGCAAACAGTGCGTGACAAGTAGAACAATCAGGGAATGACTCTTCCGGCCCAATGAGTTCGCGACCTCAGTCAACAGACATTTGTACTACTAATGAAACATTTTCATTTCAAGTCTATTTTTGGCCGTCTGTGCAAAAAATGGAATGTTGCATTCCTGGAGAGGCCTTAAGTAAATAAACAAAGGAATGAAGAAAAGGAATGCCAAGGTGTACCGCTGGCCCATTCGTGTTTATAGGGTCGTACCATAGTCGACCATAGTACTAACAACATGCAGTTCGATGGCCGCGACGCAGCGACGCTTCATATAATTCATATACGTAACGAGTCCTTCTTTATTTGATGATACAACATGCAGGGACAACAACAAAACATAGCCCTAGCAACGGGATGCGTTGCACATGAACATATTACTACCACTATTGCGTACTGCTCGTGACCTGCAGGACGCCGAACCCTTTGCGGCTTGTGTTGACTCGATCGAATCCGTTTCGCTTCCGCACCATCCATATTCTGGTCACCCAGGCCAACTTTTCTCTTTAAAGATGCCTACTATTTATCTACTCCATTCGGAATGACAATTTTCAAAGGAAACCACAGGGACTCAAACTTACGACGTCGTTTTCATCGTTTTATGACGAAAACATTGTCTTTCATGAATAGTAGATATAAAACGGCGCATTGCCTGTAGCCTACACGCACAACTCATTATTCAAGTAAAGTCCCATAAGGAAATCATTGGAGGGATACAGCAAGATGGCATCTTCTTACAAACGCTTTCTATAAAAAGAAAGGGGAGACTAAAATAAACTCATGAGATCAAATACGAATAGGAAAAAAACAAACAAAAAACAAACAATTTTTGAGTGGAAGTCTGTAGTGTTTTCATCAGTGTGAAAGAAGAAATACGACGAGAAGGGGCTCCGTTCGAATGTTCCCACACAATTTGTACCATGTATCAGTGTAACAAGACTATCGCTCCCAACTAATCGAACGTAGCTCCAAGCAATACAAAACCTGACAAGTTGGCAAAACACCAAGCGGCAAAAAAGTGGGAAAAGATCAGACGATCGTATTTCCATTGTTTGTTTGAGTTTCTTTTGTTTTTGTGCATTTCCCGTGCCGGCAACAAGAGCATCGGAGCATATCAAAGCGAAAGATCGAAAACCGCCGAGTTTGACATCGGACACGTTATGCGTACTCCCTTATTGGAGAAACGCATGACACCTTGCGGTCTAAAGAAGACAAATCATCTTTTCTGACCGACGAGGCCACATCGATAAGGACCTCCCCGTCATTCCACATGGTCGCATAAGACGAAATCTAATTATACATCTTATTTTATGGTGTTTGACGGGAGTTGTCAGAGTTGGGCACTCGCTCAATTGTGCGCTTTTCGAGCGCAAAGTATTTTTCGCGCAAAAACTATTTTTGCTCACCAATTTACACGTAACAAAAGGACAAATTCGAGCGCGCGATGGAGCGAGTGCCCAACTCTGGTAGTTGTGTATGTAAATTGTATAATATCTCCATTCCCAATACATGGCTTTTAAAAATCACAAGCCATTTGGTTATTTCAAATTTGAAGTTGATTGACATCATCGATACTAATACGTGATATTTGGTTCGATGGACACAGAAAATACAAAACCAGCATTTGATTTGTTTGATTCGATGGATCGGCCTCTATTGAATAATGATTAAGGGATGACCCACATTTGCCGATGCCCATCTATGTACATCTGTACATTAGGGTGTTTCATTCCCGCACTTTTTTTTTGTTTTACATCGGGGTTTGCAGATCGGGGTTCCAAATAATGCTAAACTTCCCTGTATTTTTTATTTCACGCGAAAAAAAATATTTAGGGTTCCCACCGCGTGAAAACGTGAAAAAAACCCAATTTTTCGTGATTTTTTTTTAAAATTCACGGTACCCTTTCAGAAAAAAATTACGGGATTCAGAGGGATGATTCATATTGTTCTTATCTATGTTCCCTCCAAAAATCGTTTGAAAATAAATATATTTAAGGGTCCCACTCGTTGAAAATCCATCGGGATTTCTATAAATAATTAAAAAAAACATGCGTTCTCTATCAATAGCGGCCGTCATATTTAAGCTAGGGCAGTGAAATTTTAACTAGAGCTTCCCAAACATGTTAGCTACTTATGCCTAAAATATTTTCAAAATTGATTGATATTTAAGGGTCCCGCGGTCAATTTTATTGTCCTGATTCGTATACGAACCGACGTCAGTTCTTGATATCGAAGAAGCAACAAAGATTAGATGGCTGGGACATACAGTGACAAATGTCTTATAATGAAACATTTACAAGGGAGGAATATTCTTCCCACTCGGTTCATGTCGAAAACGCACTATCTGCTGAAAATTGAGCTTCTTTCTGAGCGCGTCAATTGAAGCGTTGAAGAACGGCGCAAATAAACAAGATATGGCTGGTTCATTGCGCTTTTTTCACTCGATACTTTCTCCGATCCCGGATTGCAGATTTTTTTCTTTTGGACGACCTTAGATTGATTGAGTCAATGATTTTCTACCGTTAAGAAAAATCAAACATTTCATCTGCCGTTTTATTTTCTACGATTTTCTAGCAAGCGTCATTTGTCAATGGTATTGAACTGAAGAGAACGTCGTACTTTACTTTGGAAAGAAGAATTCAGTTCATATACAAGATCCTTGATGGCCCATAAACTCGTCTAGTCAATTTCTCGACTGACCAACTTTGATCCAAGGTATATAACCAATATTCCCAACGATCATTGAAATTGATTTACGATTTTTACCTTATCTCTAAGGCGCCAATATCTTGATTTTTTCGGTTTTTCTTCTCGGTATACATAACTTCCAATCCCACCAAAGTATTAGATTGTTTTGGGAGAATATAGGCTTATTAGAGATCTTTGTTTAAAATGACAATTCGTCAATGACGCACTAATTTTTTAAATGTTGATTCTTCGAGCAAGAGTACGAATTTATATAGACAATAAAATTGACCGCGGGAGTGGCGGACCTCGGTTTTCGACATGAACCGAGTGGGAAGAATATTCCTCCCTTGGAAATGTTTCATTATAAGACATTTATCACTGTGTGTCCCAACCATCTAATCTTTGTTGCTTCTTCGATATGAAGAACTGAAGTCAGTTCGTATACGAATCAGGACAATAAAATTGACCGCGGGACCCTTAAATATCAATCAATTTTGAAAATATTTTAGGCAAAGGTAGTTAACATGTTTGGAAAGCTCTAGTTAAAATTTCACTGCCCTAGCGTTAAAATGACGGCCGCTATTGATAGATAACACATGTTTTTTAATTATTTATAGAAATCCCGGTGGATTTTCAACGAGTGGGACCCTTAAATATATTTATTTTCAAACGATTTTTGGATGGAACATAGATAAGGACAATATGAATCATCCCTCTGAATCCCATAATTTTTTTTCGAAGGGGTACCGTGAATTTCCAAAAAAAATCACGAAAAATTGGGTTTTTTTTCACGTTTTCACGCGGTGGGAACCCTAAATATTTTTTTTCGCGTGAAATAAAAAATACAGGGAAGTTTAGCATTATTTGGAACCCCGATCTGCAAACCCCGATGTAAAACAAAAAAAAAGTGCGGGAATGAAACACCCTACTGTACATCTAGTACATTTTCAAATCAATGATGGATCGTGGTGATCTCTCTTTCACTATCTTTCGCTCTTCTGCGTGCACGAGGAGAACTGGAGCGCGACGAGGCCCGCATTCACTGTGAATTCCTACAGATAAACCGGGTGCAGATCTTATTGATGAGAACGGCCCGTGCGCTATCTCACGTATTGTGAACAAATAGTTGGGCTGAATTACTTAATACGTGATAAAGGTGACACACTCCTTTGGTTTGGTTATGAGAACTGACAATGGAGACGACGAAGTAAACGAATTTAATTTCGTTTGCTCTTTGCGCTTTGGTGACTTAATTTGACAGATATTAGAATACTTTGCGTTTGTATTTAATTCAAAGTAAGTCGGCTGAGAAGGAAAAACGTGGTGATGTGTAAAAATTTCTCTACCGACACCTACATGATAAATGTCTCCTTTGCCTAATACCCAACTCGACTGACGTGAGCAATTACGCAAGTACCAACCTTCGATCCCAACTTGTTTGCGCAATATCAATTGAGCAGCGGAAAGAAGGTTAAACAGACGGAGAACGTGTTAGTGCTTCATCTCGACCATTGCAAGCAGGACTCTTGACACAAGTTAGCATCTCAGACTTCATGGCGACCTCCTGAGATTTGTTTTTTTTTTTAAATATAAAGATACGGACTAAGAAAGCACTAACATCCTTCATTGATAAATTCTACTCAGCTTCGTGTCACTTTCCTAGAATGACGTACTTTTAGGCTGATGTTATTATAGAAATATATCTAGGGGACACCCAACTTACCGTTAAAATACTTAAGTGTAGTAAATTATGATTTCATCGAGTCAGTTAAATGTGGGATTCTGTTTGCTTGCCTTACGCGTTCGAATTTAAGAGGATTCCATTTACTACGTCAAGGAATAGGCCAACAAAAAGTCAAACAGGCGGAAAAATGATGAGACAATTAAACGAATTGAACAGATAAAAGCAATTTCGAAGAGAGCGCCACGCCGAGGGCCGACTAAAATACCAATATCCAAGCCCAATTACATCTAGATCGGAGAGAATGCATGACTGCTCACACATCCGCACATTGGTTGAGCAGAATGACTCTTCTAACCGTAGTCTTTCAAAATCAGACAAAACTAAGTTACACATACACGGATTTAGGAAATACGCTACTCTGTGTACTTTAAAGAGACAATGAATTACGCGACAAACAGTGTAAAAAAAAATTTGTGCTTTGAAAATAACATACTTCCAGGTAAAAACAGAATACAAGGTTTTGAAAAAAGTACTTAAGACCGATTAAATACTGGTACTCTTCTCTCAGCCTTTCTTTTACATAAGAATATGAATTGAGTTAACTTCTAAAACATTCCATCTTCCATTCATTTCCAATAGATAACTCTGTATGCTGAACACTGCCTATCCAAGGTTGCTTTTCTCCTTTATATCTCCTGCAGGTACATCCACTCGTTTAAAAACGCCAGTGATTTCCTCTTTGACCTTAATTTCGGCTCCGTCCACAAGATCAGATCGATCCATTAGAGCGTCCATTTCTTCTTCAGAAAACACTAAATTAATGTAATAATAAAGGAACGGAGAATCAGTTAACTGCTTCGTTTGACTTTCCTCAATAAAATGTTCAAAAATGAAAAGTCTTACCTTGACCAGATACTCCTCTGTACTCTCCGTTATGATCACGGGTTTTCAACAGCTCAATCATTTCGTTTGCTGTAATACCCAAACTGTTGCCTGCCTGCAGACCAGATTTGAATTTACCTAGATTACCACGAAAGAAAATCCTGATTTAATAAGAACCCCAAGTTAAGAACTTCCGCGTTGGTTACTAAAAGTCTTGATTATTCTTATTAGATTTCTCTAATTATTCCAACGCGATTTTTAAAAGTGAATTTAAACATAAGGCAGTATACTTTCACGAATGTAGTAATATTCAGTCGCCTTGGTTACGACTTCGAAGACAAAGATAAATGCCATAAAATTTTACGACAGGATGAAAAGTCTTACCTTTCTGAATCACTAATTTTTCAAGCTTTCTTTTGGCACCAGCACGCTCGATGATGCGCTGGTCAATAGTGTCTGAGGATACAAGGCGGTAAACAACGACTGGCTTTGTCTGACCGATACGATGGCATCGGTCTTGAGCTTGCAGATCACACTGAGGATTCTGTTGCAATAAAAACAACAAAAGTATTACAAGTTACTTGAGAGAGAAGCAAGTCATCTCACGAAGCTTTACGACTCTTGAGGCTCTTACCCAATCCGAATCGTAAATTATAACCGTATCGGCAGAAGTAAGAGTGATGCCAAGACCACCCGCTCTTGTACTGATGAGGAACACTGCAGTATCGGGGTCGTTTCGAAAGGTGTCCATGTCTACAGCTCTTTCTTCAAGGTTCATGCGGCCGTCCAATCGACAGAATTTCATATTTCGCATTGACAGGTAGTCAGCCAAAACGTCAAGCATCATAGTAAATGTACTAAATATCAATACCTGAATAGGAAAAATATTGAATTAATACAAATCATTTTAAAATGACTCCGATATTTACTTTGTGACCATCTTTAATCAGCCGAGTTAACATTATGTCCAACACAGCTAATTTCCCTGAGTCCTTAACCATGTCCTCATTAACAACGTAATCTCCTATAAAGAAGCAATATTTATAAATATTTATTACTAAGGAAATAGACATTAGACAACTCACCTGTCTCCTCTTCAACTTCCCATTTGACAAGATATGGATGATTCACGATCTTCCTCAACTGCATAAATGGATTGGACATTTTTATGTTAACAGCCAACTCTTGCATCGTTTTCTTCTTCCTACAAAAACGAATCAAATCAATACTTTGTTACACAACAACCATTCAAAAAGAATTGTTTGTACGGTTGACGTAGATCCCAATGCAAATCATTTGACATTTTCATCCACTCGTCAATTTCTTCATCTTCCTTTTCAGCAGATTTCTTCTCCCTTTCTTCCGTTACCTCTTCAAATCCCATTGAGGAGTAATTTATGTCTAGCCTCTTTGCTTTTCGCTTAGGTCGGCCGTTGGCTTGATATTCTATTACTTCAGGCTTTTTCTCGAACTTAATTATGTTTTGGTAGAAATAGGACAAAATTCACTAGCTATACAAAGATATAAAGTAGAAATTGGAAAATTACCTCCGCTCCCACCAAAAACGCGATAGTTCTGTCAAGTGTAGAGCGATAATATTCATCTTGAAGTTTGCTCATTGGACAATAAACGATAAGCTCTTTTTTCTTCGGAAGTTGCAATTCGACATCAGTTTTTAGGCGGCGTAAGAGAAATGGAGATAAAATCTAAAAGACATTTGAACACATTATTTAACATCTAGAATTGGTGGACAAACAATGTACCTGATGAAGCATGGAAAGGACATTTTCTTTACGTTCCAATTCAACGATTTTATGGTCTGCATCTGATCCTTGAAATTCTTCAACGCGGAACCAAGCTGTAAATACATCCAAGTCATCAAAAATTTCTGGGAGCAGAAAATGAAGCAAAGACCACAATTCTGTAAGGTTGTTTTGCAAAGGCGTTCCCGTCATCAGCAGACGATTAGACGAGGGATATTGTTTTAATTCCCTGTTAAAACCGGCAAGAGTAACATTAACACGGAATATATTAATTTAAAAAATTTACGTACTGGACTAATCGACATTGGTAATTCTTAAGTCTGTGACCTTCGTCAACGATGATGTAACGCCACTGCAAACGCGCCAATGTTTTCCTGTCTAAAGTCGATCCAAGGAATATTAATAAATCTTACTTTAAGGATAATTAGTAAAAACCTCGAATGGCCACTTCAAATGAAGTAATAACAACTGGAAAGAACTTTGTGCCGTCCATCCCGGGGATTTTGAATTTTTGTTTGAGTTCCGTAAGAAGTTCGTTGCGTTTTTCCTGGCTTCCGTGGTAGAGTACTACTGGAATCTGTCAATAAATAATTACAGCCAATATTAATACCTTATTAAACAAATAGGCTAAAAATATAGAAACAGTTAAATGGTTTTCAACTTACGCGAGGAGTGAATCTTTTAAATTCCGATATCCAATTTGTGAGAGTAGATAGAGGAGCACAAACAAGGAAAGGTCCTGTAACTCCTTTGCCCATGAGATGAGCAACTAGTGAGATACATTGAACTGTTTTGCCAAGACCCATTTCATCAGCTAGGATACCGTTCATTCCGTTCTCGTACAGAGACTTTTTTTTATAAAATATAAAGGAAAGAAATAAAATGTCTTCAAGATAATCTCTATACTATTCTTTTCATACCACAAGCCACTGATATCCTTCCATTTGATATCCTCTCATAGTCCCCCCTTCAAAAAGATCAGGAAGTTTTTCTTCTGTTTTAATAGCTTTATTAATATCTTCTTCAGCATCATCTTCTTCGTCATCATCCAACTAATCAGTAAAAGCATGTTAATAACTAACTCATTCAATATTTTAACATAACACTTACATGTGCTGCACGTTTCTGAAGTTCTTCTTCATCAATCACATTCAATATGTTGTCATCAGATAAATTGTTTTTACGCAACCTCTTTCTTGCTGTTGCATCAGTTTTAGGACTAAGCACATCAGGTTGACGCTTTGCTCCTCTAGTCTTCCTTATTCCTGACATTGTTGTCTCTGATGAAGTGTCTTCAGCCTTGATGTTCTCAGTATCTTTGAGCCTACTCTTATCTTTTGCTGCCTTTTTGGCTAACTTTTCTTGCTAAATATCAAAATCCATTGGAAAATTTAGATATTTATGGCACAACAATTGGTACAAATTATTTTATGACTTTGTTTACCTTGATTCGTTCTTCTTCTTTCTTAGAGTTCATTCTTTGAAGCAGGAAATTGGCATAAAACTTACTTCTATCCAGCAAGCACATCAATCTTTTGTATCTCATTTCATCAGAATGCCCAGATTGGCTTTCTGATTTAACATTTTCAACTAATTCAGCTTGTTTTTCATTTTCTTCTCTTTCAATATCCCTTGCAAGATCTTCACCTTCTTTTATTACATCATCTGGCAGACCTGCTATCATAGAACACATTTTTGTTATTCATATGGAATTAGATCTGAATAAAAATTGTAATTAAAAGTTATTTCAAAACCTACTGTTCATTTCTTCCTCTTTAACAATGAATTTAGACATTTCATAAAATGTAGAAAACAGCCTTCTATGAGAAATTATGGAATTACATTTTTTGAATTTAATACAAATTCCTACCTACAACCCCTACCTTTTCTTTTTACATCAAATACTAACTGAACAATTATTCAAGGCGTTACTGCCTTATTACTGGGACAATCAAGTTTAGGAACTAACAGCTAGTAAGATATCTATGAGTTTCTAGGTGAAAAACTGCACGTGGTTTGCGAAATTGGACAAGCAGAAAAACTTTCAAGAATAAGAGAGACAACGACAGAAAAAGGTTCAGTACTTTAAAAAAAGAACCAATGATTGGATGAACAACGAATAAACGTGATTTGGCGCGTTTAGTGCGGGTTTACAACGCCCCAGGACGAGAGTTTCTAGTACGCAATGTAAAGACTAAAGAGTGACACCTAGTGAAAACATAAAAAAACTTTATAGGTAAACATGTTGGTAAACGGGGTAAACGTTTGAAATCGTAGAAAAAAAGAAATAGCTTAATAAGATGGAGCCGGTTCATCAGTAGTAGCTAGTAGGGATATCTTCTTATTTCGTATTTAATTGATAAAAATAAAATAAATAAAAATTTTTCCAAATATTTTATTTTATTACCGACATTTGTCAATAATTTAGGAAATTCGTCATATCTCTGTTCTCTAAACTGTCTTCCCTAAACCCAATGCAACTTTTAGTCTCCGTCACTAGGCCAACGCTTTGGCTCTAAGAAGTAGGTAAAAGGGTTGGCCTAGGTGACGGATAGTTTCCTCTTTTTTTTATATCCCTTTTTCGCCTTTTCTTTCTATTCTTTTCCTTTAAGGCTCAAGTATTATATGCACAATTAGAACCGGTTCGTTAAAGACTTCATTTGTTTAAGACACTTAAGTTTAAATTTGCAGAAGAGCGCATTCTATTTTTACTTTTTCAATCACTGCACAATCACATTTTTTAATCATATCGAAACAGTTACTCTATTTATAGTTTGAATACGACTACGAGACAGCAACGGCATAAATAATATATAATAATTTAAAGGCGGCACAAGCTTATTCTAAAAAATCCTAACAATGAAAATGTTCACAACTGTGCACAGATTTATTCAGTGATCTGCCACTTGTCTATTATCAACACTTATCAAACCCCCCCCCCCCCCCCAACAATAAAAAAAAATAATATTCGCATTTTATCGCTTTAATGTTCTGATCCAAATGTTATGTCACGAGTTCCGCTAATCGAAATCGACCATCTTACACAAATTGAATTTAACATTAACTCATTTTTAAAATAACATATTAAACAAAACAACAATACATATATGATTATCATAAAATAGGCCTACTTTTTCCCGAGCTTCTTTCATGGCGATTTAAGCAAGCTAAATCATAGGTTAAAGTATGAGAGGAAAGATATACGTTTTTTAAATTGTACACAATATGCTAAAACCTTTTAGGCTTTTAAGGTAGGAAAAATGAAAAGCTTTTCAGATTTTACACTGTAATGGTATATCAAATCAGAAATCACTACAAGTAGACCTGTGGTAAGTACTACTTACCACTGGGTACTACTACTAATAAGTACCCAGTACTCAACACTCCTTAGTTCACTACTTAAATAAATATGGCATTAATCTTTCAATTTTCAAAGCAGAGATTCAAACCCTCAAACTTTAATCAGACTATACTGTACCGGTACCGGATGACTCTGACTGTACGAAACAAAAAGTGGCTCTTAACGAGAGAATGCATTATATCATTATATGCAGGAAAAAAAGCCGCAGTATTTGTGGCTTGAAAAACATCTGTGCCTGACATCTGTTATCAATTCTCGGATTCTTTCAAGCAGACGAAATAAAAAAGTCAAAACATGGTTTCATAAATTTCTAAACTTTAGGTTTTATACTTTTTCTTAACAAAAAATGGATTTGGAAATTAACAAAAAACTTCTTCCTATGAAGGCTCATTACTTCTTCTTTAATGCCGGTATCGTATTCAACAAATCTAAAGATACAAATAAAATAAATGGTAATTAAAACATTGAATTTCTATAGGCCTTGCTCCTATCATGCCATTCATTCCTACATACGCCCGGCAATTAGGTATAATTATTACATTATTACATTATTATATATAACATTATTATATATTACATTATTAGGCGTATCTCAAGTTGGAGTTGGTTTGATGTACACAGTTTTTCCATTTGTTGGGCTACTGGCAAAACCTCTATTTGGCACTATATCAGATAAATTCAGAATCGGCAAACAAATCTTTATCACAGCTATCATTTGTGCTGCTGTTTTCTTTACCAGTATTTATTTTATTCCAACAAAACCTACTGAAGCATTGATAGATTTTGATTGCAATTTAATGACAATACTAAAAACATGTGAAGTCAATGACAATTGTACACTTACAAGGATTAATTTAGAAAATCCAGACATGATGTCTACTTTAGAGTGCACACTTACTTGCAATCATCCTGATAGTCAATTTCTTGAAGAAATGTGTACAACATGGAATGTTAGTGATGTTTGCAACACAAACCTTACATCAATAGAAATGAAAACTTATTCTAATATGAGCAAAGCTCTGGAAGAAGGAAACTGCCTCTACTTCCCTGTAGAAAGTTTATCTTTTCATGGGACTGAAGTTGAAAACCCATATTGTAAATCTTCTACATCAATGAAGTGCAATACTGTGTGTAATAGTGCAACTGTGATGAGTTACATACAGAAACCTATAACAGAAACTCTACAGGAACCATACTATTCAACAATTCAGTTCCAAATGCTTTTTGGCCTTATGATTGGAGCCTGGGCTAGTACTGCTGTTGTTACCAGTTTAGGAGATAGCATCTGTTTTAATTTGTTGGGTATGAAATCTAATTAAATAATGTTTCCTTGTAACAAAATAAAGTTTTGTTTCATCATTATTAGGAAGCAAACCGCATGATTATGGAAGACAAAGATTATGGGGTGCACTTGGTTGGGGTATATCTGCAATTATTGCCGGGTATCTTATTGATTCGGTCAGTCATGGAAAAAGTGTTAAAGATTACACTCCAAGTTTCATTTTAGTATTTATTATGCTAACAATAAACACCATTTCAGTTTCAAAAATTAAGGTGAACTTATGAGTAGTTGTAGCTATGATCAATCACTTTAAAAAAATTATTCTCGTAGATTGATTATCGCCAAGAACCTTATGCATTTGGAAAAGTTGTGTCACTTTTCAAGGACGTGAAAGTTGCTCTTTTCTTACTCAGTTGTATCACTTTTGGGATTTGTATTGGATCCATCTGGCAATTCCTTTTTTGGTAAACGGTCAACAAATAATGGAAAACTTGAAATTGTAAATTATTATATCCGTATTCATATTCATATTTCTAACAAATTCTAGGTATTTAGAAGATATGGCTTCTGCTCAAGGATGCGATTCGCTGGAATGGATCAAGCTCTTGGAAGGATTAGCCATGGGTATTCAGTGTTTTGCCGGGGAGGCTCCGTTTCTGTTTCTATCTGGTGAGAAATTTATGTTACCAAGCAACATTTGAAATATTTTTTTTTTATAAGTGTGTAATTTTTTTATCGTTTAAGGATGGTTCTTGAACAAACTTGGCCACGTTCACACTATGACGATGATTTTGTTAGTTATGGGCTTTCGCCTTGTTTGCTATTCTCTTTTAACAAATCCTTGGCTCACACTTCCGATAGAATTATTAAACGGATTAACGCTTGGCGTATACTGGTCAACGGTATTTAGGTCTATAATGTTGTTTATGATAGAAAGAGTTCTATATTTTCTCTTTCTCAATAGATGACATCGTATGCCTACCTGATTGCTCCGCCTGGTGCTGGATCCACTTTGCAGGGTATATTTGGTGCTTTGTTTGAAGGCATAGGTCTGTACACAATATTATCAAAAAGCTATTCTTTGAATGGTTTTCTAATGAACTTATGGAAGCAGGAACTTCGGTTGGAAGTCTTTTAGGTGGCTTTATTTTTCAAAACTATGGAGGTGCTACAATGTACCGTTCGTTTGGAATTTACACATTAATTTTCGGTATCTTCTACTCATCCATTCACGCCTTCATGGATCGAAAAAAGAAATTGACCCGTAAAGGTAATTATAACTCATTAAGAACTTAGAATTTGGTCTACTTGTAATAACACTTCGACAACTTAAGAACTCGCGGCTGGCTTAGAAGATTATTCAAGCACAGGTATTTTGTTGTTTGGTGTTGTTCTGATTCAACGGTCTTCTGTATTTGTGTTTGTTTAATATTGAAGTAGGCTTTGGGATTTTTGTAGGTTTCTTTAGGCTTAGTTAAAAATACTTTTTCCTGCTTTTTGTTGTTGTGTTAATTTGTAATTATAATTGCATTTTCTATTCCTTTAATAGTTTTTTATTTATTCTCTCAATTGAAATTATTTTATCTGATTTTAGAGTCCTATAGCCGTGTGAACCAAGGTCCAGATGATCAACTGTAGAAGAAAACGGATTAGTAGCGATTTCCGTCCTTCTTCGCTATTAGCGCTATTGGACTTATCGGAGATCCTTCAATCATTGTTGATCAGATCAAGACTACTCTAAAACAATCCGGAATCACCATTCGTGATCCGTGATCTCCAAATCTGCCTGCGTTTATAGCCACGCACTTAATGGGAACAAAAGTAGTTTATAATTTACCATATGTAGTGTTAACATTCATATCAAGAGGGACTAAGGCTAGCTTAATTTAAACATGCAATGTTATCATGTATTTTATGAGCGTTTAGTACAACAATTACGTCACGATTTTCAGTTACTTTTTTAAATATAAACCTAGCATATATTTTATCACAAGGGAATTCATTGCTCAATTTTAAAAATTTGGTCGGCAAAGTTTGAAATATATTAGTCAACAACCGAAACAGGAATCACTGCTTGCCGTAGGTCGGCAAGTTAAACCAGTTCGTAGACGAACATTGGAAGTTTCTTTGCCGAATGGGAAATTTTCTCTTTCGTCGTTGTCCTTTTGCCACTGGGACATGTGAACTGGCATCATTGGTCGAGAATTTTTTAGTTTGTGAGCCAAAGTCATAAAAATTGATTCGACATGATTTGCTTGGCTATCGTCCTTCGCGGATGTTTCAAAAAGCTAGAGCAGAAAAACCTAAATAGTTCTGTAGGCAAAAAAGAAAATGAAGAAAATTGAATAATTACGGGCATGTTGTGCATGTCGGCAAACATCTGAGCCCTGTTAGTGTTTACGACTTGCGTCTCTTTGCAATCACATTTATTTCCAACAAGAATTCTTGGTATTTTGGTAGTTAATTGATGATCATTACACTCCTCAATCCAGGATGATAAGGACTATGTAATAATGTTAATACAAAATTCTGTAAAAAACTAAGAAAAGGCACCTTATTTCACAAATAGTTATGAAGTGTTTATACCTCAAAGGAATTTGAATTGGTTACATCATAAACAAAAACTACAGCATTTACATTTCTGTAGTAGTGATGTACCATTGATCGTCGAAATCTTTCCTGACCAGCTGTTGAAAATTTGAAATGTAATTCAATATTTAAAATGTATTTAAAACAGTTTCTTGAATTAATATACCAGTGTCCCATAGCTGCAACTGAAATAACCCAAAGAATTAATTATTAAAAGGTCTATGAATAACTAATTGTCAAATATTTGTAGAACCTTTAACTGTTCTCCATCAACAGTGAGCACCTTTTCCCTGAAATCCACTCCTATAGTTGCTTCTGTTCGTCCTGGAAATCTTCCTTCACAAAATCTATAAGTTAAGCATGTTTTTCCAACTGCAGAGTTTCCAACTACGATAATTTTAAAAACTCTTTTTTGAGGTGAGGCTGTGAAAGAACTAGCTGGAATGTCTGTGTTTCCTTCTTCCATTATATTTCTGCTGTTAAACAAGTGACATACAGACAAATGATTTTAACAGGTAATAAAACTAACGACAACAAAATACAAAAGGATAAGAAATGTTGTCTGCTATCTCAACTCAAAGGCGTCACTAAAACGTGAAAAACCGTGCGGAACGGAGTCATTCCGGTCCCCGGGTCCCGGTCGTTTTTGAATTCGTGTCTTGCAGCAATTTCTATAATTTTTTACTTGATTATTACATCATAATCAGTAAAAATAATGAAAACCAAAATTAGTTTAAGCTTTGATACAGTGTAACATATCAAACAAAACGATAAGAACAGACATTGAAACATTTTAATCATTCTTTGACGATTTTAGCACAAGCTAAAGATGTATTTCTAAATTGTTTTACAACAAACATACCATTTGTGGTGAGGGGATGTGATAATGGGAACATCCACAATAGAAAGAAAAAGAGAAACTAAAAAAGGCTTAACGGCTTAAAAAGCCACGCCAATGGCACTCGACGCTAAATTCATAGGTCATTTTTGAATTTTAAAAAGGAATAAAAAATCGAGGACACAAAAATTCTAACAGTCATACGGAATTTTGTTGTTTTTTTTTGTTTGAATTCCAAACAATTTGTGAGACAGTAAAACAAAACATCACGGTTTAGTGTAGTTAAAATTGAACTGAGGGCTCGAAGATGGATCCAATATTTTTCCATGAATTAATGATTGGATGACCCACATAGATGAGACTAGTGGAATCTTCATACGACGAGCCTGATCAACAATTTTAGCTGTACAGTCTTTGGTTGTAACTACGTAATCAAATGGAACATCTTCACACAACGTTTTTTCAGATTCGGCAGCGCTGTTGTCAGCAATAGCCCCTTCGGAGTTAGGTCTTTTTGCGCGCGCAGGTAAGCGAGAAACAATTATACATTCAGCTTGAACAAGAATAGGTACCCAAAGATCGTTAAATTGTGGCGGGCCACTCAAAAGGATGCGTGTGCCAACGAAACAACGGCCAGTCGTTGGCGACCACTCGACAATACTGCCTTGAAGGTCAATGCCGGGTGGATGCAAGTAACGCTGGTAGTTTAATCTCTCGTTATTTTGGCAACACTGATAAACCTGAAAGGAAATAACACTTAAATGAAATGCCATTATGGATTATTTTTTTACTTATTTTACCCAGTCGTGGGAAACGGAGCGAATATTGGCAGCTAGCGATTTGATGTATCGTTCGGTGCGACATGGTCGATTGCAAACCATCAATACAATATCTTCTTCCATTTCAATTTGACTTAGATCAAATCGCTCTAGGACCGTTCCACCTCCTGATGTCAACTGGTGCTTAATGTGCTCTTTGTAGTAGGGAGTAGGATCTAAATACGGCTCAACTTCGTCAGTTATTTCATCAGGATCCACTTCGAGAGGTCTTGATGCTTTCGTAAGAAGAAATGCAAACCCAGCGAAAATCTTATTATTCTCGGGAATGGGTCCAGCGATTTCGAAGTTAACTTCTTCTTTGGTTTCTTCGACATTTTCTTCCTCCAGTACACTTTGGACTGTTGAGCGGCCTGGTAAAGCTGCATTCATCCGATCAAGAATACGAGTTCGCAATGATGTTTCCTCATGTTGAAGAAATGAAGTTCCACTGCTTTCGCTCATGGTAGATGTATCTAGAGTTAAATCTCTTTTTCCCTTTATTTTTTTACGCAAAGACCCGGGATTCTGAAGAGAACGCTTGGGAGTTTGTTCTTGTGCAACTGGTAAAAAAAAGATAGGAAACAATAAGGCAGCGTAAAAATAATTTATTCGAAACCGATATAATTATCACTACCTGATGGAGTCTCCGATCTGGACCTAGGAGTGCGCGAGTTTCTCGGAGTTTTTTTGGGCGAAGAGACTCCTAACTCAGCTGTTGTGGTTCTTCTACTACGCTTACCTCCCAGGATATTATCTAGACTGACGTTACAGGTATGGGGTGAAAAGAGCTGTGGCACCACTACCGCGTCATTCCAGTGCCGCATGTGATCTTGTGTTAAACAAATCCTAGAGGGATGACGAAGTTACGTAGCATGAAAAACACAAACATTATTTTCAATGAAGAAAAACATTTTATCGTCTTACCGCTTTCTTGGCACTTTAATGGTCTCACAACCATCCATTTCGACCAAATGTTCCACCTGCAAAATTGGATAACAATTTCAGGTATGAGACCTAAGAATTTGACAATTCAAAATACCTTTTCAATTGGCTCATTAGGTTTAATTTTACTATATCCAATAATAACACCAGGTCGGCCTTCGCACAAGTTCTCGTTGAGAACTAGAACCGGCTGGTTTTTGTTCAACAGCGAAACAGGCAAAATGAATTCTTCGACTAGACTACGCGATTGTCCATCCTCGAAAATCACGGTCCACTTTCCTGTCTGGACCGGATCACGCTGGGTAATTTTTGCGGCATAAAAGCATTTATCTGAAATTTGAGTAATGAAATCTAACATTCTTAGAACTGCTTAAAAGCAAAAGCAGAAAATTTAAATTACCTGTCCACTGTGCAAATACATGTCTATCTACAAATACATACAATAAATATATTAGAATTTACAAATATAAAAAATCAAGTCGGTGAAATTATACCTATTTGATAGGAACGAGTGCGCAATTCTTCCACCACTTCATCGAGTTCTCTTAGATAATCTTCCGAAGACTTATCACTACCAGCGTCGGCATTTGTTTGGTCAGGGGGAGGTCGACTAGCATTCGATTCTGATTTTTCAGGTTCCTGATTTTTCTTAGCGCCATTCGTTTTGTTTTTAGCCGGTGTCCCGTCTGCTGGTGGACGACCTCGACGACCTTTCTTCGGCGGAGTCTCAGTACTGGAATCCGTTTCCTTGATCACTTCCGGAATTTTGGGCTTGCGGCCGCGTTTGCGTACTACTTTGATTTCTGTATATGCTGGTGTTTCCTTTTCTGCCATAACTGAAGGCTCTCTGGTTGGAGGTGGTTCACTTGAGCCTCCTGCTAATCCAACAGCCGACGAAGAATCCGTTGAGTCTGGGTACAAAGAGGGGTGCGATGGAAGAGGTGCAGAACCATCTTCTTTTAACTGTGTGCATGGACTGGCTGGTTTTGATAAGTCGTTTCCGGACCGAGTTGCCTTTTGACGTACAGGATGCTTAGGCATAGCAAACTCGCTACTAGCAGGTAAAATAGGTGGTTCGAGACTGACTCTACTTAGCATTGAACTGCAGGCAATAGGAGCCGTTTCAAAATTCGATGCGATGGAAAAGCGCGACATACGCAGTGAGGCTGACTCTGATTTGAAGCTCCCGGATACATCACCATTATAGCCACTTGAACTCTGGCTAACGTGTCGCTGCAAAAGCTCAGCAAATGACTCTAATCGTGAACCCGGCAATGTTTCGGAATCCATGTTATCAAATAAACCCATCCGCACTTGGTCTGACACAGAACCTGAAAGCGCCACTTCCATTTTAGACATTGGTAGCATCTAAGTTTAAATTTGGAACGAGAATGCATTAATATAAACCATACATTATTGCTTTAACTAGTCTTACATACTTTGTTAAAAGTTCGTATGACCCAAGTCCTTTCTAAAACATTATAAACTCGAGTAACTGCTTCAAATGGGATCCACTGTTCAGCTTCAATTTCTGGAGTATTCTAGAGAGAGAGAAAGAAAGAAAAAAAACAGAACATTGTTATTCAAATTTTATTAGTCCTCAACCTCTTCGATTAATTACCTCCTGTGACGAAATGTGTTCTGTCGTATCACCACTACTTTGAAACCCTTTTCCATCACACTTTGGTACCACAGAGAGTGTTGGTGTATTGATTGCGGGAAGGGATTGATCGAAACTCAATGATGGCCCATTCTAAAAATTTCCTCAAAGATATATTTTTTTTAATTTATAAAAATAAATTTTCAAAAATATAGTCACACTACCAATGGTGATTGTTGCGAACATAATTCTGCACTTAGTTCGAGTTTGGAACTTATGATTTCAGTACTTAAGTTTGCCTCCGGATTTTCAGTTGTTTCATCCATAGAATGATTGGTTCGAGATATAAGATCTTGCGTTTGAAAGCACTCAACGAAGCGGTGGCTCTGTGAATCTGGGTCGCGAAGTGGCGAGGTACTCAATAGATCTTGTGAAAACGGAATAGATGATGGAGATTGTGTCAACCGTGGAGTTAAGTCCTGCGAGGCTGAGTCAGCCTCACGTCGTGGCTGAGCAGCCGGAATTGCTACTGAACTTTGTGGGGAACCGGGATCTTCACGGAAATTTCGTTTGATCTCTTCTACAAATTCAATCCCATCGTCGGCTTCTTCTGAGGGTTCTGCTGGTCGACTGACAGTAGGTTTTTGGATGTAGTTGTCTAATCCCCGGTTAGGTTCCGATAAGAATGAAGATGGAGACTCGATCACGACAGAATGGTTAGAACCACTGTCACTTTCGAATTGAATCTGGCGCATGGATTTTGATTTTGATATGCAACCCAGCGTTTCAAAGGTCACAACCTAGGGAGGAAATATCGACGCGTTAAAGTATTCACCAAGTTCATAGCAGTTTATAAAAGGATACCGTTTTAGCAGCTGCTTCGTTTGCTTCTGGAGATGAATCTACTTTATCTGGTACAGTACTTGTTGCAGCCTCTTCAATATTACGTAGGGTTCGAAGAGACCCTTGAACAGGAGATCCGATAGCCATGGTGACAAAAGCTGAAGATCTAGACAAACTCACAGGAGTTCTCCTACAAAACAACAAGTTATGTTATGCCAATAATTAATAATTGATTTATTATAATATTTAAAAAGTGATGTAAAAACGGGCTGAAAAACATTTTGATCACCTTGGCTGGTTGGCAGGGACAGGTGATGCAGGTAGAATATCTTCATCATCTTCAGCTACCTCTGTATTTGCACTAGGTGAATCTGGACTAGGTCTTGACAAATTGAGATTTGAATCAGGTTCAGAACTAAGCTGAGAAGTCAACAGGTTTTCCATAACTGGGCTTTCTGAAATACGTGTTACACTGCATAGCACAATGTCAAAAATGAAGATATATAGATTATAAAATAAATATTTAATTATTTGTCATTTTTACATCTGAGAGATTTCACTGCCACGCGAGTTGCTCAAAGCAGCTGTACTCGCTTGACTATAATCATCTAGTATAGTCTCATTGACAGTATTGAACTCTTCCAATATGTCGTCATCAGTAATGAAAGATAGAGATATAAAAGATGGATCCATATTGTTGTTGCTATTTACTGATCTTCGAGACACTTCAGTTGGAGGATTTGGTGCTGTGAAGTTGTCACGGAGCCCTTCCATATTGATTAGACAGCAAAGCTTGATTGTTTTTAAGAAACTTTTCCACCACTGATTATATTTTTATTGGTGTCAGCAGTCACAATTTGTGTTTAGGTCACCTGCTAAGAAAAGACAGTAAAGAGATGATGAGTGGGCAGCAGTCGATATTCGTCTTGTTTTTTGCTTGCCGAAACAGGCATTTGAATAGAGTACATCCAATCAAAAGAATAGATTTTGATTGAAAATTCACGCCAATTAAAGTTTTATATTATGACAAGATCAGTCTAAAAATCAATACCGAAAAATTTGTAAAACATAAAAAACACAGGTTTTATGACGCAAGTATAAAACTCTTGCGGCCTGTGTACTCCGTATGTGATATTTGTAACACACATTGCCAGTTCGAATAAATCTATTGCACGTTGGTGCGCAACAGCCAACAGCAGGCAAGGCAACACTGCAACAGGCCAACAGCATTGCTGGAGGCTTGCTACTCTGCACTCCGGGACTAAAACAGACCGCGACAAAGAGTCACGTGCTCAAGTCTGATCACGTCTCGATTTGTCTGAACGAAAATGACTAAAATGTTTGAAAAATAACGTCTTGTTTGTTTTATTTATCGTTAGGCGATGTCTCCTCTTTTCGTCGTTTGTTTTACAAAGTAGGCCTAGATCTCTTGAGCGGTATGGAGACGGTAGAACTCCAAAGACAGAAGAACTCCAAAAACAGAAGAACTCCAACGACAATGGAACCTCAATTTTTTAAATATTAAAAAAAAATATAATTGCATTCGACAGTGGAACCCCAACAACAGTAGGACTCCAAAGACATAAGAACTCCAGTTTTAAAAATTACCAAAAATACCGGACAATAGAACTCCAATGCCCGACAGTAGAACTCCAGTAAGTGACAGTAGAACTCCAACAATTTTTTCATTTTTTCATGCCCGACAGTAGAAATCTCTTTTATTAAAAATCTAAAAATATATTTTAGGTTAATAAGTTAGGTTAGGCTAGGTTAGGTTAGGTTAGGTTAGTTTAGGTTAGGTTAGGTTAAGTTAGGTTAGGTTACGTTTGGTTAGGTTTGGTTAGGTTAGGTTAGGTTAGGTTAGGTTAGGTTAGGTTTGGTTAGGTTAGGTTAGGTTAGGTTAGGTTAGGTTTTAGGTTAGGTTAGGTTAGGTTAGGTTAGGTTAGGTTAGGTTAGGTTAGGTTAGGTTGTTTAGGAACAAAAAAATTAAAAAATCGTTGGAGTTTTATTGTCGGGCAGTGGAGTTCTACTGTCGGGCAATGGAGTTCTATTGTCCGATATTTTTAAATTATTTACTGCTGGAGTTCTTATGTCTTTGGGGTTCTACTATCGTTGGGGTTCTACTGTCGGGTCAATATACATTTTTTAAATATATTTTAAAAATTGGGGTTCTTTTGTCGTTGGAGTTCTTTTGTCTTTGGAGTTCTTCTGTCTTTGGAGTTCTACGGTCAGCATCCCTCTTGAGCATTAGCAGCAGATTGATGCAAAATCTTTAAAATAGAAGGACTTTGGTTTCATTCACATTTGACTGATTTTAGCATTTTACTAATCTATTAAAATAACTACCTATAAAAACTCAAACCTCTTTTTCAATTGACAGTAGGCTTTCTGTTATCTATTATGACAAATAAAAGAACTTTTATCATAAATGTATAGTAATAATAACTATTTAAAATACAACAAAATATAAATTTTATTTTACTAATAACGTCAAAAGGAAAAAATAATCGTAAAGTTATAATAGCTAATATGTATACAGTATAACCCGCTACCGCTAGTAAGGCGTGGACCGGTATCCGGAATCACCCGGCCGGTATACCATACCAACCATACCGGTATACGAGTTTTCAATATCTCTAAAGAATAATTTCTTTTAAGTCATTTACATTAAAGATGTGATTGAGCTTATTCTAAAAAAAATTAAAAAAGTGTTTACACGGTAATTATTCTCAATTCATCATCATCAGCTTGATAACAAAAATTTCAGATTCTTTATCAAAATCTATTAGAAATGTTATCTGAAAACAATGCCCTAAGTGGTAATTACTGTATGATTATAGTGGTTTTCAATCGAACTAGCCTAAAAGGAACCGCCTTAATGATTGCCTATACACCATATATGTGCGCATCTAACTTACATACCAAGTCAATGAGTGCCTCTTCCTGCACTAAGTATTTGTGTATTCGAGAAAGGAATGTTCATTTTTTTTTTACTAAAAAAAAAAATATTAAGATTTTCTAAGTAAATACACACATCATATAGTTGAGGAGTGAGAAAACGAATAGCGTCTGCCAAACGAATATACGTTGGGTAGCTACATATATCTAGAGTCTCTTTATTTCTAGCTAGCTTTACGTTTCGGGTTTTCTTTTAGATTTCGGTTGACAGACAATTTCTCTTGGTGCTTTTGACTTCAACAGCATAGCAAATAGCACGTAATAAAATGGTTTCGCGATGAAATGGTGTTGATGGTGCAGGATTTTTGGGTACATTCCCGCTTGGAATCCATCCGGGGAAGGGGGCGTATGGATTTGACGAGCGATTGGTGTATAGCGACGAGACGATGCGTCATAAACAGCTTATAAAATCTTGACGTCAAAAGACGCTAGTTGCAATGAAAGGAGATGTTTCTCGCTTCAAATAGTACCAACTACCTTCGTATTTTATTTCCTTTCAAACGCTATTTATTTTACAAATCAGTTTAGGAATTGTCGAGGGGTTCACCACAGAGGGCTTAGGTGTACGAGACGCTAAAATTTTAGCGTCTTTTGCGTAATTTTAGCGTCTTTTGCGTAATTTTAGCGTCTTTTGCGTCTTTTGCGTAAAATTAACCTCTTTCGGACAAGGTGCAGGTTTTCAGCTTAAACGTTAAACAAGAGGATTTCATCATCGGAATCGTGTGAATTATTATTTCCATAATTGCTGTCGGTATTTGCTGGCGACTCTGGTGATGCACCATCCTCATCAACATCGTTTCAGCAAGACTTATTCGGCCTATATAAACTTTGTAGAGTTCTTCCAGGGGTCTGTATAGAAGCGAATACGTTGGTCAACCTATAGTCGCCCATAGTCAGCACCTCTATGTATACACTCCATAATTATTATTATTTCTAAAACCATTAGGCCCTATAGTTTAAAAAAAGCACAAAATAAATAGTAAAAAAAAAACATTAATTTATTTCTATGATTAAAATAACAAAACTCGCATACTATATTGATATTTGTTGTGGTGATTTGCTTGATTATTTGCGTATTTTGCGTGAAATTTGCTTAATTTTACCGCCTTTTGCGTTAATTTTGCTTAATTTTAGCGTCTTTTGCGTAATTTTAGCGTCTTTTGCGTAATTTTAGCGTCTTTTGCGTAAATTTTAGCGTCTTTTGCGTAAAATTAACCTCTTTCGGGCAAGGTGTACGAAGTATTTTTCAGTGGTGAACCCCTCGGGAATTGTCACTTACAGTAATTCACTTACTTCTAAGGAAGTTTGTCGCACCCATAACGTGAAAAAAATATTCAATATCTTATTCCATCAAGCATCAATACGTAAAAGTAAATAATCAGAGATAACAATTTGTTGCAAATTGTGGATTTGCATGATATCTTAATAGCCATTTTAAAATCTAAGATAAAAAAAAATAATGTATTTAATTTAACTTTTAATTAAAGTAGTCTTTAAGTGTTGTACTTGAAGAACATTTTGGTTTGCACGGACTTGTTAGTAATAAATAATACGACAAACTCACAAACCTGAGGTCTGATGATGGAAGAAATGTTCTGTTGAAACCGCTAGTCTGTTGACTTGACAGAGGGTGTAGATTGTAAAACGTGGGCTCTCTTTTCTTCCTCAAATGTGGATGCTTCGGCAGCTGGTTGCTACAGACGTGTTGGAAGTTCCGTACAGTGCTGATCGCTGAGCTATCATATCCCACATCACTTGATTTATTCGAGAAGAATTTTTCTAAATAGAACAATATTTAGCATTTTAACGACGAGTTTCATCTACAGGATGCCAACATGAAGGCATCGTCGTTCATAAGAAATCTCACTTGGTCCACCAATTCAATCAGTTCATCAAAAATGGTTAAAAAATCAGCTGCTGCGGGAGCTGCCGGCGGTGCGCGTTGGTGTTTCGCGTTACTCACGATTTTGATCATTCACGTTCAAGTCACTGCGGCCAGTTGGTGGTAAGTCATTTTCTTTTTGTTTACTTCCATCAGGTAATATTGTATACATTATTTAAAAAATAAATAAAAATACAAGAAATTGTGATAGCTCGTTTTAAAAAACCTGAATATCACTTACAAAGTCTTTGCCTTTAATATGTAAAATTGTCCCAAAGGCCTAAGGCCAGTTCCATGGCCATGGTTGAAATCACCACTACCCTCGTACCCTGTTACATGGTTTGGGTAAAGAATAGAAATGACACGATATCGGCGTCGTCGATATTGGGGGCGATGGATTTTTACGATTTCAGCGTCGAACGAGTCAAACAATTTTGTTTTTCACCCCTCTCTATTTGTAGGTCTTTTAAATTTTTTGTTAGCGTGATGGTGCTGTGTGCTTGTGTGTAAATAGCCTAGATAATAATTTAGTGTGCGTATATACTATATATTCTCCCCCCACTAGCCACGGATACGGATTTCAAGTCTTTGACTCCTTTGACTTTGTGTGTTGTGCTGTTTTGTGAGAGGGTAAAGGGAGGGGGAAGGGGGAGGGAATTTGTAGCCCTGGTTGTGACGTTTACGACGCGGCGGCCAAAAGTCCCTATACATTCGTCCTGCCCAGCAGCAGCTCCGTTGCTCCAGCTTTCAAGGAGAATACAGAAAAGGGGAGAAAATATTCGTGTCAAAAGGCACACCATTGGGCAGCCGGCAGCAGTATACAGTAATGGTTTCCAGATATTAAGAGAGAGAAAGCTACAGTATAGCTAGAAAGAGAGAACATTAAGTGAAAAAGTATAAGACACCCTCCTGCTGCCTGGATGGCTTGGCTGTTAAACCGGCGTGCACAACCCTATATCCATCCCTCCACACAAGTCTATAACGACATAGAAAATTAGAAATATTTAATAGAACTCTTGCTTTATATCGCTTTATACTCCTCCAGTATTTGTTGAGAATTTTTGTTTTGAATGGTTCATCACCTAGACTTTTACTGCCGTTTCACACGCAACCACATTGCACGGTTATATGAAATCCATATAAATAATAGCGCATTTCGTCCAATAGCGACGTCAGATCTTCCGTCGGATCCGGTTATGCCCATAGGTTTCAAATGGGAATCAAATGTCTGGAGACTCAATCCTAAAATTACCCAATACTGTGAAAATCTTGGAAAATCTAAACTAATTCTATAGCCTACCTACCTACTATGCAATAAGACACCTTTGTACTCATTCAACTCTGATAACGTGAAACATTGCAGTTGACAACGATTCAGTTTATATGGTCGTTCTTGCGTAATGTGCGCATTTGGGTTCCAATGGTTCCATCCACCGCCATCAGAAAGTTTATATGTGAACCAATAGAAAAAATCCTATTGGTCTTGAGACTCGTTAATTCTAGTCCCTGCCAGGCTGCCTTCTTCAGTCACCCCGTCCTTCCACAACAGCATCGTTAAAAGTCGTAAATCTTGAGTGGTTTACGTCGTACAGACCAGCAAAAATTCGTCGAAAAATGCCTCAAATCCTTGGTATAAAACTCGGTATAAAATACAACAACAAAGTTTATACCTCCACTAGGTATCACCCCGTGGCCTTTCTTTTCTTTCCCTATCGGTCGATACATGTTCTTACATCTCCTTAATTCAATACTTAATTTTATTTGAATAGAGAAGTCAATGCATGGACAGGAGGGTACAGCATGACCATTTTTTTCTCAAGTATACATGGAAAACGATTGCGATTTATTCCCAGCAGTTGCCTTTTTTTTGGTTACTAATGGAATTCTGCGAATAACCAGCTGCCAAACATTGAGGACATGATCAAGATGAAGGACGACATAACATTTCACTAAAAATGGGAGAGATAGTAAACAAATTTCGAATCACGCTTGAAAAGTGCTACTACCGTTTCAACGTGTGCATTTCTCCTTTTTTTTTATAAATAAAAAAGTTAAAAGCTTTGAAATGCGATCTAAGAGCTTTTACCAACACCCGAATAACTAAAACCGTTTCGAGTAGTCTATAGGCGAACAAAAAACAGAACACTTTCGATTGAATAAATTATTTACTTCATGATTCAATGACTCAGAAATGTGTGATGGTCTAACATGGTGGCATTGGTTTTTATGTGCGGCAAGTGTAACGGATCAGTTGGTCGGTTTATGGCACACGTTCTGACGTTCAGGGTGTTCGGCAGTCGTTTGAACGAGTTTGATGTTCGTCGACTTTGTGGTCGCGCCTTGATGTATATGCACTATAGACTATACTAGGTAATGCAGCTCAACAGTACAGAGCTAAAGGAACGGTGTTGTATGTGTGCACAGGACTTGTTTGGTCAGTCGAACGGAACTGATGTTTGAACTGTTTTCCTTTTTAGGTTTTATTTTTGTTTTCTTATTTTCATCCCTTCTTTTTTTTTTTACTTGAACCACCCACCAAGTTGGGGCGGCAAAACCGTTTGGTCTTTGTCGTTTGTAATATAGACAATATAGTGCCCACCATCCAGGATATATACAGCAGCAAAGGAGAGTGAAGAGAGGCGTTTTACTGCAACTACAAACAAATAGTCTTTTACACTCAGTTGCCATGTATTTTCGTCAGTTCGTGTGTAATTGTGTATATCGTTGCGTGAAAACAGGGCAAGCTAGTCAGTGAAACTGTTTGTAATTTTATTGCTCGCCCATTGACACAAATAAAGAACATTATACCAGAAAAGATTATATAGAATCAGCGAAAATTCCAGAAATCAGATATGATTTGGTTTGGATTCTAATTGTCTATATAGTGGTACTGACTCAATTCTAAACAGTAATAAGTAACGTAATAGCTATATTGCATGTTTTGCGACTCGTATTCAACTTCATATTGCAGTGCTTATATTCGAGTGAACAAACAAATACTCTGGAACGTACTATATAAAATATTGCATTAAAGCAGAAATACTCGAATCCTCTATAGCAGCAGTTTTTTTATTATTGTGCGGATGTCAGCTCATAGGCCATAATAACGCAAACCTAATCATTTGGTATAATCTTTCTGTTCCTTGGTACATACTCTTCGCTCGTAAATGAAAAGAATATAGAAAGAAAGAAAACAAAAATAAAAATACCCAAAGCTGATGAAAACAGCTGAGGAAAAAAGAGACATAGAGGGAAAGAAAAAGGAAATGTGTATTTGACACATCAAGATGTCGGACGATGTCTCCATCAAGGTTGGGTCGCCTTCAGTTCAGAGCTGTGCATGAGAAAACGAAAAGCGTCATTGACTATTTGATGAAGGGCGTTTCAACGGCTATAACTCTGCATGTACGGTTTACTACGCTATATATATACCAAAAGAGAGAAAGAGACACGACAAGAGTCGGAGGGGATGAAGGCTTATATAGTTGTAGTTATAGTAGTGATGGTGCTGGTGACGAGGGTTTGTAGGTTTATTCCAGGGCATGGTATAGTGAAAAGAAGGACGAAGAATAAACTAAGTAACGCCAAATCACCGCGGCAGCATCGTCATAAATCTGCACAACAGGGATGAGTCAAAGTTTAACGACAACAAACTGCCGTCTGCTGTATATAGTCAGATCAGATCGAACATCAGCATCGTCCGCAATCTTTTATGACTGTTTGGCGCAGCTCGTCGATCAGTTTGTGTAGACGCGTCCTACCTAGTACATCCTCGCTGCTATTCTTCGCAATTTCAATGTTTCGTCTCGTCTCTTATTGCCTTTCTCGATATTTTCCATGTGAATATAAGAGCCCTGGATCGTGCTGCTGACTCTTGTTTGATGGGTGCAACACGGGCATCTTGAAGGAAAGAGCGACGAGAGGGTGTCTGCGATGGTTAACAAGACTCGACGACGTAAAAATGTCAACGTCGTCCACGATTTGTGGAGCTATATACTTCCACAGATTTACTAATACTCGGCTCTCAATGGACACGCACATATTCGGCCAATGCTATCGAAGGGATGAAGGAACAAGCCATGAAGTAGAGGATTGTAGAATAGGCAGAATGGGGATATTATAGTACAGCTCTTCCCCCCTACCCCAAAAAAAAAAACAATTTCTAGGTTTATTTTCTTCTTCCAATATCCTCTCGATAACAGGACACAAAGAAATAAGAAAAAAAGAAACACCCTCATTTCAACCAAGTCGTGTTGAGCACAAGGCCTTTTTGACCATTTCAATAGGCCTAGTTCTTAATCGGTGGTTAAAATACATAAGTGTCACCTTCTATACTCGACAACTCCAAGGAAATCTCAGACAATATATTAGAAATTGATATTATAAAGACGCCAGCCTATAGCAGAGCTCTGGATTCCCCTTATATACAGCTGCTGCATACTGCCCATCATATCTTTTTATTTTTGGCTTAGTAAAAGGTTAATTTACGTGAATCCATTTCTGGGTGACAAGAATAGGCCTTCAGCCTTCAACTGTGTAGACCAGCGAGTCTATACTTACTTTTGTATCATACATACAACCAAGTCAATATGACATCTCTTGGGCCAATGATCCTTTCCTTCACAATAATTAGTTTGTTTGATTTCGTTGGTAAAAACTGCGATTTAAGATTTTCTTTTTTTAATTGACTGATTTCATAACGTATTTTTATTTAAATTCAATTTGCGTATTAACAAATAATTACGCGCACGCATTCAGCTCGCCAACAACTCATGTGTTGAATGTTTATAGGTAACTTTGGAAATCATAGTTAAATAATAAGGAGTTAATTAGGTCAATAGATTCGTATAAAGTTAAGCTTGCATTGGTAATGATAAATGGTTAGATTATTCTCAAGTAGATGATCAAGCTATTTGGTGTTGTTATCTGTTGTCGTATTATTTGTTTCTTCATCTTGCGGCTATTTCACTTATTGTAGTAAATAATTGGCGCAGGCCTATAATAAAAGTTCTCGACACCGCAAGTTGAAAGCCTTAAAAAATAGACGACCAAAGAAATGTGTAATCTCCGAGGAACATTTAACGTACTGTAGGTAGGCTAAAGTATTTATGGTCACGAAATGATAAACATCATACGACGTATATATTGATGCTGCTGCCGAGCGGATAAAATCTCTTTCGGAAAGGGAAAATATGATAACTGCTGTATACAAGGCGCGGCAAGACGCATACACTTTTTCTACATAACAGTAGTTTCAACGGACATACAGTATATTTGTCTAAACAAGGAACATTGTCTATGCCGGCGCGACAACGAGTAAACAGGGAAAAAGGTCGTGGTTACACCAAACTGTGGGCTTGTTCAACAAGGTGGAGGGTGGCGTGCTCCCCTCCAACACTAATTGGTTGTGACAGCCGCCTTATTACATGTCGAAAGCCAATGAGAAGAAGAAAATAGGAATTTTTTTCAATAATATTACAGCTCACGTTTGATATAGGGTATAGGGGGGCTAGTATAGTAAAACAGTCTAGATTCTATACACACAAATAGTAGATGGGCTGTATAAAGAGCTATTACATGATCTCTTTCATATATTTTGGTCAGGATCCCTCTTGGGAGTCGAGACCCCTTCAATCATCACAGAGCAAGTTTATATTTCACATTTCGATAACTATTTAGTGGGCATTATAAGGAACAACGGCAAGTTCTTGTGATGCTCTTGTTCTTATTCGCTTCCATGAATTACATACACGCGTATATATATACTGTATAGCAGGAGGATTATTGATGTTCTACTCGTTTTTTTTTTTCTTTTACCCGCTCGCTTACTCTATCTTTGTTTCACTCTCTTCGTTGTGTACGTTGCTGTTATAATAATCCGACATCCACCTATTGTTTGCATAAGTAAGGCTGCACTGCTCAAGAGAATAGGCAAGAAAGAGGGGGGAAATGAAAGAGAGAGAGAGAACTCTAGGATTCGTCGAATGATATGCATCGTGTTTCACGGCGTAGAGACTCAACCGCGTTTTCACTTTGTCAGGCATCAGAAGGACGCGGGCGGCGTCCAGAGTTTACGACTAGCGTGAGCCACAGCACAGCACAGCACAGCACAGCACAGCACATCCACCCTGAAAACCATAGAGTTTATTGTACTACTATAGTGGACTCATTTGTTAGAAAATGTGCTGCGCGTGTATATTACTGGGAAATAAGTCCGTCAATATATGCTCATCATCAGAACGAACAATAGAAAGGATAATAAAGGGAATAATAGAACGGAATTGGGCATCTGGGTAATATTGAAGGCAATGAAGGGCATGCTGCATCTCCTCATCTTATATTAACAGTCCATTCAGCGGCTTAACATCATTGTCTGTTTCGTTATGTATTCATCACATCCTCTGCTCCATCCTCAACTGCATGTAAACATTTGAAAGCTTCATCTCAACAAGCGAAAAAGACTGACAAGTAGACTGACAGAGAAAAGCTTCTCACTGTTAATCCATCCATCTCTTCGACTGCACGAATAATAAGACAGAGCCTTTGAGGCATTGTTTTTTTTTACAATCCTTGATTGGAAAATAAAAATAAACAACATTTTAAATCACGCAAGTTTCAGGGATTTTTACAGCAAAATAAGCAGCAGAGGATTAAATAATAAAAATATAGAGCATCATTGATAATTTGTTATTTTTCTTTCAAATATGGAGTTTTACTGATGAGTTCTATATTTATTAAGAGATTTAGAGATAGATTCCTTATCTTTTAGTCGTATGAATTTTACTTCACTATTCATAATCAAACGTCAGTTAGACTTTGTAAGTTGAAGACAATAAATATGACGCTACACTAAAGCGCAAAATGTTAAACAAAATCACAGCCTTTTTAGCAGTTCACTATAATTGTTGTGCAGTAAACTGTTTGATTGCATTAAAGCGCGTTAAAAAATCGTATTTAATTTTGAAATCGAATTTGAAATACATCTTGACGGTTTTTCGTTGGATAATCTCGTAGTGTGATGTGACTAGAATCTAATTCAAATGAAAAAAAAAAATGTATGCGTTTGTGTGCGCGGTGTGCGCATTTTTAGGTTATTGGGAACTCCTAGCGTGTACCAAAGTACGCTGGAATTAACACCGACAAGCTACAAGGACCATTGCAAGCGACTTTATTATCTTGTTGAGAAGCAACGTGAACTCTGTGGGCTTTCGCAGAACGTCCTATCGGTAAGCTCTTTTATTTTTATTTTTTAACAATTGATTAGTTCAAGTCTATTACGGAATTCACTATGCAGCCCATTAGTAGCATCCGTTAACAACCGTTAACTCTATAATTAATGAACGGCATAACAGGCTACGATATACGGTACCAACCTATATGCTTAAAAAAAAAATAGCCTATGCAAAGTATACAAATGAGATTTATTTTTCATTCAAATGATTTATTTTTATCGCGACAATAAATTGGACAATAAGGACAATAAATTAACTAAGCTTATAACAAAGACTGCTGGTCATGAACATTGTTTTCCTCACTTAAATGTCAAACGCTTTTTACAGACAATCAGCTTAGGAGCCAAAATGGGCATCAGTGAGTGTCAGAGCCAATTCCGGTCTCAGCGCTGGAATTGTTCTACCTTTGACGAGACTACATCGGTCTTTGGAGGTGTATTATCTATCAGTAAGTTGACAGAATTTCCCTTCAAGTTTCATTTTTTAAAATCTAGTAGGCCTACAAAAAAAAGGAAAGGACGATATTTATAGTATACCGTATTAAGGCTATGTTACATTATATAACCATTCGTATACTAATGGGTAAATAAAGGAAGTCGAGAAAGGGCCTATGTATATGCGATCAGCTCTGCTGGAGCTGCCTATGCTGTGACGCGGGCTTGTTCGCGCGGAGAAATTACTGAATGCGGCTGTGACGGGAAAATACGACAGAAACCTGCAAAAGGTTTTGAATGGGGAGGCTGCTCAGAGGTAAAAATTGAAAAAAAATTAAAAAAAATATTGCTGACACTGACGGCAACTAAAACCTTCCTATTTGATTCATGGCAATAAGGACATAACATTTGGAGAAAAATTCAGCAAAGAATTTGTGGACGCTCGAGAAGACAACCAACAAGCTGAAGGCCTCATGAACCTCCATAACAACGAAGCCGGAAGAAGGGTTAGCTATTACTTATTCTCTATAATTTGTTTAGTGATAATCGTTAAACATATTTGGAACTTTTAGAGTTTCGGGTGTAACGCATACAGTGTTTGTGTTTCATGTTTACAATTTAAGCAGCTTGTAGTTATTTGTACCGGTATCGAAAAAAAAGATCGATACTTGGAAACCTAGGTTATATTTTTTGAGTTTTTCCGGTTGAACGAACTTTAGCTATAGTTTCATCATTAACATCGTAAAGTTATTCAAGATGTTTTCTATTAATATTTATTGGTTGTTTTTAAATTTAAAAATGATCATTTTCGTTTTTTTGTGTAATACAGGCTATTCGAAGCCGAATGGAACTGGTGTGCAAGTGTCACGGTGTCTCTGGATCTTGGTAACAAACCACAAAATTATTTTATCCTCCCGTCTCTTTATTCCAAAAATGGAATTCAATTTCTTTCTTATTCATATACATGCATCTGATTTCTACGGGACTCATCAGCTCCATGAAAGTTTGTTGGCGCAAAATGGCGGCATTCTCGGAGGTCAGCCCTATCGATTTCATATTTCATTTCAGAAAATATACAATTACAAATAGCTATATTGTCAAAGGAAAGGGGTGGAGGGGAAGGGCAGAACTGTCAACACAGCAAAGCTGCTGTTAAACCAAACATGGTGTCCGTATGACTTGTTAAGCGACATTTCCTACACTAGATAATAAACTAATAAGCAGCAAATGACATGTATTAAAGAGCTTAAGTCTATATGCATTGTGATGTATTAAGCTTGTTAAATAGTAACTTGTGTACCGTATTATTACATAAATTGTGCCATTCCTTGTTACTACTAGAACATAGGGAATCCTTGAAGGGACGTGTGATTATACTGAAAAGAAGTTTATTTTCTGATGCAGATTGGGGCTGCTTTGATGGAGCGTTTTGAAGGGGCTTTCCAGATGACTTACCGTGGTGGTGGTATTGCTAGTCGTAGCATTAGCATTAGCAGCGGTGCTACGAAGAAACTCAAGAAAAAATTACTTGTCGTCGACAAGAACATGAAAAAGCCAACCAAAAAGGATTTAGTCTACTTAGATGACTCGCCCGACTACTGCGAGCGCAACCAAACGTAAGTTTTTGTATAACCATTTGTTTACAAACTTGGAAATCCGTTTTGCGTATTTATTGTAACGGGATTGGTGGTCTTATATTGCAAATTTCTAGTACGCATAGATAATTAAATGTATAGATAGGCCTGGATAGGCCTATCAAGCCTTGTTCTGAATCAGTCATGCGCTTTTGATGTGTATAGGAATAGGTATAATTATTTATTACAAATGAAATCAGTATAAAAGCCGCTTGCTTGGGTTATAGTGCTGGTTAATTTGAAGTTTCTCAGTTAAATATTTGTGGGTTAGAGGACAGGGGGAAATGGTTAGGAATATTTCATTGATTCAGCGTACATTTATTTCGTTAAATATGCAACAAACTTACTTTTATTCCTTCATAATGTGGCTGCAGCTGTAGCCTACACAACCTAGATATCATCTTTTGATATATTCATGTATATAGAAAGATTGGTCTTTGCAACATTTAGTTGAGACATAGAAAAACAAACACTTAAAAACTTTTGACGTTTTCGTCATTGAACAGGTTAGGCGTACTGGGTACAAAGAGTCGAATTTGCAACAAGACTAGCAAAGCCATCGATGGTTGCAGCCTGTAAGTATAGTAGTTACTGAGTATTTGATATAAATCTCTAATCACAATAAAATAAATGAATCTCTACGTCGGGTTAATGAAAAGGTTGTGCTGTGGTCGCGGTTATCAAACGCGTTGGATCGACCTGGAAGAAAAATGTAACTGTCGATTCGTATGGTGCTGTCACGTTCAATGTGACATTTGCAAACAACGCAAAGAACTGCATCTCTGCAACTGATGGAATGGTGAGTTAATCAACACTGTGGCGACAAGGAATGCAGGCCTATACCGATTGGCGTCAAACAACCGTGAATATTTCTATACCGCTCTCTGTACTCTAGAAAAATATGATGACAAAAACGACGAGCCACCTGACATTCACACTAACTATTTTGAAATCATTATACTGTATCATCAAACATTTCTGTTTCTGCAGTTACCAGTTCCCGTATTTAATTTGTATTTCTGCGTCCGTAACACATTTATGACAGTATTATGGTACGAACGATTGCTGCGTACATGGCAAGCTCAATAGCAGACCGAAAGGCGAATTTAAATCTTACACGTACGCCACGTAAAGTAGTCTGTATATTTAGGTTATTTGATCAAAGGCCATCACCTACTATTCTTCCGAGAAACCACGATCCTGTATTTTTTTTTTTTCATCTTAGGACTTAGACTACATTTATTCCTAAAAACTAAACAGTGACATCCATTAAGAGCCACATCAAATACTTCGTCTTATGGTCGCTTTAATTCTCATTTGATTTTTGTTTCATCATATGTCCTTCGTTCTGGGTCTCGATTGATAGAAATCATCGCTCCATAGAACAGCGCTATTCATTTAAAACATTTGTAAATAACCAGTATTTTCTGTCGATTGTACCGAGAATCGAGAATGGATCTTGTCTTACATGTCGCATTGCTAGGCTATGCCAATTTGCGGAAAACAATACACAACTTCCGAAACGAAATCGTTTTATGGCTCTTTGATAAAAAACAATTACTTTAAATATTTTTTTATTTACAAGCAATTAATTTTATATGTTCCACGAAATGTAGTAATAATAACAATATTAAAAAAAGTTATGATAAAAGGTTTAGCTTTCCACATCGTGAAAATTATATCGAAAAGCATAAGGCTTGCCTATTACGCTTTGATGGGCATTCATATTTTCGGATCACAACCGACTATTTGTTAATGATTGGTATAGGCCTACATTAACGATAAATATTTGGACAATCCAGAAATTATAAACCCGGGTAACATAAATTTGATAACCGATAACTCCCCTATCACGAAAAATGTTTTTCTTTTCAATTAGATGTCTTTCCCTTTCCTTTATTATGTAAAAATAATACAGAATATACAAAATCAACACTAATTAATGTGGCGTTTTCCTCATATATCCGTGTTTTTCCTTTTCCAAACTTGATTAATTTGAAAAATAGCGCCACCATAAAAAAACAATTTTTTTATATTAAATTTCTTTAACTAAAAATGATTTTATTTAAGAAATAACCCATTTCCATTAATTGGGAATTTAGGATATTAACTGTATACAGTTATGTCAAGTGGATGGGCCTCCATTTCTATTAGGCTATATCACTGACTTCCGTAAAAATCGGGTTCGCGCCCTGAAAACTCTTATCGTTAATTCGTTATCGTTCACGTTCATACGTCAGTTGGATGTCCATGACGTCAGTCGTGTATTTTGACCGTAGTGTATGTAACTGTATGAGTGTATGCTGTATAGTGCTTGATAGTTGAATACCCATCATTTTAACACCAACTTCCAAGAGAATACAAATGAAAAAACTAATTTTCTATTGGAAAACTATACTCATAATAATCTTTACTCGCCAAGGTTGTCAAGACGTATTGAAAATTCACAAATTATAATTATGTTATTTTCAATTCTACCTATAGTGGTGGCTAATGATTGCATTCGTCGTTATTATGGCAAAAGCAGCTTCGTCTGTGTGTGCAATGCCACTTACTGTGATAATCGTAAGTACACAGTTTTATCCCTGGGCGTTCGTTCATCACTAAGTTTACTCAGTTAGAAATTATACATTTTTCCAATAGAACTGTGCGGTTTTGAAAGTTGCCTTATTTACGATTTACCCTTGGTATATAAACAGTTAAACACTATTTTCTTTTCAGCACCGATTATTGGCCATCTAGCGGCAGGTCAGGCTACTTTGATCACATCCACTCTTGAAGACGCCCGCTTCCGAATAACAAACTTGACTTTTGCGGGGCTTTCAAATTCACTTTTTGGTATTTTAAATGTTTGCATTGCATAATAAGCATTTCAAATAATCAAAGAAATCAAAGATGGTTAATTAATCTCCTCTTCACTTTTACTACACAGCCGACGAAATATTTATCGACGCTTCGGTTCAATATCAAACAATCTTGGGTTTTGGTGGGGCCTTTACCGATGCAAGTGGTATTAATATTGCGAAACTATCAGTTTTGGCTCAGCAGAATTTACTTAAGTAAAATTAAGTGTAATTTATAAATAATTTGTAAAAAAATTTCCGCTCTATTAAAGTATTCTAATTATTATTTTTTCCATTTTTGTGAAATTGTTAAACAGGTCGTATTTTAGCACAGACGGAATAGAGTATGGACTCGGCAGAGTTCCAATAGGCGGAAGTGATTTTTCTCCCCGAGCTTACACCTATGATGATTTTCCCGGAGATGATAGTCTGTCAAACTTTACTCTTACTAGAGAAGATCTTTTCTTTAAGGTTTAAAGTTCACTATTGTTAAATTATATTAAACTATTTAGCTCCACCATTTTAAAATTTATTTATAGGCTTATAAAGCATGGCAAGCTATACATATTTTGAATTGTCCTAATATTCCAGATTCCATATATTTCCTGGGCCCAAAGCTTAAGTTCCAAACCTATAAAGCTGCTTGCTAGTGCGTGGAGTGCCCCGGCATGGATGAAGAGTAACGATAAACTATACGGCAAAGGGTATTTTTCATTAGTTGATAGAAAATAATTAAATGAAGTATAGCCGTATTGTTTTTGTTTTCTGTTGTTGTAAAAAATAGGTATCTTCTTCAAGAATATTATCAAGTTTGGGCAGATTACTTTGTCAGGTAAATATGTACGGGACATTTATACTACTCTATAAATCTGTAAATCTATTGTTGTTAAAAACGTAGTAAGCGATGGCCAAATTCAATTGTTTATATTGTTTAACAGATTTTTTGAAGAGTACAAAAAGCATAATTTAAATTTTTTTGCTGTTTCGCCCCAAAATGAACCAATGGATGGAAATATCCCAGGTCTCCATCATCATGCATCTTAATTCATCGATACTGTCTATTTTTATTTCTCTTATTTAATTGAATTAACCTTTTTATTTAAAGATTTTCCGTTCAACTGTATGGGTTGGACCCCAGGTAGACCTATAGCGTACACTTTATAAGCAACCGTCGGGATTACACTTAACTTAAACTTATGTAAACTCCATTACAGAACAACAAGCTATTTTTATCGGCCTCAATCTTGGACCTACTTTGGAAGCAAAAGGATTTAAATCTACCAAAATCCTTATTATGGTATTTATTTTTATAATAATAAATTTTGGTCGAGCTAAATAAGCTAATTTACTGCGTAGGATGATCAACGTATATTACTTCCAAAGTGGGCCGAGTCTGTAAGGCAATGATTTTTTGATTAAAAAATCTTTGATAATCAATATATTCATTTGAATAGTAATATACATTTATTTTGTATTCCTTTAATATTCTTCTAAAAGGTTTTGGCTCATCCGGAGGCAAAGAAGTATATTGCAGGAGTGGCCGTCCATTGGTATAGTGATCTCTTCACACCACCAGTTGCTCTTAATAGTTTTCATGAAAAGTTCCCAGATCATTTTATCCTAGCTACTGAAGCGTGTGAAGGTAGCGTATGATGATGAAATTATTAAAACATCGGTTATAAAGATGTACGTACATTTTTCCGTCGAATAAGGTGATAAACCATGGCAAACAGCTGTAAGTCTTGGATCATGGGAACGTCTCGAATCTTACGCTCACAATATAATCGAGGTATTATGCAGTGTGTCTTATTCTTACGATTATTCTTCTTACGTACAACTAATTTTCAACTTTCCTGCATATGCCTATTTATATAACCTTGATCATTACTTTGTTAGGACCTTAATCACTGGGTTACTGGCTGGGTTGATTGGAATCTTGTATTGGATGAAGGTGGAGGTCCAAATTGGTCTGGAAACTTTGTTGACTCCCCCGTCATCATTAACAACACTATAGACGAATTCTACAAACAACCAATGTATTATGCATTGGGACATTTTTCCAAGTATATCCCAGAAGATTCTGTAAGAATCGATATGAAGGTCGTTTTTGACGACCCAAATCTTTTTGGAACTGCTTTTTTACGTCCAGATGGGAAGCGCGCAGTAGTTTTTCTCAACCGGTAAATAAATACTTTTTCATGTAAATCCTGTAAATTGCCTGAAACAGAAATTTATGAATAATCTTTTTCACTATAGGTCAAAAGAGGACAAACTTATTAGATTGTTCGACTATGACCGTGGTTCTTTGGAGTTCACCTGCAAAAATCGCTCATTAAGTACGATGGTGTATGGTTAAAATTCCTTATTTAAACTTACATCCGATATTTCCTAATAATAAATCGAATTCCTAAAAACAGAGAAATAAAAATAATTATGTAAATAAACCAACGAAGAAATTTGATTTTTAATATCTTTCATCGCAGTAAAAAAATAATATGTTCCGAGTTATTTATTTATACGTGGCTTTCAAAGTAAGCAGCATGAGAGGTAAAATGAATTCTTTCTAAAAAGGCTATTTTTATTGAAATCACAAGCTGGGTCCCATACAGCAATAAATGATTGTAAAGTCTAGATAGCAATACAGTTGTCGACGTCGTTTTGGTAAAGATGAACGCCAACGCCGCGTTTCAGTTTCACAATTTTGTTTTCATAGTTGAATCTTTGAATCGGGACTATTTGTCTACTTATATTTTATTGTTGATATAAGCTTGCTAGCCGCTAGCGTAGCGACTCTGTCACCACGAGGAAGTCCAAATCACCTGATTCAGACATGAAGATTAGATAGTTATTTAGATAAACATATTATAAAAAGTTTCAAATTGTTTGAACAATCTAAAAAAATTGAACGATTTCATTCCATTTTGATATCGAGACTACACAACAAGTCAATAACGCCACTGTGCTGAATCCAAACATGAGAAATTCAATTACTATCAATGAGTTATTCTCATTTTGGCTATTTGCCTTGATAATTACTTTACTTTCCTTCCAGGGTAACATTCAAAAATTCTTTAAATTTTGTTTATAGTAGACAATTGTGTTAACATGTTTTTCTTGTGAAATCACCACCGTAGTGTCAGCTGAAGATTGTATTCGTCGCGATTACGGTAAGAAGTAGCTTTGTATGCGTATGCAATGCTACTTACTGTGATACTGCTCCCAATGTTGGTTCTTTGGCATCCGGTCAAGCAATTCAAATAACTTCAAGTCGAACTGCAGCTCGATTTCTTACTACAAATTTGCAATTTGGTCGCAAATTGGAACACATTAGGGCAATAAGTAAAGCCCTTTATACTTTTACCGTTATTCTACAGTATTTATGATTTGATTCACAATGGTGTCTATTTTCCGCGTCAGCCGACGAAATATTCGTTGATCCTTCTATTACCTACCAAAATGTGCTTGGTTTTGGAGGAGCCTTTACGGATGCCGCAGGAATAAACATAGCAAGACTATCTCAAGCTGCACAAGAGAATTTAATGAGGTATTTTTTTTTTCATACTGTATTTAGCGAGGCTGCGAGGCGTTATCATCTGATTGTTGTCTCGGGAGTAATACAAGGCACAAGGGAAACTTAAGTAAAAGGGGTGACGGTAAAGAGAAGACTAGGGTACAAACTACAGAGACTCATAAATGGAGAGAGTAAAGGAAAAAATAATAAAATATTGTAATACAATAAGGACGAAAAAAACAAACAGCCAAAACCGGACAAAACAGACACCAGAATTTTGTTGAAAAAATTATTGATTAGGGTATTAGGGTACAAAGTAAATGTATGGATGTTTTAAACTGAATTTGTTATAACATGTAGAATTGTAGATCGTAGTTTGGCGGAGTGGATGGGGATACTTAGGCGATCGGTTTTGAGAACGAATTGTTTAAGGCAGAAAGAAGGCATCTTAAGTGGTTGAAGATACAGAATTTTGGGGGCCAGCTTTCGTTGTCCTACTTGTCTGACTTAAGTACACTGAAGGTCAGAGTTAGACGTTGATTGGGAAAAATTAGACATGGAGGATGAAATGTACAATGGACTCCTCTTCACGGGAGAAAAAACATGAAGATGAAGATATGTGCTTGAATTGATGTTGGCGATGTTGGTAGGCATTTAATCGACAATGTCCGGGAGGAAGCTATCGTGTCATTGAGGATTTTTGCATGAGGGACGGAGGGGAACAAGCCATGAGTTGCCTTGCCGGCGTTCGAAACTTTCTATTCATTATCCCATACAGAGTTATTATTAAGAGGTATGAACTGTGTTTCTCTTTAAAAAAACCAAAATTTGAAACTAGTTTTATTAACCTTTTCCTTATCTTATATGAAAATGTTGTAGCTCCTATTTCAGCGCAAAAGGGATTGAATACAGTATTGGACGTGTCCCGATGGCTGGAACAGATTTTTCGACTCGCACCTATTCTTATGACGATTATCCGGGTGATGTTACATTGTCAAATTTTTTCCCTTACATACGAAGATTTGGATTTCAAGGCACACATTTTTTTTTCATGGATTTTATTAAAGAATTCTTCGTTTCATTTAAATCTAAAGTTAAATTTTTTGCCAATAAATATCTTTTAGATACCGTACGTCAACTGGGCCAAAAGTTTAAGTTCCAAATCAATCAAGTTGTTTACAAGGTACAGTATAAAATTTTCTTTTTTTTTTTACTAGAGAAATACAAACGTTGTCTCCATTGTATAGTCCGTGGAGTGCTCCAGCGTGGATGAAAAGCAACAACGAATTCTACGGTAAAGGGTCACTGCTAGAACAATATTATCAAGTTTGGGCAGAATATTTCGCCAGGTAATTATGCTAAACATTTATATTTTTAGTTTTACTCATGAAAGAAACTGTTAATTTATGTTGATAAGCGAATGCAAATTACAGCAATATTATTCTTTTTCTATCAATTTTTAGTTTTATCCATTTCCACCAATATTAATGTTTCCTCAATTTTGCAGGTTTTTTGAAGAGTATGAAAATTTTGGATTGACTTTTTGGGGACTAACAGGTATATTATAATTTAGCAAATAATTGAAAACAAACATAAGAAGCAATGAATCTATTATTTATTATATTTAAAGCTCAAAACGAACCAATTGATGGACGGGTGCCAGGTAAAATAATATAAATTTTTTGACCAACTAAATACAACAAAATTGGTTTATTTAATAGCCATCATTAAGCTTTGAAATACCTTACATTGATTTAATATTTTCATTTTTCTATTCAAAGGTTTTCCGTTTAATTGCATGGGTTGGACCTCAGGTATCTATTTGGATAATTTAAATATTAATTGAGCAATAACTAGAGAAAGATGACCAGATGTTAGGATGAGGTTAGAAAATATTTCATACATCAATGTGTAATTTTTAAAAACCAAATAACTCGGGGAATTTTTATTAAAAATGTTCGTCGTTGCGCTTTGCTTTTCAATAATCAAAACGTTTTAACCTACTACATGCTACTACTCTGTTTTCGAAAGTTGGCCGCTATATTTAAAAAGTTCAATATTCTTCTATACTGCTTTCCATTAATTCCATACCCCCTAGATCAAAAATGTTATTCCTCAAATATTTCAATAGTAGATTCCCTTTTAAAAAAAGATTCTTTTAACAAGTCAATATGCGCTGTCTAATACTCCAAAATTAAAAAATAATAATAATAATTAAAATGATTTATAGAGGTAGCGAGAAAATATATATTTTAAAATAAAAACCGACTTCCATAATATTAACGAATGTTTTCGTAGCTCATGGAATAGGGATCAATGTCACGAACCTATTGGTCTGATTTTTATATACATAATTACAATACCTACTGTAGTTAGAGTTAGATTAACGAATTCCTTGTGTACAGAACAACAATCCATATTTGTTGGTCTCAATCTGGGACCTACTTTGCAGGCTAAAGGATTTGGAAACATAAAAATTATGATCATGGTATTGACTTAACACATAATATAGAATTTTTTAAATTATTTAACTAGATTTGTTACGTAGGATGATCAGCGTAATTATTTGCCTGAATGGGCAGAAACTGTAAGTTCGTTTTTTATTAAATAATTTATAACTACGAAAATCGCATACAATTTTTCCTTTTTTAAAATTTTCTATGAATTATCGCGGTGGATGAACCTTATGAATAATCTGAATAATGACAGGTATTGGCAAATGCTGATGCAAATAGATACGTTTCGGGAATTGCAGTTCATTGGTATCAAAATTTCCTCGCGCCTCCTTCGGTTTTGACAACAACGCATGAGAAATTTCCCGATCGATTCATTTTAGCAACGGAAGCTTGTGAAGGTATTTATTTATTATTGCATTCAATATGTACGGCATCTACGGATATTATTATTTTGATTATGGTAAATCGCATAAAGAATTTAAATTTTCTCTTGTGATCTAAAGGTACGTTTCCAAAGGAAACTGTTGTGCTAGGAGCTTGGGAGCGATTAGAGTCGTACGCAAAAGATATAATTGAAGTGAGTATTCATAATTCCAAGGTCCGTTGTCATCATCCCGATATTCCCGATCAAGACCCCAATCAACGATCTTGATCGTGATTGGGATCTTCATTTCAAATGAAAATGAGTGAATTGTAATTGGTATCTCAATTCTTAATTGATTTCGTAGCCTTTTTTGCAACCAATGGCGATCATTACGTAATTTTAAACTACATCCAGAAATTTCAAAGAGAGACAACACTGGTTACTGAGCTTGTTAAAATTACTCATTTTAAATTTTTTTACAAGCGATCTCCCACTCAAGTAGTCCGGTTTTGGGGGAGGTCAATGTTGAAACTAAATCCGGAAAGGGCCGTAGAAATTCAGGAACAGATTGTTTTTGTTCAGAATTTCACGACAAATTTAATGGCGCAAAGACCGGATTTCTATCTTCTACCGTTTGGGAGATATTCGTGAATGAAAACGGGAAAAAATCGGGAAATCAGGCTCGGTCCACAGGCCGAATAAAAAAAAAACTAATTGTAAGAAAGAGTTCCTTATGTCTTTCTCCATTAGAATCCAAAAGGATTTTTTTTAATTCAATCATTGGCCGAGATATGAACGATCTCGTGAGGTACCCAACGATTTCCAAATAATTTTATTCGGTGTTGTCGTTTTGTTTATTTATGTCTTTCGCTCCACCCTCCAGTATTTTTGTCTTTTCGCTCTCTCCGTTCTTTGTTCTTTATATTTGTATCAAACGGGAGGGGTATGTATCATTCGGCAAAACAAAGATGCCATAAATTCAGAAAACTTGGAATTTATGTCATTTTACGTCTTTTGTTTGTCTGATTTTTTTAAAGACATTAATTAACTGTGAGTTTTTCGTTTGTATCTGAACAATTTTCGAATTTTCCCAGATTTATTCATTTATCATTTCCCGAGATTCTTTAATTCCGAGATTTTTTAAAATCAAAGACTACAGAAGAGTTCATTTACGGTTTACAACCTCTATCAGCTGGCGTAGGCCGGAAAAATAGTGTCGTTTTTAAACGCCACTGGTGCTGTGCTACCTTCTTTACTTTTTAAAAACCAATCAAGATCAGGATTTATCTCGGTAAAAGAAAACCAATTACTAATTTTCATTTTTTGTAACACCGTGAAAAAATGAGAAAAATTCCCTTGATGGGTTTTGAAAAAGAAAAGAAGGCAGCTGAAACAATGGGGTAGTATAAGGTTCCTGTTATGTAAAAGGTGCTTCCCAATATCAACTCCAATTTTACCCCAAACGTTATTATTATCTTTTTACATTCGCAGAATATGAACAACTGGGCTGCAGGTTGGGTAGACTGGAATCTTGCATTGGACGAAGGAGGAGGTCCAAACTGGTCGGAAAATTTTGTTGATTCACCTATTATCGTTAACAATACCATCGATGAATTTTACAAGCAACCGATGTTTTATGCCATGGGGCACTTTTCCAAGTACATACCAGAAAATTCCGTTAGAGTAAAAATTGACATTTCCAACGATACAGCAATTATTGGAACTGCTTTTGTACTACCTGATGGAAACCGAGCAGTTGTTGTTTTAAATCAGTAAGCTTTTTTAAAAAATTCATTTTTATATGACTTAATAATTATGTTATCTAAAATAGATCAGACGATGAGAAAACGATTGTACTGAATGATGTGGAACGCGGTACCTTGGAGTTTTATTGTGAAGCCCGCTCTATGCATACAATCATATATGGATAATATTATGAAGTAACATATTCATCGGTTTAAACCATGAATATCTTACGTTAAGTTTACTACAGTTTTTCCTTGAAGCTCTAAGTGATCCATATTTTTCCTTCACTCTTTCACTTCCCTATTTTACATTATGATTAGTCCATATTTCTGGCAAACCACGGGCCAACCTTTACGTTCATTGATCCCCCATTTAAAACAGTTTAAAAGTAATTCAATATATTTACAACGTCTATTGCACAATTACAACAATTATTCCTTAAAATAAAGTATAGGGCACTTCGGGATCTGTTTTGTTTTGCCGTTTTTTTCTGGCAACGCAGCATGGTGGTGCACATCTTTAAAAAATGTGGGGAGAACGTACGAATAAGAAGCTCCCTCATTTTTTCCCTCAGCTCCCAACGGGAGTAATGCCATCATTTATTTCGGAGAGCGGATAAAACATACACATTGGAAAAGATGGGGAGATGACTAGAACATATTAGGTAGAAAGTAAAAGATATGCCGCCGATCTTCTTTAATTATCTGACACCCATAATTACAGCTCCTGATGTGTAAGCAAAGACACCACAACACAGCACCGTTTATATCTCCTTTGCATCAGATTATTGATTCGTCGCAATACTTAGGGGAGAGGCCTCACGACTAGCAATCTGAGTAACCACTCATCCTTGATAGGATCAGACACGGCGCTTGGGTGGGATATCATCCGTCGCAACGTGGCGAGGTCGACACCACCCCGCTTTTACCCAGACATAGCCCCTAAGGGGAGGATGGACACAATATACAGCCGGAACATAAACGATGATGGTGACACGGCAAGCCTCACGACAACCGTCGCTGGGGATCTCATCCGTCGTCACATGACGAGGTCGACCGTGGATCTCATCCGTCGACACATGACGAGGTCGACCCCCAGCTCCAGCTGACACGGCACACAGAACTGCCTGCACCCAGAACAGTACACAGAAATATATGACACAATCATTTTATCCTAGATCTGTTTCAGTCGCCTCGTGGCAATGATGTAATGAGCCATCGCATTCCAGATGGGTCGGTGCAATGGTATGAAATTTAGCTGAGGAGGCCAGGTTACCGCAGCGTCCTGGCACGCTGAAATGAAACTTCGTCTTTCTCAAGAGAACAGGCTACAGTAGAAAAGAAAATGTTCAATGGATTCGTACAGTTCACCACAAGCACAAGCGAGAGAGGGACGGAATTGATGAGAGTTGAGTGCTGAGTGTCCAGAAAGGATCTAAGAGAGCTGGCAATTAAGCTGTGTGTGGAAGAGCATGTGAGCACCCTTCACCGTTGGGAAAAATGACCTAGTGAATGGGGCATTTTTTCCATTTTACCATTCATGCTCCTGAAGAGAGTGTATGAGAACTGATGCTAAAGCAACCGCAACCTCTTTGGTTTTGCTGAATCTCATATGCGGGATGACTTATGTCAGTTGATTCACAGCTCGCTCGAGACAATCGAAGACCATAGGAAGTGGAGGGGGCTTTGCAAACACACAACGAGGTATTGTCGCGAATTGATACCATGGCCTCCAGACATTTGATCTGAAGACCAGATGGACGTTTGCCTAAACGAAGAAAGCTGAACAAATCTGGAGCGGATGAGACAATTTCCACGTGTTCGTAAGATTTTAAAGCCAAACTAGCACGAACGAGGACACGGTGCATCGCGAACATGTTGGTGTTATTCTCGTTTGTGGATACAGGAAGAGAACCAGTCTGTAGATCCACCACTCTTTTGTTGTCCGTAGAAAGAGGTGCAAAACGAGGGGCGTCAGTCGATCGGACTGATGAGACGAAAATTCGCATACCCTGCTCCAAGGACGGAACGAGTAAACGTCCCTCATCGAGATAAAGCAAACGAGGAAGACATGCCCATGGAGGCCATCTGGGGAGCAAATGCGATTCACTGCAGTCTGCCATCGGGAGAGACATATTATCAGGAAAAAACCTGCATAGCCACCTCTTAGTAGAAGACGAGAAGCTGTCAAAGTTGCCTGTCATGAGGCGGTTGTACGCGGTTCTCATCACCGTTAGATCCAAGGGAGTAAGGTTCGAAAGAACCAACAGGGCCTCAGTAGAGGTGGTCTTAAATGCTCTTGTTCTGGCGATAGAAAATACTCTTTGAAAGGAGCGCACAGATTTCACTCCCTTCTTCGTCGACAGAAACGGCGCCCAGAGTGAGCACCCATAAAGCACAATTTATTCGACTGCAGCTTGATATAGGTATCGAAGTCGCAAGTCATCGTAGCCCCAAGTAGCTCTAAGATAGGACCTCAGAGAAAAAAACGCCTTTTTCGCTGCTGCAATTTTCCTTTGCATATGCAGAGACATTTTAGCCGTGAATCCACGGTAAAACCAAGGAACTGAGTGCCAGGAGAAGGGTATATGCAAGATTTATTGATAGAAAGGTAAAGGTCCGAACCGTCCACTATTTTTGTTGGATATAAGCATGAACACTGACTTGACCGCACTAAGGGACATTTTGTTTTGGATGCACCAGCTAAGAACGTGATTGCACATTAGCTGAAGGTTACGCGTAGCCTGAGTCGGATCTTTAAGCAAAGTGGCTAAAGTAAGATCATCAGCGTACCCGACAACGCGGAAATCAAAGTCAAAATTAAGTCTTAGTACATCATCAATTAGGACGGACCATAGAAAAGGTGACAACATTCCTCCATGTGGACAACCTAGATTAATTGTGAAGCTGGCAGAGGAACCATTATGAGATAGATGGGCCAGCCTCTTTGATTGAAAGGATGCTACTAGTTTGACCAGGTATGCCGGGCATCCTCTTCGGATAAGGGCAGCAAGCACGGCGGGATGCCTCGCCGCATCAAACGCTCTTTTAATGTCTAAGAAGGCGCATGCTGTGATGCGTTTGTCGGAAATACCAGCGTCACAAAATGCTACTAGCGCGTGACCAGCCGATTCCGTTGATCTGCCTGCTATAAATCCATTCTGATTGGGACTAAGCCAGCGAGTCGTCGACGAGTGCCATTGCAACCTGCTGAGAACTATCTTTTCGAGCATCTTCGCGAGATTATTTATCAAACTAATGGGGCGAAAATTGGATAGTACGTCATAAGAAGGTTTGTTTGGCTTGCCAATTATAATTACTTTTGAGGATTTCCATGGCTGAGGAAAGAATTTGAGACGGACACATTCGCTTACAATGAAAAGTAGATGCATTTTAATGACGGAGAAATATTCTTTGATGATTGCGGCCGATATGCCGTCATTTCCCGGGGCCGCTTTATAGTTTAAAGACTCTACTGCAGCAACAAGTTCTTCTACTGTTACGAGGGGGCCTTCTTGTAACGTGGGAACCAATACAACATCCTCAACTAAAGATTCAACCGCGAGATGCGTTGATAACGACGGGGGTTCGGTGGGAAAAAAGTGCGCCGCGCAATGATTTAGAATCAAATTAGCATCGGTTACTGGGGAGCCTCCAACATATATAGCATCTGGGAGGCTAATATCTTTTGCTTTTCCTGATAATTCTTTAATGGCTGAAAACAGATCATTGCTATTGGGGTTAGTTTTACATAGGAGATTCCATGATTGCCTCTTTGCACGTCGTAGCTCTCTTTGGTAGTCTGCCTTGAAGGAAGAAAAGAGGACCCTATTTTCATCCGATCTATTTGCTGACCAATGTTTGAAAGCCTGTCTGGTCTTATGGCGAAGAACACGCAAATCCAAGGCATTCCCCTATTGTGCGGAGAAGGTATGTTGCACCTTGATTCGCACGCAGCCGAGGAGAGGACATTGGCTAGCTCAGATACCAAAAGTTCTAACTGGGTCTCCGACAAAGCCGTTGGTAACTTTATTCTTCCAATTGACGACGCCACCTTTAGGCGCAGCACTGAAATGTCGATACGAGAAATGTGAGGAGGTCTTGGTGAGTGATTGCTTTCAGAATGATGAGAAGAACAAGAGCGATCAACCTCAAAATATATGAATGGATGGTCCGAAAGCGAAGGGATTGACGGAAAAAAACCAGCGCGACACAATAATTTTTCCACCTACTGCAGTAACATCAACAAACGAGGTTCCTCCTGGGACAAAATCGAGCTCTAGCGGTTGGTCGGCTGTAAGTTCGTTTCAGACATAAATTATTCAAACTCCTCTCCTTTGCGATCAGTAGTCGACGAGTTCCAGAGTCTGTTCTTCACATTAGCGTTGACAGAGAGCACTGTGAGAGGAGTGATCAGCGAGCTCAGTTCCGATTGAAGGGTAGCCAAGTAGTTAGAGATAGTTGGGTGAAGATAGGCAGAAATGAAGCGAACGGTACCCTTTGCGGTTTTTAAGTCCACCGCCGCAATATGGTTTTTGGCACAGCACGAGACCGCACGACAAGAGTTGGCCAAAGATAGTTTCACCAAAATAGCTACACCGTAGGAGCGGTCTGCACTGAGTGCGTGAAACGCGATGTAACCAGGAGGGATATGTGCTAATGTAGGGGTAGGCGAACAGAGCGCATATGGTTCTTGTATCAAAATGACATCCAAACTATTTTCTAAGATGACCTCAGCTAAGGAGGCGGAGGCGAGCTGAGAGTGACGAAGATTTGTTTGTAGGCACTTGAATCTGTGTCTAGTATGGAAACCTGTTTTAGAAGGAGGACAGTTCATGTTTGGTTGGAAGAGTTATATTTTACGAAATTCGCAACCGCTTTTTTATGGGCCGGACAACCATACGAGCCAGCAGCATGATTCTGAGAACATGATGAACATTTTAGATTTGAGTGAGAGACATTGCAAGACTGCGTGGAGTGCGCTTCACTACATTTACCACAGGAGATTGGTTTGCTACAGAACCGGGCTAAATGCCCATACCCTTGACAACGGTTGCAGAATCTAACCTCTTTGTTTTCGTCTACTTTGATGAAAGCATGTGAACTATTGTTCAATTTAATGCGACCCTGCTCCAAATAGCGATCACGGGTTTCTTTGCAGCTTAGGTTAACTCTGACTAATGTAAAGTCGTCACGACAGAAAAGGATTCTGGCGCTGGTTATTTGCCTTTCAGTAGCGGGTTTTCAGAATTTAGCTTGTTAATAAGAGTGCAGCGCTGCTTGGTTCTGGCGTTTCTTAGTTCGGCGATTCTTTGATCGTCGCTGGAGATGGAGCCATCTTCTCTAATCATACTAAGACCACCTACACCATTTAGCCTGAGAATAGCTGGATAGCTTTTTTTCCGGAGCATGTGTAAGATATATCGTGTATCCACTCTATCTTTTACCTCCTCCACCCACTGTGTATCAGGCAAAGCTGTTAGGCAGGTGACGTCGTCTGCTATATTCTCGTCTGCTACCTGTCTCTTTATAGGCTTGTAAGTGTCTCACGTGTTTCCCACTTAGACACTATCTATATTATTAAGAGAGAGAAATACAGTCGACTTATCCATTGAACAACGTGTGTTTATTCTATAAGCTACTAACAAGGTAAGAATCATTTCCCTTTATCAATAATTCACTACGCCTATGAGGCGATTGCCTTGACGGGGACTGAGTGTCATAGTCTATAAGTACATGTGACTTGTAACAGCATGGACGTTTTGAAAAAACTTTATCAGCCTCTGGCCGATCAAGAAGTTCTCGAGCTTTATCACGGTTAGATTCGTCCCTGAAGATTAATTTGAATTGAGTTATCGCTGTGTCTCTTCAACTGTTGGACAACTGGCCCCCCTTTGTCATCATCTAACCAAAGTAGGCTGTCAATTTTTCTTTCTGTGATCGAGCTAACGGAGACAGAGTCCCTGACCCTTGCAATTAGAAATGGGTTTGCGGGGATATTAGTGAGCGGTTTTTTAAACGTAAGCTACCTTGACGAGCCTGAAGCAATAACTAAAGGTTGACTAACGCTCGGTGGCTTAGCAGACAACTTTGGGACTTGGCTGTTGGCACCTGATGTGATCTCGAAAAGTTTAATGTCTTTGTCGGCAAGGGCAAGTTTGGCAAGAACAAGTTCGTTCTTCATCTCAGTTAAATTAACCTGAGAACTTTTCGCCAGATCGTTCTCTAGACCACTGATTTTTGCTTTCAGACGACAAAGATTCTCTTCCACTTTTGTGTCCTTTTCACGAATATTACATAGGAGAGCTTTAAACACATCTATTTCCCCATCACGATCGAGAAGCAGAAAAGACTTAAGATCGAGACCAAACATCTCATTAAAAGTAAAAGCAAAGTCTTCTCCCTTGGCCTTTTTCGGGAGATTTACTTCAGCCAAGGGGGAAATTACATTAGCTGCCCGTTTGTGGCCCCCTGATTTGGGAGTACTTTTATGCTTATCTCTGCAGTTAGGGCAATACCTGAACCTTTTGTCGGTAGGGACGAACAAGTGTTTGCAATCCTCATTATGACAATTTATTGATAAACTCAGGTTGATTACCGAGTCACCATACGAAGAGTCCGACATTTTATACCGCCGGCTTACTAGCCGGGCAGCAAAGAAAGAACAATTGGCCTGAGAGTAGAAGTGGGCTGGGAGTTACTATAGCTGACGAGCTAATCGCCAACAGACCGGGGACCAACCACTGTTATAATCTGCGTGGTTCCAGCTCGTACCAGACGGGATGGAATTTCACCACTCACTTCCTGCTGTAAAAAACTTGAATGTATATGACGCAACTTACTTAAGCAGGGAACACACCGCTGAGTATCCAAGAACACGGCTTAGAAACCGTTTCAAAATTAAAACCAGACAAACACAGGGCATGCGACACTGTAAAAAAAGAGAATCCAATTTAGTAAAGAAGTAAACACAAAGAAAACAATGGAAGAGGATAGCGTATAGCCCGCGCTAACTAGACTTAGGGGTACGGGGAGAGAGAATGAGGGTGAGAGACCTTGATTGCCCCGCTAGGAACACAAAGTAGAGACTGGGGTGAGAGAAAAAGATGGCGATTAGGGTGAGAAGAAAAATCAGAGAAAATTCAAAGTAATACACTTCGAACAAAATATTGCAAAGAGAACGTGAATAAAAAAAATTAGTGGGACAACTCCAGCCAGTAGTCTTACTCTCATTCACACAGGGTGAATAGAGAAGCCAAAGTTACCAGAAGATACCACACCAAACACAAAAAAATCCGAGAGCGACTGAAAAACACATCTATTCAGGTAGACGAGTAGCAGAACGTGTGAACCTCATAAAAAGTTAAAAAAAATTATAAAATAACCCCCCCTTTCTATCAAACTTGTTAAAAAATTCATATTTCGGTGAACAAAACAAGTCCCTCATAGCAGAGGAAAGGTGACTTGAGTTGCTGCGTTTCACGATATCAATAAATTTTTAAAAAGATGTCAAACAGCCTTATACACCTATTGCAGGTGAACGTTAAGGTGATTAGCGAAATAGTGTAATAGAGCGTTGAGGAAAACTGGCAATAGTGCACGAGGTAAAGAGGGAGACAACGTACTGAAAACCAAGCATAGGGAAGGGGGAGGGGAGTCCTCTCTATATACTGATATACTCAGAAAGTAAGGGGAGGGGCAATATTATTGGGTTGGGCTCCGTATTATTGGCGAGGCTCCGCAAGAAATTAGTGAATTCGTGCATGTTGAATCCGTGCAGTGTTAAATTCTGTTTAGATGAGCAAACGCCGTTACAAAAGGAGCCAGCACACATAGAGCGAAACCTCGCGCCTTAGACTGCTCTTACCGGTAAGAGAAGGCTTCCGTCTTCAGAGCAGGGGAGGTAGAGGTATAGATGCGACATGTATTGAGTGTAGTGATGATTTTTCTGGTCATCGATGGCCAGTTTATGGTTTGACGGGTTTTTTTATTCGCCCCTTGGTTTTGTATTTAAAACAGATTTAAATCAATTTCGACGAATGATTTCTAAAATACAACGCATTATCCTAAAACAATGGAATCGTCATCTTTGTTGATAGTTAGATTGCTAGTGGAACACATGAAACGGCGTTGGAGTAAGGGTAAATTACATTAGTCGTTTGGGAAGCACGTTTAAATGACTTCGCCCAATCTTTTCTTAGTCCGAGAGCCAGCCCAGAATCAGACGCATTTTATTGAGCAAAATGTTTGAAGGGGAAATGTGAAAGAGGGGGTGGGGTAAGACGTAAGAGTCACGTCTGATTCGTCACAGCGGTCGCGTTGAAGCGTGGTACGTTCCCAAAGTCGGCGCGAAATAGCAAAAACGCATTTTGATTAGCAGAAAAAACATTGATAGTATTCGTCAGCTTTTATATTAATAAACATGGTTGTCGAAGACCAGATGTGTTTATCAGTTGTTGATAATAAACCAGACTTTGATAACGTTAGGGTATTTTAGTGAAATACTCATTTTAGTTGGCACTTGGCAGGTATAATAAATATACTCCCAAAAAAGATGAAATCATGCACAAGGTAGTTTTTTAAGACCAGACTTCGTTAAAAGTGGATTGATACATAATATCTCATTTTCTCACTTGATTTGACAGAAAAGACTAAGATTTACACAAACGGCAACGTTGCATCACCCACGCAGAAAGTTGAAATTTTTTCTTTTCATTTTTTTTTAAATGTAATTTTTAGTTATTAATGAAAGAAGTAACTAAGTAGTAAAATTAAACGATCTTTTATTCTTTTATTAGTTTCGTCACTGAGTTTCCTTGTTGCCATATTAAAAAAAATAAAAACGTATAAAAATGGACGTCGTTAGCCATTAACATTAACTAACATTTCAATTTCTGAAACTCTAGCGTCGCTTATTTCTTTACTGGATCCTAGCGAGGATCGAAAGTTGAAATATAAGGCTACCCGAACTCAGCAATGAATTTATCCACAGTTTTAAGGAATGATAGCTGACTACGGAAGGCACCCAACTTGATGAATAGTTTAACTTTGCGTTTTCAACAGATTGAATAGACAAAGCAATCTTAGCTATTGCAAAATCATAAGTCACAGATATATATTCCTGTCCTCATTCCTACGCAATACGGAGTGATCTTTGAATTGTTTCCATTGCAACGTCAGGTCTAGTAGGTGTTTCATTAATCTGTGGCAAGTAAAAGACTCGCTTTCTCGGGGAACTTTGTTATTATCATTTCGTTGTTATTGTAAAGGTCCGCTCCATCCGGAAGCCGGACTTTACAATGTTTAATAAATGTACAATGAACCCAGAGGCTACCCACAACGCAGATGTATTCAACTAAGACTAAACTAAAAGAATACAGATGATGTTGACATGCCGTTCAGAATTTTATCCAATAGAAGAGGGAGAGAAAGAGAGAGTAGATGAACAGAGGTAGAGTCACGAGAACTTTCACGGAGACACAATTAGAATAAAAACTGAACAAACGGAAGAAACACCAACTTATAGTACGGCACAACTAGAGTGAGAAGAAATGGGGAAAGAGCAGAGATAGAGAACAGTCGATAATGACGGCTGAATACGAACTGATTTACTTTTTTCGCTCATTTGTGACGAAAGCTTTCATGAAGCTGGAAATATCTGGTCCAGCACAAAGACACATTAATTATTCCTTAATCGCTCTGTTTAAAGGGTAGGGGAGACCGGACCCATCTTGGACAGTCGCGGTTTTTTCCCGCATATCTCCCGACCCCCTTAGGCAAAAGTAATTTTTTTACTAAGGTCATTGTTTAGCCTTGCCCCCACCCCCTTGATTTTTTTTAACGGTGTAACTTTAAAATTGTTGGTGTAACTTTAATTTTGTTAAAAGTTACATCGATTTTTATTTTTCGGTGTTTTTTTTACCGAGCCGGGGTGGAATTAGACAGGGGCCTGTACCACTTTAGGCGTGGTATAAATAAGGGATGGGATTAAGTAATTTCAACCAAAAAAATCTGGAATATAGGTAATTCCACAACTAATTAAATGTATAATTTTTTTAAGTGATTTCCTAAAAAATAAATAAAAATTCTTATAAAAGAAAGTAATGATAAGGGAACATGGAGGGGGCGGAGCGCGTTGAATAGGTTCCTCCTATTCCATTCACTTTGCAGTCCAATTTCACCCAAGTTAATCGTCCAATATTCCCCCAAAACACCCTATTGCGGTAAAAGCGCGATAACTATCAAAGTACATCACATATAATTTTTTTTCTTACAGCGTATATAGGAATGGCTACCGAACACATTCATGCACGTAGTTTCATTTTCAAATAATAAATGAAGGAATTAACTCAATAAATTTAACGGAAAAATTTGTTAATTTCGAGCGTGTTTTTTATTTTGTATCATATCTAAAAAAATAATATACATAAATGCATGAAAATTTAAACACATGAAGAATGCATAAAAACTAACATAAAATATAAAAGGGAGATTTTTAAAACTTATTTTTCTATTTTTCCGGACACTGTACAAGGTGGTACAGTGTCCAATATGGGTCCGGTCTCCCCTATTCCCGAATAAGTTGACATGTGAACTGGACACTGGTCAATAATATTCCGTGGTAGGCCTAACATTATGGGAAACTTAACTTTACTAGATTTATGAGATGTTATTCTAGGCTACTCGTATTCAAAAGGGGGTTATAACATTACTGGCGACGGGCGGCGTCAGTTGACATGCCTCGTCGATCGATGAGTTGGGGATTTGTTACATTATCATATAGTTAGAACCTATCCACGGCCAAAAAGCAATACAAGGAAGTTCCTCGCTCCTTAGGGAGAAACTTACACTATACAAAAGAAATCTAATTTGCAAGCCGACAAATTTTCATGCATGGACTCAGTAAAAATGTTTGTGGTCTTGTGATAAAGTTCCATTGCTGTTTGGTCTCTAGCATCGAAAGTTATTCGTCTTGTTCTTGATGCTACTACTTTAAACTCTTCGGAATCATTCGGAATCTTCACGTTCATTTTCCAAAGTGATTAGTCGTTGTTCTCCGGAACGTCTTGCGTCACAATTCTAATCATGTCGTGTGGAGAGCGTTTTAACAGATGTGTCCTCGTTTTTCCATTACCGGTTGCGGGTCCTTCTTTTATGTTCGTTGGCGTAATACTGTTCGGCTACATCGGTTGCACATTTTCGGCACATTTCCGCATCTGTTTTCATTTTCATTCACCCAGCTTTTCTCGCAGCGTGCATGTAATATGCAGTTAATTTCATTTTTTCGATAATTGGCTTATGGTATGAAATTTGGTGCTATATATATTTGCTCATTGTAATATAAATTACGGTATTTTACGCTATAATTGCAACGTTAGTTGCCGCTATACGTATGTAGTTGCCCACTGTACCGTTCTATTTGTGTGACCTGCAGGGAAATTTTATTACTATTATCCCACAGGCCACTCTGAAAGGGGTGCTGAGGTGAAAGTGGTGCAGTTGGTGGCATGGAGGTTTTTCGTGCGTTGGGTTTATCAGGAAATGACTTTTTTTCTTTTCAATATGGTTTAATCATGACTGACAAGTTGACACCCTTATCGTTGGTGGATGCAATGGACATTGTGGGCCACTATGAAGGTGTTTCGACAACATTATTTATGTTATTCACCCCGGAACCTGGAGGGTCTGCTGTTGGCGTGGCATGATTGTATCGCACTGGGCAATCTGCCCGACGATTATCCGCGATCGTTGAAAGGATGCTTCGTAGAGACTGTTATCGGCTCCGTTCTGGATCGTTTAGGACTAGTCCTGGAATGGGTTCACTGCAGCCCACCTTGGATGACGTCACTTATACCAAAGAAGCCATTGCTTAGACGTTTTCCGATGTTTTTGATCTATCGGGAGTGCTGAAGTGCATGCAGGCTCGGATATGATGATCAAGTTGAAGGATGATGCTGAGTTTTACCACGTTAACAGGACATACCCATTCACAATTGTGGATCGACCCACCATCAAGTATCGCATTTTTTTTATTTGGGCTTACCTCAGATTCCGAGTATAGCCCAGTGTATTGCAAGCCGAAAGACATATACAATCGTATAAGTTAAGTAGTGGTAGGGAATTATAAATAGTGAAAGGAATTATCATCCTGGTTACTGAGCCGTCGAACTGGGTGTCTCCATCGGTGATTACCCGGAAGGCGGATGAAAAGCTGCGCTTATGCGTCGACCATACATGGTTGAGCCGGCATGTCAGATTTCTCACGCATCCCACGCGAACTCCTGCGATTATGGTGTAGCGGAAATTTCCGTGGATTCCAGTTTCTTTACAAGCTTCGATGCCGCGAAAGGATATTTCCAAATCCCTCTCCAACCCATTTCTTAGCACCTGACGATATAAGAGTTTCTACTGTGGAATGCTTCCCACAACACGCCGCAAGAAAATGGAATGTCTCCAGCTGAGATGTTTTTTTGTACAGGACCTTTTAACTGGTAAAAACACTAGTAGCGTTCCCTGGTCTCTGTCTTTCGTTTGACGTATGACACGCGGTGGAAGGTGGTGGTGGAGGCGCGGGATCACCAACATGAGATCGATTTGGTAATTAAGTGGCGTTACGATGAACCCCTCTCCTCCTTTCGTCAGCCATAGAATCATGAGGCCGTGTGCAAGATTCTGTCTGAAAGTTGTGGGACAAGACTGATGTGGTTGTCAGCATCGGCCGGATAAAATTTGCATTGGTTCGGTGTTGTGGCGGAGCCGCCGTTTTCTCCGACTATTAAAAGTAAGGAGTTGATATGGCGGGCGTTAGTGCTGATGGCGAGAGGAGTTTGGATGAAGATGTCAGTGAAGTTCCGCTGAGCGATGTCTGTCACTTATCCTCGGTAGTGAGTTGTGGGCCAGTGGATCAATGCCCAGTTGTTCTGTCATCAACGGCAGTGGATCAAGGCCCAGCTCTTCCGGCAACATCGGCTTTGATGCTGGCCTTACCCTGTGAATGCGCAGTTCCCAGAGAAGCATGTCAATTGATGCTTAATCTTTCCATGATTTGGTTTCTGGTCATGCAGTATGATTTTCGGTTTCTTGCCCTTTTTTCGTGTTTCCGTTTAAAGCTTTTATTATTTTTTTTGTTTAGCAATTTAAGTAGGGTTGCTATGTCGGGTCTGAATGTTTAAGTGATCGCTAGGTGTCATCCCCTTCCCGTTATTCAAGGGCTAAGTTGTTCTCCCTGCCTTGTGGCTGTCTATTTCCATTTTCATAGACTCAGAAAATTATCATGTAGAAGAGTGAAGATTAAGTGTGAGAATGTCACTGAGGTTCATAGTCAAGAATCCACTTTACCAAGAAGCCAGTACCAAGAAGCCAGAGTGACTTCTTAGTGCTGGTTTCTTGACTAGTCCACTAATGGGTGGTGGCTTCTCGGTCATCTGACTTCAAGAAGAAGCATCCAAGAAGCCACACTGGGTCTTTGTTGAATTGATATTCTAAAAATGTAAATTATATTGTAACGTGCTAACTTAGCGACGTGTATTACTAAGACGACTACATGACTGCGGCCTGATACAGAGGCATTCCCCACTTATATACGAGAGATGGCAGGATGTACTACCGGTTGGCCTGCATACCGACCGGATCGTATAGCGTGGTCAATGACCACGCGACATCCCCTCCCCACACGCAGTCGTCCTCGACTGCGGCAACTCACTTTACAAAAAGGCACCATACACACATTATACATTCATTCATAGAAAAAAACAAACAGTTGAAGAGGAATCTCGTACGTAAACGTTCCGAGCAGTCATCGCAACACACTCGTCAAAGAAACAAATTTCCACAAGCAAACGAAAGTCATTCAACGCGATATCTTGCAGTCGGTAACAACAGCCTAAATGTAAGCAAAATACACAACAAGATGAAATAAGATTTGACATCCGGATCGTCACCCGTCAGTCTCATCAAACAATAAATAAACCCTAGGCCCACAACACGATCGTACAATAATGTTCAAGAAAAACTTTTTGATCAGCCTCTTCTTCGCACCGATCCTTCCCTCTCCTCCGTCGCTTTCCTTCTCTTTCCTCTCTCCATCGACGTTCTGTCTGCAGCCTCTCTCCTCCGTCGCTCTCCACCCTCCTCCATCGGCCTCTTCTCTCTTCCATCGCTCTCTCCACAGCGTCTTATCTCAACGTCACCTTTCTCTCTCCTCCGTCGCTCTCCTCTCTCACTGCCACTCTTCGTCACCATCCTCTCTCCCTCGTTCTCCTCCGTCTCTCTCCTACTCCGTCGTGCCGTCTCCATTTTTCTCCTCCTCCGTCTTTCTCCTACTCCGCCGGGCTGGGCAGCAGTTGTAAGTGATTTCAGGAGTAAGAATATAGGAAAAAAGGGAAATTTTATAAAATAATTTTTTGATATGTTTCAGTTGTAAAAGTGAAATAAGTAACGCGTTCAAAATGTACAATTTTTCGTTTGTAAAATACTTACATAAAACAAATTTTTTAAAAATTATGAACATGAAATTGTAAGGAAAAGTTATACAACCCATCTTGAACGTAGGTGTACTTGTAACACAGTCAAATCTTAATAATCGATTTTTTTTACGATTAAGGCAGTTGTATACAAAAAATGGGCAATGGAAGATCCATGCAAATGAAAATTTGTTCCAGAATGAGGGCGTTCGACGACGGAAGTTATTTATTTTTTTTTTGTTTTCATAATATGTATATTATGTTTAAAGAGAAATAAAGAAATGCTTAGTTCTATTTATTTCTAACTTTGTTTTGTTTAAAAAAATCGATGTTTAACGATGTATATTGCGATTAATCGAAACCAAAGTTGATCGAAAAATACAACTAATCTTACGTACATTTCATACCCGTTCATACTATTTTACAAAAATTATTGCGTGCGCAGTTAGCGTTGACATCCTTGTGGGACATCAAAATAATTTACAAAAATGTGTTGCGGTCTTTTTTTTACAATATTCCATTCTTATAATAAAAAATTTGACATTCGAGCTTGCCGAGATTTGCCGTAGGAGAAAACTATAATTTAAATGAACCTACGTTCACCTACTGCCCAGCCCTCCGCCGTTCTTCTCCTTCGCGCCCTCTCCGTCGGTCTTCTCCTCCGTCTCTCTTTCCTTCAGCCATCTCCTCCGCTGCTCTCTCTCTGTCGCGCATTCCTCCATCGCTTTCTCTCACTTCTTCTCGTCGCTCTCTCTCATCCGGTCATCTCCTCCGTCGTTCTCAAATCATCAAAGACAAACCAAATCAATCAAAGTCGTCCGCGTTAGCTCCTTTCGTCCCATACCCCTCTGCCGCTCATGCTCACCAGACCACTTTCTATCTCACCGTCTTCAACGCGATCCCACGCGCCTCGACACTGTCTACCTCACCGTCTTCAACGCGATCCCACGCGCCTCAACACTTTCTACCTCACCGTCTTCAACGCGATCCCACGCGCCTCGACACTTTCTACCTCACTTACTTCAACGCGATCCCACGCGCCTCGTCACGAACAAATCTACCACCACTCGCAGCGTCTAACTCACTGTGCCGCGTAACTATATGACTTAATCAACAACCTATCACGCTCCAACCAAACTCTTCCACAACACTTTCTTCCCAGCGCAGCAGCCTACACAGACGCGTACAGAACTCACACGGACACCTTTGACGTTTTTCGAAAAGAAAAAAAAAATCCCCGGTTATGGTTGCCAATTACTGTTTACCCCAAACATGAAAGAGGGGAAAAAAATAACACAAAAACACAAACCAATCTCTGCGACACCATCTCAACCCCTGAGTCCCTCTCTCTCTCTCACTAAATCTCTCTTCCAAAGAACTTGACTGGACCCGTAGACCCGTACCCCAGCAGTTTAAGGCTTCTGCTGGCCAAACCGACTTCAGCCAGCCGGGTCATCGACTCTCAGGGTCTCCTGACGAGTGCCAACCTCCAAGTTCTACGAAAAACACTCAATCGAGACAAAAGAAACGAGGACTTACCATCTTTGCCAATTTCACATCCCCACCCGCACGTCACGTTACCCTGCATCTTCACCATGTAACGTGCTAACTTAGCGACGTGTATTACTAAGACGACTAGATGACTGCGGCCTGATACAGAGGCATTCCCCACTTATATACGAGAGATGGCAGGATGTACTACCGGTTGGCCTGCATACTGACCGGATCGTATAGCGTGGTCAATGACCACGCGACAATATTTTTATCCCAGACATCACCGTTCCGTCTTTTAGTCGTCTTTTCTCCCAGGAATTAGGGCCGCACGTACCGTAACCGTCCAAAACATTCTCGTCATGAACCTAAAATCTCGGGGTCATATTGTGTTTTCCATATCGATCTGTTTTCCTTCTGATTCGTTTACAGTACAGAAATCTCGAACAATCGCATTTATTTATAATTATTTTTATTTTAGTAATAGTAATAATAATAATGTATTTGATTTATATAGCGCCCTTCCACAAACGTGATCAAAGGCGCTGGGGTTACATCGAAGGTAGGAATCGAATCGGTCTGCAGGAAATGCAATGCGAAATAAATGAGTTTTCAAGTCGGAACAAAATTTGCTGAAAGTGGGGGACGTTCTTAAATACAAGGGCAATGAATTCCATTCTTTTGGGGCAGCATAAGAAAAACTTCTCCTATCATACCGATGTTGTTTCGTTTTAGGGAAGGCCAAAGTACGGGAATCAGTACTTCTAGGCTCACGGCTCGGAACATAAGGAGTTACAAGTTCAGCAAGATAGGAGAGAGCAAGACCATATATACAGCGATAAGTAAGAGCAGTTATCTCAAATTCAATTCGGTAGCGAACTGGTAGCCAATGAAGTGCTTTGAGGTGCCGAGTAGCTGACACATACCGACTAGTACGCACAACCAGTCTGACTGCTGAGTTCTGAACTCGTTGCAAATGATCAAGCAAATACTCAGGGAGACCATAGAATAGCGAGTTGCCATAGTCCAGATAGGGAAACACAAGCGAAGAAACCAAAATTGCACAGGTAGCATCATCAAAATATTTTCTCATACGACTGATCCGATGCAGCTGATAGTTGGCCGATCTGCACACCTTCTTGACATGCAGTTCCAGAGTAAGATGGGAGTCGAGAATCATCCCCAGATTCTGAACGAAGTCCGCTGGCACGATCTTCTCATCACCAATAGAAAGTAAAAGAGGAAGGAGATTCTTCGACGCATGCGAAGACGAAATCAAAAGTTCATCAGTCTTGTCCTCATTCAGCTTCAACTTGTTCTCGAACATCCATGTTTTTGTGTCTTCTGTGCAGCATTTAATACGACGATAAGCCTCGATCTGGTGCGCTCCGTCCTTTGATATTTCAAATTCCGTGTATATTTGAGTATCGTCCGCAAAATAGTGAGTGGATAGTTCATGTTGTCTGATGATGTTATGCAACGGCGAGTTGTAAAGCACAAACAACGTAGGGCCTAGAACAGAGCCATGAGGGAAACAAAAAAAAAACAAAGAGGAGCAGGGGACGAAGTAACACCAGAGATGGAAACCACCTGAGATCTGTTCGCAATATACGAACGGAACCAGAGCTGCGCCGTCCCAGATACACCAAACCGAGTTCCAGACGAGAGAGAAGTGTTGGGTGATCCACGGTATCAAATGCCGCACTTAAGTCGAGTAGAGTCAGTACAGCCGCTCTTCCTGAGTCAACAGTCATGACTAAATCATTAAACACACGAAGGAGAGCAGTTTCCGTCGAATGATTGGAACGATAGGCAAACTGGAACGGCACAAGGAGATGAGGAGTTTCAAGATGGGTGGACAGGTGTGTGAGAACAGTTTTTTTCGATTAATTTAGACATAAATGGCAAACCCGAGACAGGGTTGAAATTCGCAAGGTTTTCGGGGTCAAGATTGTTCTTCTTCAAAATTGGCGTAATAATTGCCAATTTGAGGGGGTCAGGAAAGGTGCCGGCAGCAAATGACAAATTAATCAAACGAGCGAATGATGATGACACAACATGCACAACAGGTTTCAAAATATGTGTAGGAATCGGATCAAGGGAACATGACTTAGACGTACACTTTTTCACTAATTCAGTAGCCTCAGATGGGGTAAATGGAAGAAACGATGACAGATAGTGTGAACAAGCGGAATCAGGTGGTACCGGTACAGAATTAGCTGATGTATCCATAACAGATCTGATATTCTTAATCTTATCATGGAAAAAAACAACTGAATTCATTAGCGAGGACCAATGGTGAGCTGTGACGAGGAAGACGTGTGACCTTTTTCGTAATCAAACAACGGTCCAGCAGACGGTAGAGAACCTTCCTGTCAGACCCACATTCAGTAATTTTCGTCCTAAAGTAAGCCAGCTTCGAGTCAATTACCAGTCTAGCCAGCTGATTCCTGTGATGAAGTAATATCTCTTTGTCGATTTCAAGCCTACGTCTACGCCACACCCGCTCAAACTTCCGCATCTGCCTTCTCGCCTGAGATATCTCACACGAAAACCATGGATTTACTGGGCGAACGGTAAACGTTCGATGCTTGAAGGGTGCATGTTGATCGAGAACATCTCTTGTTCCCGTATTGTATTGATTGAGATGGTCATCAAGGAAATCAGATGGCGAGACGAAGAAAGAAATCTTCGTAATATCACTTTCAAATCTGTCAAACACAATCGCAGAAGTTGATCTGAAGGAAATTGACTTCATTGGCACAACTGGTCGGTGGGCTCGCGTCAGTAACGACAGCAAAATGATCACTAATAAGATCAGAAATGAAAATCTCACTGACCAACTTATCAGACACACGAGAGATCACTAAATCAAACGTATGACCGCGGAGGTGTGTCGCGTCTTTCACATGCTGAATCGCGCACAAGGATTCCAAGAGTGCGTAGAATTTACTCGCGTTGGCGTCACCAGGATTATCAACCTGTAGGTTAAAATCACCAACAACGATATCTTTGCCTGAAGACACTTACAAAAGTTCCAAATAGGTCGAAAACTCTTGCATAAAGCACAGAAAAGACACCGGTGGTTTAGACTTTGGTGTGCGATAGACTACTATGAGACGAATACACACAGAACTTATCGTTGATGACAAAGCCATGTACTAAAAAGATTTTGGCACAGTGTCGGGAGAAGCAAATGTAGTAAACGTCAATAGAGTCTCTCACCAAAACGGCAACACCCTCACCAGTCCTGCCCACTCTTGGTAAGTGGAACACATTGAATCCATCCGGACACAACAATCCCAAGCCATCATCACCACGCTCCGCCGTTAGCCAGGTTTCAGTTATCGCCAATACATCAAAATCATTGCTTGCTAAGTAATTTGTTATGACAGCTGACTTGCTATTCACGGATCCTGCATAAATCAGACCAATGCGAATAAAACATTTAAGAGCAAGCGGTCGTTTCGCCAATCTCCCACCTCGACGCGTGCGCGAAAAAGATAAACACAGTAAGAGTAAGATACAAGATGCGCCAAAGGGCAATCTCTTGCAGTAGCTACACATACAAGTTTATGGAAATGGACGTATGAAACAAACCAGTTTGACTGAAAATTCGCTAGTCAGAACAGTGGTTCCTGTTGAATATGTAACGATTTTGCGGGTGTCAGCCCGTCACATACTCAAAGAAGAGATATACTGATGACACTAATGCTGGTGTAGACGTGTCCGTCTCGTTGTTCTTTTTACACTAATTTATTGTACCGTAGAAATTGGGTACATCGTTTAAGGGTAAGGGAACAATGACATAGGGGCCACCTAGCGGGGGCCCCGAAGGCAATAATCATTCAAATGTTGAGGCGGTCGAGATTTCCGGCCAGATCTTGTAGTCCGTGTTGGGAGAATTGGTAAATTCCCAACATGCTCCCCACCAGAGCCCGTTCCATTGGGCTCGACTGCTGCGGCTACTGGATCTGGTAACTCTGGCATAGTAAGAGCTGGATCAGCAATTGGCTCCACTGGTCCGGCGGGAGCCGGATCGATAGTCGGCTCCTCTGGCTGTGCAGGAACTGGATTAACGGCTGGTTCCTCGACGTCTCTGCCTTCGGGTTTCTTGTCATTCCGTATTTCTAATGGGTATAGATATTGAATAGCTCGATTAATAATGTTACCGTTAGGTGATCGAAGGACAACTGAACGGACAAGTCCGTCACGACTTTTTCTAAGTTCCAGCACAAGTTCGGTCGACCACATGAGACGCTTGGTGTTTTCGTCGTGTATTAAAACAACTTCGCCAACACGTATCTTCTGGCCCGGCTTTCCCTTCGTCTGGAAGTTGTCCAGCTGCATCACGTAATCTTCGATGAAACGGGAACAAATGTTGCTAACATATTCCCTCCTCTCCTTGTCCAACTCGACGAGCACAGCACTTGTGGATGTAGGAGCCAGCAGATTGATGGCGGGCTCCAGAGTTGCACATGTTGATCGCCTGTTGTTGAGAAATTGGTTAGGAGTAATAGGAAGTGGATCGTCAGCGCCTTCACGATGTAATTGAGTGGCCTTGCATTGATCACACTCTCGATTTCTATTAGACTGGCTTCCAGCTCGTCATATGCTAAGCATGCCCTGCCATTGGAGCGTCGTAAGAGATCTTTTACGCTCCGTACCATTCTCTCCCAGAATCCTCCCCACCATGGAGCTAGGCTTGCGGAGAAAATCCACAAAAGATTTCTCCTGGCGAGTAAATCCTGGACTGATGAATCGGCTTGCAAGATATTAAGATGGCGACTCACACAACGAAAGGTCTGCGCGTTGTCTGAGTACATAACTGAGACTGGCCCACGTCTGGCTGCAAACCTACGAAACGCAAGCAAAAACGATCTTGCGGATAAATCTGGGATTAGCTCTAAGTGGACAGCACGGATCACATCACACGTAAACAGACACACATAACATTTGCAATGATGAGTTGTAATTCTTGGGTCGTCATCTTCTTCGGTAGGAGCCTCTTCTGTAGAGGGCTCCGAGCTGGCTGCTTGTCTTCTAGTTTTCTTTGATGCGACTGGCTTGAAATAAAGGGGTCCAGCAAAGTCAACACCCGTTATGTTGAAGGCTTCAGCTTTCTTTAGTCGATTTAGTGGGAGTGGAGCTGCTAGCTCTTGAAATGGCGGCGAAGACAGCTTTTGGCATGTGACACATGCGAACCACAACTTTCTAGTCTGCTGGCGTCCCTTCACGATCCAGAACTTCTCTTTCAGCTCCAAAAGGGTCGTTTTCACGCCAGCGTGATACAATGAGCAATGACGATCTGTGATAATCAAGGAAACAATTCTATGATTAGCAGGCAACAATATTGGAGGCTCTACATTTCGGTCTCTCAACGCTAGAGCGACTCGATCAGTCACTCGGATGAGTTTGTCTCTCTCATCCCAAACCGGAAGAAGAGATGCTATCTTCTCCTTGGGATGAACTGGCAATCCGAGTTGTAGAGTTTCAAAGGCTTTTGGGTATTTTTCTTTCTGAAGCTGTCGGTAAATTCTCAGCTCCACCTCTGCCAATTCTTCGCCTGAAAGTCTTGCAATGGTAATATCTTTAGGTGGTTTTCTCTTTGACTTATCTTTATTGTAATCTTTAATTTGGATTTTCTCTGTAAAACCTAATCCTGGATCGCGTATTCTTTTTCTGCATCTGTTGGAGAACCTAATGATCCAAGCGGTTCTCCGTAGAAGTCTATTCCAAGAAGATACACGATTGATATCCCAGTCGATTGGCTCAGTAGATGCTGTTATGGCGGCAGTTACACTTACTGCTGCTCCTCTTGATTCTACTTCAATGATTTCTTGCACTGCCGTATCTTACTTATCTTGTTCTGAGGAGTTTGGCCAGCTGTTCTCTTCGTCTTTCAGCCATTCTGGCCCGTTCCACCAAAGTTGAGGGTTTAACAGCGCTGGCGCTGGCGCTCCCAGCGAAGCAAGGATTCAGATTTGGGCCAGTTTCCAGGACCTCGTTTAAACTAGGTCCATATTTCCGTCAAAAACTAGACGGATTTTTGTTGTGTTCTTGTCCCTTCTGTAGACCGGATGGTGAGGCAAATAGGTGTGGTGGCCGTCATAATCCAAGTCCACCACCTCAACAAACTGATTGTCTATCAGCTGTTGAATCTCCTTCTCATAGTCCATCAAGTCTTGAGGGGACTTCCTTAGCCGGATTAGTGTGCTCTCCAGTCTCCCTGTGGCCAAATGAAGATTTCTTTCCAATCTCCATTTGTCTGTTGTCCATGGGATAGGAGTAGAGTAGCGTCCGTCAGGTAGGCGTGTGATTTCGTCTTCGAAAGTGTCGAAACGGCTGTTCGACTCGACTGCATCAGCGCCATCCAAGTTTGCAAATCTCTCTATTTTCCAAAATAAAGAAAGATCAAAGTTTGCATTGTTTAGTTCGTCTACCATCATTTTCTTGTCGTCCTCTTCTTTTGGTCCATTTGACGCATTCGAGAGTGATGCTTTATTTTCATTTGGATAGAGGAGACAGGTATTTCCGGTTTCCGTAGAAGATTCTTTTTTCAACTGTGATGTGTTGACTTTCGTTGAACTAGCGCAATCTGTTGTGGATGATTTCACGATCTGAGCTGAGCAAAAATTAGAGTTAGAGATAAATTTCTGAATTATTTGTTGACCTGTTCGAGATGGCGTCTCTTGAGACGGGCCTCCTAGCATCTTTCCAAATGGAGTGTCGTAGGCACGTAATCCGCACGGTCTTTGTATTGGTGCTTCATGACTGATGATGCTATTGAGTTGGTCCATCCCTACCAGAATTCCGGATGGTTCCTCTTCGTCGAATCTGTCGTCCGCCAACCTCTCACACATCAGCCAGAGTTGTTCTGCGAATCTGGTTTTTATGTAAGGACCTGTGTTGGCGACGTAATCGGACTCAAATGCGAGAAGGTTAACGATACCCTTCCCAGGTGCCCCGCACTCTTAACTCCATCAAATTTGTATCTACTGGTGGAGATTCTACTTCCTGTTGGAATCTTCTGACCGATAATTTCTCCACCTGCTTGCGTTTTAATTTGAGATTTTTTGAAATATAATTAAGTACCCAAGACCTGTGGCTTCCTCTATCGGCGAATAGGATGGTCTTGGTTTCTCGGCCATCTGGGCCGATCACGTATACTGTCGCTGTCTTCAGCATGATATTCCCAAAGATATTCGAGCATGCTGTTGTAATCGTTACGGCGCTTCCTGTTGCTGTGGAGCTGGATGGCCCGGCTCCGGATGCTGTGGAGCTGGATGTTCCGGCTCCGGTTGAGCTTGCGAATTTTGTTTCTTTCTTGTCACACAGCGCCGTGTGATGCCTTCCATCGCATCTGTTGCAATTTCTTACGGAAGTACAGTCCTTGTTTTTCGTGTTTCTGGCCAAAACAGTTCGTGCATCTCTTGAGCTCAGCGATAATAGCTCTTCTTTCCTTTAAATTTTTTTCCACATCGCGTTGGCCAATGGGCCTCGTTGCAGAAAATGCATGGCCTGTTGCACTCTCTTACTCCTGTTTTGTAAAAAGTAGGATTAGAATTTTTTTGTTTGTGCATGTTTCGTAGGAGTCGGATGTGATCTGACTCCGGTTACTAGTTGCGATGCAGTTGCTGGCTATGTCAATTCCTTTGGGATAGGCTGCGAGTTGGTTTGACTGCTGGACTTCGTTTTTTCCACAGATTTCATTCTTCTTAACCTTTCCGCTGCCTCAGTTTGCTCTTGAATGAATTTTAATACCTTCTCTATATCTGTCGAATCATTCGTGGCTGCTTCTGCCCACTTCTCTTGTAGCTTGTATGGGACCAATTTGGTTAATTTGGTCCCGAGGAGGCTGCCGTATGATGCTTTCGGTTTTCCGAGAGTCTCCAACGCACATTTGTGCGATTGGATAGTTAACTGGAGATTTCGCAGAGCTGCGACGTCTTTCCCATCTCTCACCGGCTGTAGTGAGTCCAGCTTATCAAAGTTTGCGTTGATCAGCACCTCGGTTTTTCCATACGTGGCCTTCAGCTGGTTAATGGCGATCTGGTAGTTGGCGTCTGTTAATTCTAGATTTTCGACAAAAAGACGGGCTCCCCCTTTAAGGTATTCTTTTAAATAGTCAAACTTCTGTACTGCTGATAGACTTGAAGAATGGATGGCCGCGTTGAAAGTCTCCCAGAAAGACGTCCATTCCATGATGTCACCTTTAAAATGACGGATTTGTCTCTGGGGGAGCCTGGTCGAACTGGCTCCTGGAACTGATGCACCTGATGGTGCGTTGACTGTCACAGTTGGAGTTGAAATTTGCGCTATTAGCTGTTGAAATTCCTGGCCTCGTTTTGTGTCTTGATCTTAGATCTCTTTAGCCCTCTGAGCATCAGCGTGCAGTTGTTGTTGTTGGCTCGGGAGCGGTCCTTTCGGTACGATACTCGGTTCCACTAGGGGCCTTGTCAAGAAGGCCTCCCGCTTGCCTTCTGGCGTGTTGTGGTGGAGTTTAGGCTGAATCGCCCCAGTCCACTCTGGTATTTCCCCTCTCAAACGAGCCTCTGCTCTCTTCTTTCGTTGGGCTGCTCGACCTATTTTCGTAAAGAAAAAGGAGTGCTTGTCGCGCTCCGCTTAATCTGCGGACGATAATAGAAGAAATGTTGATACAGCTTGTAACTATGAAGAGAGAGAGACGAAGTTGTGAATAGAGAGAGAGATAGAGTGAGGAGACGGCTGTTGCTCGTCTCCGTTTGACAAAATGGCCACCACACACGGAAAAACAAGAGAATGAATTGTACCGAAAATTTCACTTAAGGAGGTTGAAATAAGAGTATAATTGAGAGAAGGATGAGGCTGAATGAATGAGAAAGGAGGACTAGAACACTCTGAAAAGAATGGCTACCCACGCGGTGGGCGTTTTTTTTTTTACGACTAAGTTTAACGAAAAGAAATGGCGGCTAGCACATACAAAGAAATTCTTACGTTTAGAGTAGAAATACTACACGAGGAGAAATTAATTTTGTCTTGGGGCCTAAATTATTTAGACCCCAAGAAGGATTCGTGACGAGAAAGTGGAAAAAATTTCGTTGGCTAGCACACCAAACTTTGACAGAGTGTCAAAGAGTTTGTATGTGCTAGCCGCCATTTCTCTTCGTTAAACTTAGTCGTAAAAAAAAAAACGCCCACCGCGTGGGTAGCCATTCTTTTCAGAGTGTTCTAGTGCCAAGAAGTCACTGGCTTCTTTGATGATCTAACAGTGGATTCTTGGTACTGGCATCTTGGAAAAGTGGCTTCTTGACCATCTACCGTCACTGATGATGGACATGGTGGATAATTGGTCATCCGACGACAGCATGATCGGGTTTTTGGTATTTTCAGGAAGAGACGAGTGCTAAAGTCTTCCGCAAACTTGGATGATGCCATACGGATACAGAAAAGACTGTAATTTCCCAGTTGAGAGACTGTTGGCAAGTGGAAGTCTCTTCTTTTGACATCAATCTCTTCATCGCTGATCAACGCTAACTATGAATACTAGTTCTTCACAAAGCTCAGGTTCTTAACGAAATGAAACAAGAGTTGATTTTGAGAACTGATATGTCGGTTGATGAAAAATTCAAGCAACCATGCCACGATAAGCTTCACTTTGTGTAAGTTTGAAGTTGTTGAATTTTTAATGAGTTTGAAAACTGACCTGGAGTTACTTGAATGTGGGCGACCCATTTTCCTGGTGAAACTTTCAAATCTTTAGGTTATGGCTCGTCCATGATTCCTTTTGACCGCCATTGGCGTGGGATAGCATTTAGAAGAACAAAAATTTCAGGTCCTCGAAACCACCGGTGTTGAGTTGTAAGATGAGGGACTGGAATGCCACGTAAACAATCGTCAGCTGGATTCAACTCTCCTGGGATGTGACGTCATCGAAAGACGACACCAGTTTAGAAAATATCAGTAATCCTGTGTGAGACGAAGTCGTGGTATTTGTTAATACGAAATCAATTCAATGGCTAGTGGACTGTATTCATAAGCCGTCAATGAGTTCAATCAGTTTGTGGAACCAAATTCATATATCATCTAACATCACTAACATCAATCCTATACATAAATTGTCAGTTAATTACAGTCGATAACTTCACACAACTAAATAGGTACCTGGTTAGTTTACCAGTCTTCGATGGGATAGAGGATTCACAATCAATACAACTTTCCTCGGTCCACAAACATACACACACACAGTCAAAGGGTGCAGAGACACATATAACATATAAAATGCTACAGAGACCTTTGCGTAACCCACACAGGGAGTCAGTCTGACGAAGATCAATCGGTCTAGTCAATATCACGGACACAGAAACTGCTCATGCAATTATCTGGTGAACTTTCAGTCAAACGATCAAACACAGTAAGAGAAGTTGACAGTTTCTAGGCCGTTACAATAGCTCAGAATAAAAAGGAGAGGGAAAATAGGGCGAAACAGTTGGAAGACCACAGCGCCATTAAAGATAGGAGACTTAATTTAGACATCAATCTTTAGTTCCGGATTTCGCCGCTCCAGTATTTATACGACTTGAATTTTATTGATTGTAGCATATTTTGGGAATCACACCAATTGAAATGTTCTGATTAGATTGGTCCGAGTTCCTTAGAGACTGAATCACACAGACGAACACCAAGAACTGCTCCTTGAAGTTGAAAGCTGACATAATGAAGAAACAGAGTCACCACATCCTAGTTCAGATGTGTCGGAGTGAACGAGCAGCTCGTAGGTGACGGGTTTTTCAGGATATCGGAAGCAGCGAGAAATCTTGGGTGATGCAATGGATTTGAGCTCTTTCACCCAAAACTTCCAAAATTCTGACAAGTGTTATTGGGGGTAGTGGATCATCCCGATCAGCGCCGTATATATCCTGATGGAAAATTTTTGCGGCCATCATAATTGGGGATAGAAATCCGAGTAGATCGAAGATGGATGCTACTTCTTCTACTTACACTTTAGTAGGTAACCGTCTAGTTTTTGCTTTAGTTTTAATTATCAGTTTCAACAATCCCACCAAAGACCAATATTACGTTGAATTGGGAGTTTTTCTGCATCGAGATCGAGATCTGGAAAGATCGATTTGATCGACTTTTGCTAGGACAGACTCGGAGGATATAAGCCATTCAACATTGTTAAAGCCTCCGCATTTCAATAGTGATGATTTTGTAAATGGCTTATTCTTCTTGTTTACGTAAATTCCAGATATCTAGAATATCTACGTAAATGTTGTTGAGCACAGCAGCAGCTACATGTAACAACCGACTTCCAAACCGCACTGGATTTGTCACATCGTGATGAGGCAGATACCAGATGGCTCTTTTAGCCTTTTCGAAGATGTTCTCGTCCACTAACTGTGCGTGTCCCCAAAAAAAAATTTATTCATTCAGCACAGTAGAATATTTCTGAGTGAATAGGCGTATCGTGAATGTATCTTTTTGAAGGCCATCATAATACCGAGCTCCGAAATAATATTCTGACCTATTTTTAAATTTTTAACACCAAATTTCTCTGAGATTGGGGATAGCTAGCAAAAGGCAAGTTTATTTGTGCTAGGGCAATTTAATAAAAAATCATCTCTTTATAGGAACGCTGTTTTTTCCCAACTGAGATGCAAACCTTAACGCACTGCCATAAGACCACGTTTAATCGAGTGAGTGAACTTATTTAAACCTTTTCGCAATTGGCGAAATTTTTTTAGAGATTTCTCTCCTTCCAACTAAAAAATCCCATCTATATCGGGCTAATAACCTATTTCTCAGCAACCCACAAATTGAGAACTAGAGATAGAATTTAATATAGAAATAAAGTCGTCTTTATTCAGAGAAGCAGTCACTATTATACCACCGAAGACTACTTTTATAAACCACTAACGTTTAAACAATCATTGACCATTTCATGTAAACCCCAAACTTACCTTTATTACGAAACAAACTAGATTCATTTAGCGAACATTTCTACAGAATTTTAATATTTTTTTTATCTAAAAAGTCTACATTGCTGAAATTGTGAAAAGAGAAAATGCTTTAGTCAACAGTAAGCTTCCGGAATGATCCTTCTATTCCAAAGAGTTCTTCTGTTGTTCTCGGCTTGCCTTGACGCTTTGATTCATCTGCGACATATTTTTGCTGCTGTAGTAAAAATTCACGATTTTTTTCTACCTTTTTCTTCCACGAATCTTTTTAAAACAAAATTTATACATTTAGAAATCTTATAGATATTCCTAGAGGTATCATATGATATAAATGAAATATTTTAACTACAGACCATAAAATGCAAGTTGAATAAGATGCATTGGCTTATTAAAATGAGAAAAGCGGGGTGTTTGGGATGCGGCAAACTAGGATTTTCCGTGAAAGCATGTTTATTACCACAAGAAAAAACAGGGTTCAATTTAAAATTCATGTTTTTTTTAGTTTATTTCGACGCTGATTTTACGTGAAAGATTTGTCAATCAATTAGTAAAGGTACTTTCACACTACAGCGTTTTTGAGTGTTACGTATTCACGTAATTCGGTTTAAGCAACGGTTTTACGCACCAGAAAAATTGGTTGCCTTGCACACAAAGTTTGCTTGAACCGAATTACGTTTCGAAACCTAAAACCTAACTCAGAACTCAATAAAAAGTGAAAATCAACCCGATAAACCACAGTAGAGTGAAAAGAGTTGTTGGTTAGTGGTGGTGTAGATGGTGGTTAGTGGTTTAAAAGAAATGGTTGGTAATCTTTATTAATTTATCAGGGGGAGGGCTGATATTAAAAAACTATAATAGCTAGGAAATCGCCGTTTTTTTAAATCAAAGTTTCCGATATATTCTGAACAAACTATGGTGAAAATTTCAATTAAATACGATGCATAGTTGCGAGTTCCGAAAAAAGAGAGATCATGAATGCTGCTGCTTAGAAATTCTGGTTACATGAAATTACGACTGATAGAAAATACTGGGGCAAAAGGAATCTCTATGGCAAACCAGAAAGCGAAGATGGCAATTAAACAACTATCACTCGCATGCTCGCATCCCCAAACGGTTTCCTACAGTCACCTTCCCTTTTACACCGAGTAATCTTATCTAAATTAAAAGAAAACTGGAACGAAGAATGGACGCACAGTGAACAGAACAAAACGACTGGGGACTTCTTCCCAACCATCAAAGACGCAACAGTCCTCAAGAATGTCTACATCCACCACCAAGTCACCCAGGTGCTCAGAGGCAACAGAAAACTCAATAGCCATATGCAAAAAATAAACAAAATCTCTTCATTTATGTGCCACTGTAACGAAGAAGAGGAAATAGTCGACTATTTTATCTATAGATGTAAAAACCACGCACTTCTGCGAAACAAGCTAATAAAAATGTACAACCAGATGAACATCGACTTCCATCCGCCAACTAGCATTTTTGCAAAAAAATGAACTATGGAACGAGCTGGTCCATTTTGTGAAATCAACTGGTCGTTTTGATCTCGGCCAGTAAGACTGACCATAAGCTGCCCTCCGCTATTACCCTATATATTGTACAATCTTAATTAGCCCTCAAACAAATATGCTTAGCGTACGCTTCTCTTTTAAAAATTTTAGAATGAAAAGAAACTTTAAATTTCTAATCTTTCTCACTGCGAACTATTCTCTTTATTTTCACTATTCTCTTTTCTATCTCTCCATCAAAAGAAGTTCATTCTAATTCCCTCTATAGTATCGCTATCGCAAAATCGCCCTTCAAAATCGCCTTTCATAATTTTACCTGATCAAATCTGTATTTACACAAAATTGCTCTTCATAAATTTACCTAATCAAATCTGTATTTAAACATATTGAACAGTTCTAATACACAAATCTATCTAATGTACAGTATCCTGCAGATACAAGTTCGGATACAGTTTTCTGCAGGATACTGTACCATTAACTATTCACCTGGTGAAGAGGAACGGGGGGGGGAATAGAATATCTTAATTTATGAACATTTAGTGTAACATGTAAAAACTTGTTATCTGATCGCTGTTGAAGTTTGGTGTGTTTGGTTTTTGTCAATAACTGTAGGAGTTATTGATAAAAAATAAAAAAAAACAGCTTTTCACAAGTTAAATTTTTTCGCCGCCATATAAAGATTTACGGAAAAAAATACAAAAAGGCATACCATTGGCATAAATTAGAATTTTAGACATATGGACATTTTTAAAAAAAAGATAGGGTTTCAGACATTTGGGACAGCAAATTTTACTGCAGTTGAGATAAGCAGGGAGATTTGAGGGCGGAGCTTAGCTGTTTTTTTTTCGTAAAATCCAAATCTCAATTTACACGATAATTCATTAATTTTTTTTACAGACATATATACTCGATGTAGGGGAATATGATTTTAATTTATTTTTAAATTTTTAACGAATTTTAAGGATTATAAAGCCAACGACCCACACTACCCAACCTAGTGACCTAATTTACCCTTCATCACAGGCTTTTCACACAAATTTTTTAAAACTTTGGCCGACTCTTATACGAAATACTGTAAATTTAGCACCACGCTACCCTTACACTAAATTTACATTTGTTATGATTTTTGGTATTCTCTTAATAAATATATTCTTTTCAAAAAAATTTAGACTGAATAAAAAATAGGCTAGTAGGGGAGACCGGGGCTATATGGGACAAATTCTTCATATTTTTTTTCAAGTTGTATTTTGTAGTACAAAATGAAACGGATTTTCTCTTTTTTTGTATAAATATAATAGTAAATTTTCTCCCCTTCTGATATCTTTTTTCAGAATTCATTTATTTTAACCCTGTAATTTACGACAATTTTTTAAATGCCTAGTGTTAGTAGTTTTAATGCCTTTTTGTGTCATAGGGGAAAAAAAGCTGGGTTACTTAAGACATTTCAATTTTTTTTATTTTTAAGCTGTAATGAAGTAATATATTTAAAAAACTGAGATAGCCATTATATAGAAAATTTAATTTCCTACAGGCTTGTCATCGATCACGGTTTTTCGTGATCGCGATAACGATACCGATGGACTCAGAAAATCTTGATCGAGATCCCGATCTCGATACCAAAAAAAATATTGTGATCGCGATACCGATACCGATTAAGATCCGCAAATATTTGATCATGAAAATTTGTAATGCTGACCAAAATCGATAAACTCAACTTCTTCCCAATTTCTTTTCGAAGCCATTTTGCACTCAGAAAAACATCGGCAATATTCCAAGAAGAAAGTAAACGAAACTTGAGCTGTCAAAGCTATTTCAATACTAAAACTTTTAGCCAATGATAATTGGCGCGTGATCGATACAAATTGACCGAAAATTTCGTAATCGATCTCGATACCGATCGCAATTTTTTATTTTGATTGAGATCCCGATCAACGATCGTGATCGTGATCGTGCAATCGGTATCGGGATCGTGATCGGAAAATATCGCGATGATGACAACCCTGATTTCCTATTCATTGGTTATAATATTCCTGTAAAAATGTATGTACATGTAGAAATTGTGAAACAAAAAAATTCTTCGTAAAGGCCATTTTTTGTCAGACTCCGCCCTTTTGGGCTGGCCTAAACATGTCCCAAATAGCCCCCATCCCCCAATCGTTTAACCCCGCATTACTTTCCGCATATTTTTAATTATAACAACTTAACTATAACAGCTACACAAATTTACTGTGTACCAAAAAAAAAAGTAGAATGAATTTCACATCGAATGGCCTATTTCGTTTTCCATTTATTTTCCTGCAAAATGCACTTATTTTAGTTTACAAATTTTGCGAGTTTCCTCCGCCCCCCCCCCCCCCCAATAAAGTTATTTTCACTTATAACTAATAAACTACTCGTACGATTTCATTGAAATTTTTTCTCAGTGTGCGTTATACTAATCCCCGTGTTTGGTAAAAAAATTATGAAAAAATTTACGGGAACATGAAGAAAACTGCGATGTCCCATCCAGCCCCGGTCTTCCCTATTTTCTGCGCTGCCGTTACTCTAAGTTCCGCCCATATGGCATTCCTTTTTATTACCAATTACCCCACAAAAGCGTACCAAAAAACCCTTAAAAAACGGTTTTTGGGGAAATTTTAATAGCATTAACATTATTTAAGTTAAGAGTTTCATTTTTTTTGGGGGGGGGGGGGGGGATTATTAAGAAAAGGTAAAACTATGATCTTGCTATCTCACTTTTCTAAAAATATTCCGTTACTTTGAGTAATTCTAACAAAAGCACGTATTTTTTAAAGAATTTTTTATGGCTTTTTTTATTTATTAAAAACCTACAAAACTTACGAACCAAATATTTTAAATTTTTCGTGAATAAAGTAGATACATATGAAGAATAGCATGTATTAATTTAAGAATTTTAAAACAAAATCAAGTATTTTTTAACTCGCTGTTTCCATAGTAGTGCAGTGGACCATCTAACCCCCTCTCCTCTATAAAGCTACACAGCAGACGACAAATAGCTGTAGCTAATTAGTATGAAGCATCATACAAAAAAGGGTCTAGTAAGTACAAAATATCCAAAATTGTATATCTAGGTTTATAAAACTTTCAAATTATCAACAACATAGTTAACGTCGCCCATGACTCTGAAGATGACGATTATAATCATAATGTGGTTCATGGTCAGTAACTATTGTGGAGAGGAAATTAAAGAGATATTTTCGTTTAAGTAATTGCTCTGTTTTAAATAAACTTTTTGATGCCAGTTTTTCACCTATAGGCGCGATGAATTTGTACAATATAAAGCACAATCATTAGGGTCACACTAGAAATTTTTTACCGATAACGTATGACGTTATTTGGTTAAAATAGTTGCTTTGGACAAAGAGGTTGCTTAAACATAGCGTTTAAACACTCATACTTTGCTTTTGGCAAATAACTTCAAAATATAAGAATAACCAAAAAAATAACATGCAAGTAATATTCTGCTAATATTTTATAACACATTGGTCCATCAATTTCTAACATCTCTGATGATAATCATCAGTTTCATGTTTCATATTATTATTGCGGTTTTGCCTTAGCTTGGGGCAACAGTAAGGTGAAAATGAATTCCCCCTTTTTTATTACAGTTTGTATATGTATTTTCCTTCACGACGGACGAATAGCCCAAAAAATAAATTGCGCTATTAGTCCGTCGGACGGAAGAATAGGCCCAGTGTTATATTTCCGTCCGACGGACGAATAGATTTTACCAATTTAAAATGGGGTGCAACAGGGAGCGGTGAGGCTTATTTCACTAATTGGCATGGGGCTTCTCTGGTTGCGTATTTCAATATCTGATTCAATATTGATTCAGAATTTGAATATCTGAATGAATGCTGTTCACAAAAAATTGAGCTTTAGAAAAAGTTACGGCGTGGGGCGGCAGGGTGGTCTCGGTCACTCAAAAGTCCCACGGAATTAATATTAGATGCATATTAGTTAAAACTTAGAAAAATTTATAAATTTTTTAATATTCCTATGGGAACCTCGGATCCCACTAGGGATGCCAGCAATTAGAAAATATGTTTGCTATCTGTTCTATCTATGAGTGGGGTTCGGGTCCGACTTGATTGGGGTGACTTTCGGGGCGAAACAAATGAGCAATCCAAAACTATTGCGGTGGGTTTCTGTTGTGTTCATCACTTCATCCTATCCATTAGCTCCGCTTTTGTTTTAACGGCAAATAAAAGCACATATTTAAAGGCGTGATGGACACAGGAAAAAACGCGCCGTTTTTTCACGGGCGGTTTTTGACGGGGCGATATTGGGGCAAAAAAAGTTGATCGGGTTATCTATGTTGGTTATCTATGTGGCCTATCTATGTGTATATTCCCACTTTATATTACTCAAACCCTTCGGTACCTTGTGGTGGTATGCGCTGCCTACAGTACGTAATGGCTTTCGGGAGGAGGCTGATCAAACGTTTCTCTTTGTTACGGTAGGAAGAAGTCATGGCCTTCTTTCACGCCATCTATCAGTAGAAAATGAGTAATTTGTTAAGGTAAATGAGGAAAACTGGCGTTGCATGTAATACGAAAAGTTCTTTGCGTGTTTTACACCTATAGAATATTGCTAAACTGTTTTCATCATCACAATAAATGCTTTAAAAATGTTCTTGCTTGCAGGCGGCAAAAACCCAAGTCAGTATTGGTAGTCCTTCCATATTATTAAACACGAGAAAAGTGTAAATAAAAACAATCGCAAGACGTCACAATCAATGCACAATCAAGAGATACGTGGAACGGCAGAAGTGCATTAGGCATCATTCCGAATTAGGCTATATGCACGTCGCATATGTAAAGCTTAATCCAAATTTTGACGACGAGGTTAAATATTGCCTGCTGTATTTAAGGTAGCCAAAAGGTTTTGGGTTTTATTTCGCCAATTTGAGTCTCCTTCTTTTTATTTGTGTACCAACGGGCCAGTTTATCATATAGTGGCGATATTTGAAAACTCTGTTTGTTTACGTTTCTATCGATATGATTTCATTCGCGAAGGAATGGAATAAGATTACAAGAAGGATGCCTTTCTTTGTTTGTGAGTTTGTTTTGTTTTTAGATAACTTTCACCCCAAGGTGTCATTATTTCGATCATCAGATAGCTCCCGTGGGTCCACTTGCAGGCCACTTGAAAAAGGGAAATCGGAAGAAAGGTGAACAAAATAGGCTTCGGAACAAACGGGGCAATTTCTATGCAGTATGCAGTACCAATATTCGCCGAGAGAAATAAAAGATTTTTAAGTAGGATAGGCTGCGAGAGTGTGCGCAGTGGTGGCAGCGCCGCTTCGCTTTTGTCTTTACGCATACCTTTGGGTTGCAATAAGGTCTATAAGGGCATGGTTGTAGATAATGGTTCCCAGTCACAGTGTTATAAGGTCCCATAAGGCAGCTGATTTTTTGTGATCTTTCGTCACTTTGACAACCCCGCCACCTGGTGTTGGAAGGATGAAAGCTAACACTGAAACAACACTGAAATTTTCTAAGTCCCTCGTATGGCTCGTAAACAAAACAAAGTTGTAGGGCTTGATAAACATGCGTAAAACAGATTGATTTATGATTTCTAATTGATTTATTTCAGATGAAAAAAAAAATAAATTTAATTTTACTATTATGTATATTGGTCAAAAAATGGACTTTAACAGGAATCGAACCACGGAACCCGAGATTTAGAGATAGACGCCTTATCCATTATACCATAAGTGGTGCTGACAGAACGGGAACAACATTGGAGCGGACTGTTCCCCGTGTGTTAAATCTCTCATTGACATGGAATTTTTGTTGTTAGTTAGAGATTGTGTGTGCAGATGGCAGCCCTTCCTTAGTTACGAAGGGTTTCGATGCCCTGAGGGAAGATCATTGACGGAGAACTTTCAATTTTTTTCTTATGGGACCTTATAACAGTGTGACTGGGAACCATTATATCTACAACCATGTATAAGGGCAATAAGGCTCTTCCGGATCAATTTTATTTTGCCGTTTTATCTGGCAACGCAGCATGGCGACTTACTTTAACAAAGAAAGTGCGGGGAGAACGGGTACACTGCTACGACAAGCTCCGCCCCATGCCGGAGGGAGGGAGAATGGCGGAGCTTCTTATTCGTACTTTGTAGGTTCTCCCATGGACTACTCTATCTAGAGGACGTATCACACTTCGACGTTTCCTATGTCGGCCATGTAATTTTTGTTTTATATTACCAATAGAAAAAGCACAAAAAAATATTGGTTGACTTAATAAATGTTCCTATACTCATAATTAATAGTTTACGAGATATTTCTAATTTCCTTACAGGAGACAGGGAAGAAACTCATTTCACCGGTGCCACCTAGCGACCAAGTCCCATAAGCTTTTACAACTATTTGTCTAAAACCATGCTAAAACTCACTAAAACCGACAAGATTGTAAACATTTTAGTAAAAAGTATATCACGAAAAGAGAGGGGCACTAGGCAATTAGGCATTCGTTGAAAAGACACAATTCGGTGTTTATTGAGAAGAAAGCAATTTCGTGGCAATAGACTGTGGGGCCCCGTCGCCTCACGAAAAGCAGGCGGAATATCGTGGCAATACTCAACACTGTTTTGTGTTGGTTAGCTAAGAATTATTACATAGAACTGAAATTGGCCGCTAGGGGGCATCGGTGAAATGAGTTTCTTCTCCTAATACTAAAACTCAAATATATGTTTCATTTCAACTTTTCTCTTAAAACCATTTATATAATTGTAACCGCCTTTTAAACCTCTATCTATTACTATATTTAAAACATTTCCTCGTGAAACTGACCCACCCGACAGGCTTTAACACGGCGAGATAGGGAAGAGTCCCGTCTTCTAGATAGAGTAGTCCATGGTTCTCCCCGCGCTTTTAAAAAAAAGTACGTCACCTTGCTGCGTTGCCAGATGAAACGTCTAAACAAAACAGATCCCGAAGAGCCCTGTAGCCTATTGGTCTATTGGCTAATGGCTACAGGCTACTTACACACTAATTAATTAACTTTACCTGTTAACTGTACAAATGACGGTCCTTGGCCTCCATAATCTGATGGAAGAAGAGCTTTTGGAACCTCCTTGTATAATGATTCAAAATCACTTCCGTGTACCTTTACCTGCATAAAGAAATATACAGAATGCTTGATAATTTAACTTAGTTAATTTAAAATCAGAAGTAAATTTGGTACCCGTTGTTTCATTTTGTCATTAAAAATACCCATCACAAGATTGTAAACAGCATTGAAGGCGGTCGGAGTTCTAATGAAATTTATAGATTTAGGACTTGCCGGTCCTGCATCCTTTACATTACATATGATATTGTAATAAATTTGTATTAAATGTATGTGTTATTATTCTTCGATGAATCAATAATCCAATATATTAAATAGTAACCTGGAAGTATTTCGCCTGCTTCTTCATGAATGACAACGGCCTGTGGGTGAGGTGGCTTAAAGTGTAACCATCAAAATCCACAATAACCACTACACCAGTTATAAATATCACAGGTTCTTCATAGGCTAAAACTTCGGCAACCATCCCTGAAGCTTTCTCTAAATCTTCAACCTTCACTTTTTCTGGAGGAAAGCATCCCATTCGGTAAACGAATACTTTGCGTCCAAGGTGATCAAACCCCGGTAAGGGTAACATAATGCTAGGAAAATTATTAAGTAACAGAGATAAATGCTAACCGTAATTAATCGTCACACCCATATTTGAGAGCATTTTGAATATTTGGACTCATAGCGTCCCACCCACTGAAGATTTCCGGCAGTAATGCTCTCATAGTAAGGCACAAATCAATTTTACGCTTTATTTTCTCGATGCTGTATTTGCAACCTCTGGCATACATAAGGAAAAATCGGTCATCTGATAAGGATAAGAAATGTTAAAACTGTTTTTTTTTAAATATATAAGCTTTTTAAACAATCATTTCAAAGTAAAGACTGCTGAATTACCTTGCGAACATGACAAATGAGGCTGTTTCTTGAGCCATTCTTTGATAATTTTCAATGTAGCATCTTTTCTTTCATCGTCTTCACCGATTTCTTTCTTGGCCCGACTCAAAACTTCAGAGGGGATGGTAGAATGTGAATTTTCCTGTATTTGATTCATAATTTGTATACTTCTTCCGTTTTCGGTTTAAATAATATAATAAATTTCTGGAGTAAACGAATTTATCAGAACAGTTTAAAAATTCAGAAAACAAAAAAAGAAATACAATGCTCGAGTTGACAAGCGCAAGTGACAGTGAACACTGCCCAGTGCCCACTTTCAGTGTCTTGGGAAAAAATTAAGACGACAAAGGTTACTGATAAGTGATAATTGTCCCTTCAAATTTGAAAAGTAAACAGATTTTAGACTTCCAAACTTATACGGTTATCATAAGAAAAACTCAAAAACCTATACGTAATCTAATTTGTTAAGCTGTGAGCGCAGGACGGAAACTTCCAGTTTTCGACAGAAAAGAACTGTATTCATACGATCAAACACTTATTTTTTGGTTATTTTTTGTTTCTTTGTTTATTGTCTGTTTGGTTTTGTGACTATTTTGTTTTGCTTTTATTTATCATACTTATTGAGTAAATGACTAAATGGACACACATATCATATTATGACAAATATCCAATCCTATAACTTCCCCAAATGGGCATCAACTATCAAAATTTTCTTATTTTCCCTAGTATTTAAGTAATGTATTCTGAATAATAAACTAATATGACGTGAATTGTGATTATATTTTCATTTTTTTTTCTTGAATGAATGTTGACAATTCACATTCCGCCATCCAGTTTATTGCTGTTTATCCGATGCTCGACACTTTATTTTAGTCTGCTTCACTGCATGTGCATGTAAACTGTCAACAGACTGACAGAGTAGTACAAGAATCTTCTCAAACTCGGGACCTCTATAAATCGTTGGAATTAGGATGACAGATTCTCGACTTCTACCCAATATTCTTATTACTGGTAAGAATAAGAGAGAACATGCTACAACAGGCCAATGTTTTTTCTAAAGCCACTTAGAATGAGGCAAAGTAATCCATATGAGATGTAATGTAATGCACTGTACACATAACTTTCCTGCCTCGTTCACTGTTTTTTTTGCGATTTAATTGTAGTACTTTCACAACGCTTCTTTCCAATCCAATCCAGGGTGGTAGTGAAATAATCAGATCAAAAAAATTTAGCTCCTTGATATTTCCATGAACTTTTGCATTCTAACTAATATTGTACATCATGAAATCTTGAATATTAATGCAGTATTAATGTGGTAAAAATAGGAACACCAGGAGTGGGCAAATCAACACTTTGCCAACAAATAGCAGAAAGAACCAACTTTCAGTGGCTTGAGGTGGGTAAGCTCGCAAAAGAAAATAATTGTTATGAAGAATTTGATGAAGTTTACCGGTGCCCAGTTTTGCATGAGGATAAGGTAAAATGTTTTCAATTAAAGGCTGCAAAGAGATGTGATGCTAAGATTTTTTTTATTTTACAGATTCTTGATTTAATGGAAGATCAAATGACAGAAGGAGGGAAAATAGTTGATTATCATGGATGTGATTTTTTCCCTGAAAGGTGGTTTGACATAATATTTGTTCTAAGAACAAATAATACCGCACTTTTTGATCGCCTTTCTAAAAGGTAAAATTTACAGATAATAGTTGTGTATAGTGATAATAGTTGTACTTTTTTTTTCTAAAGTTGACAAATTTTCTTGTGTAGAGGTTACAGTGGAAAAAAACTAGAAGACAACATTGAATGTGAAATTTTTGGCACTATACATGAAGAAGCTGTTGATTCTTACAAGGAAGGTTCTGTGTTTGAGCTGTCCAGCAATAGTGCAGAAGAAATGGAAGAAAATGTTGAACAGATTGTGAAGTGGATAGAGCAATGGAAACAAAATAAAATGTAGCTTTGGAAATTTGGCAATGTTGAGTTCATCAATGTAAACAGAATAACAGTGTGTGAATTTATCAAGAAAAACTTACTTATTATGTTATACAACGAATGAATCATAATTTACATAACGATATTATCTGCAATGGCAGTGAACTTTATTTTGCGAACCTTCAAAAGAAGTATGCTAAGAAATTACGTACCAGCAAAGCCACGGCAACTTCATTTTAGCTCAATGAATCTCTCACAATGTGTTCTTTTGGGGCCTGTAAATGGCACATTTTGCAATTTGTTTTGCAGAAAAATTTGTACAACAGCTTGGATATGTACTGATTCAGACTCAGTTTCATGTTGGAAATGTGGAGTGTCTATTGACTTAAACAAAGTTCTATTTTGTGATTACTGTGAAGTAGTTCAGAAACCGAAATATGATGCAGATTATTTTACCATTTTTGGCATTAAAAAAAAATTTGAAATAGATAATAGAGAACTCACAAAAATGTTTAGGCTTTTACAAATGCAACTTCATCCTGATAGGTTTACCCAGAAATCTGAGGTATGGTTTTACTCTTTGAAAAATATAATACATATATTAATTAAAACTTAAAAGTGACAATTTACAAATTTTTTAAAAGGATGAGAAACAAATTTCAGCTTGCTATTCATCACTGTTGAATCAGGCATACAAAACACTTAGCTCACCTCTTGAAAGAGGACTCTATCTCTTAGAAATACAAGGACATCCCCTATCAGATGAAAGAGAAATAATAATGGAACCTAATTTTTTAAATGAAGTAATGGAAATAAACGAGAAAATCCACGAAGTCGAAAACAAAAACGACCTTGAAAGGATACAGAAAGCTAATGAAATTACGCTCGGGAAATTGCTCAGGTATAATATGAAGAAAAACATTTTTAATAAAAAATTGTTAATCATTCTTATCATTTATTTATCAGGGAAGTTGCAGATGAATTCAGAAACAACAATTGGGAGTCTGCGCGTGAGTACCTTGCGCAATTGAAATATTACTCTAAAATTCAAGAAAGGATAAAAGAACTTGAACAAGAATTTGAAGAAAAGGAAAATTAAAGTTACCTGCTGTATTAGTTACTTGTTTCTCCATGAATAAAATTTCTTGGTATTGAGATTTAAGCGACTGCCATTTAAATTTGTCGAGATTTATCATTACGTTTCTAGAGGCGTTTGGGTTCTTACAGAAGTATTTCAGCTTCTTAATCAACTGAAGCTCTGTTCTGTACAAGCATTCAGCAGGAAATATTTCTGGATATGATAATCTTAAAGGGCACATTGGAAAGCATCCCAAGATTGCAGCTTCAATCCTGAGAAAACAATTGAAATCGATTTCACAAAGGAAATTTTCAACATTGAAGTTGAATATTTTAAGTACATTGAAACCCCAAAAAACTCATGGTCAGCAGTTGATACAACCACATGAGCAGATGATAGTAGATCTACATAGCGATCACGATTTACCCATCCCCAGTCCAATACTTCAATCCTGAATAAATTATGAACAAATAAAATATTAAATATGGGACATAACATGCTTATGTGCCGAATCCTTATAATACGTGTATCATTACTATCATATTATCCTATTCATAGATCTAATAGCGATACTGCCAACTAAAATGCGCTAGCCGCTGATGTAATTGGTAATTCATTTACAATTTTGTAATTATATCTACAATATCTCTGATGACTAATTTTGAAATTTATATTATATTATCTTAGCCGCGTGATCCTAACCTGGGATGTATAAAAAAAACAAATGTTGGTAAATAAAAAAGGAATAACAGTAGTATAAGGATGGTTTTTAATTGAATTAACATTTATATTACGTTTTTCTTCCTTCTTTTTCAATATCTTGATATTGCAACCTTTTCTCATCGAAAATTGATGGAACTTGCTGAAACTGTTCACCCAATACAGACAATCGGAAGTTGCAGCCTTTTGCGATAAGTGCATCAATGACCTAAAAATATGTAATTTAAACAAATTAAAAATGACCAGATCGATACAATTCCAATAATAGAAAAGGAAATAACTAAGAAAAATTTTTCAGGTCCTTTGTCGTGTTCCCTGAATGAAGGGTGAAAAAAATATATTAATTAATTGCGCGTTTGTCATCACTTTGTTTTACCATCGGTGAGGCCATACTATATGAAGAATTGTACTCTCTTCTATTTCCCTTACTGGAGGGGATGCTTGAATTGAGATAGGAAAATATAAAACTTTGCTCTTTGGCCTGATTAATTCTTCCAAGTTTTTTGGTCTGTGATCTGGTTGAAGTTTAAAAAATGTAGGAATTGAATCCAAGAAAGATTTGAGGTTGAACTGAGTATTGAATAAGACTTTGTCAGCCACCATACTACATAAATCATGGTATAAATCAAAGAAATAAAATATTTAAAAAAATTTCTAGCAAACTCAGAGCAAACTGAACAAAAATGTGAACATTATTACCTAGATATGATTTGATTGTAACCATATTGGAAATCCCTATAAATTTTGAATTATGTTCAAAATAGAAAATTATTGTTTAACAAAACTTGCTTGTGAATATAAGGAGAAGCTAAACTAATTGTTCAACCTCTCTTGCTGTTTTCTAACTGGATAAATCAACTGGTTCTCGTGGAAATACAAAATTTTTTTTACATGTCATAAGATCTGGACGAAGGGCAATTAATTCTGCCAAGTTCAACACTGAGCTAGCAAACAGCACTCTACACAAAGTATAAGATTAAATAAAAGTATTTAATGAAGAAATATTTAAATAAAAAATCTGTTGTTTTACTCGAAAACATGTTCCCTAGGAATCACTTCAGCAAAATAAAGAGCACTAGTTCTAGCTCTCCAGTGCCATTTTTTTTCCCTTAATTTGTGATAGCGCAAGATTGTTAGAAATCAATGACGAAATTGTAAACGTTTTTTGTAATTACAGGAAGAGTAAACAATTCATAGCCAATGTCTTGAAAATCCATGCCTAGAAAAATTTGAACATTTTTAATATAAGAAGACCACATAATCTCTGAAGAAACAAACCACTAATTAATGTATCCAATAACTGTTTATGAGAACCGCCAAAGAAAGGTTCAATAAACAATATTCGCGCCATGGCGAACCGTGAAGAACAAATTTGACGAGATATCATGCGCCGAGCAAAACTAACCACTGTTGCGAAATCGCCAACATGGTTACAGTTACAGGTCAAATTGGCAACATGACAATTGACAATTTGACATCAATATTCAAATACAGTGGAAAAATTAGTTATATAAATACTAAACAATGGAAAAGAAAAATTCAAAACAATCCGTTTCCAAGTGCTGCGTTTATTCCGAATATTTTTCATCGATGAAAAAGCACAAACACACGTGAAGACAAAAGAAAATATCGATCAGAAACGGCACGCTCAGCTATTACGAGAAATTAAATTTGAAAGGTAAGAGAAATGCCTGAAATAAATCAGCTGATAAAGAAGAGTGAGGGGGAAAAAAACAGAAAATCGGCAAACTAAACTAAACTGAATAACGCAGTCAACCCGTCGCCGAATAGTTGGGAAATGGATTACTGAATGTCAATACAAAGAGAAAAAAAAAACAGGAAATATGCCAGTTGTTCCCATCACTGATCGACGCACATCTACTTAGCCAACGCTCGAAGTTAAGGCTTTTCAAACCAAATTTTCTGCCCACCCCAAGTCCGCACCTCGCCCAACAGCTGAGGAATTGGCGAATAAATCAAAGTTTTCGTCACAGGTTCGCGTAATACAGATTTAACAAAGAAATAGGCGAATCCTCTAACTAACCAGATCAAAGGCCATGGTCGGAAATGGTGGAGCAAGTAGCAGGGTGGACAAATGGAAATGATTTACATCAGAAACGAGATTTACCCAAATAAAGAAAAAAACGGGTGGGAAAGGAGGAAAACAAAAAGCTCGTTACCTTTAAACTCCAACCCGTAATCGATTTTATCGGTTCAGTGTTCTAGATCCCTTTTTTTTTTACAAAATTTCCGCCGAGTAAATGGTTTGAAATCCCTAATCTAAATATGGAAGGAACGGCGTCTTCTCTCGCACACGCACACACACATTCTCTCACGCAATCACACACACAATCGGGTGAAAAAGGGGAAATGCTGGTGATCCATTCATCAAAATATAGACGCTGTACAAAACGTCATCTCCCTTTCGAACTCCCAATCAAAAATTATTGTCGCAAATGAAAGAAAGAATACGGGAGTCATTGGAGAGATGAATAGAATGGATCAAAGAATCCGTTAAATTATCCATCTTCTTTCGGTGGTGTAAACCATCCGTTCTTTTCGTGGATTTGGACCAAGGATTTAAAGGACTGCTGAGCGCGAGCGAGACTGTACTGGCCTTTCGTGGCGCTAAACTGGATACGAGCCTTGCCTTTAACAAGTGTTGCGGCAATCTGCAAAATCAAGGCTTCCATGGTGTAGGCCGAACTCCATCCCTGGCGGGTCAACAACTCCATGCAAATGGCGCCACCCACCAAAACGTATCCTCCTTGAATTACAGGATGTACCACACGGACAAAAGGCGGTTCAAAGGGAAACGATTCCTAAAGACCAAGCGGGCAACAATTAATTGAAGCTTACCAAGCTAATGTATCAATATTACAAGTTCTTTTTGTTAAAGAAATTTGAGGATATATTCAGAAGTTTTCGAGTAGTAAAGCTATTAAATGACATTAATTACCTTGAAAACTAGATTAAGTAGGATGTGATCTCTTCCATCTTTGTCTTTTAGCAATTGTAAGTCACCATGAAGAGGTGAATCCGGATCCACAGAAAGCAATCTGACATTCCATTCATACAGACTGTCATTAACTAATTCGACACTGTATACTCCTATAATACAGGTAAATCGATTATAACTGAACAAAATGACGGGCATGAGCAAAACTCACCTTTTTTTGAACTATCAGAACGATAAATGTCCCTCAACTCTTTCATTAGGCGATCAGTAGCCTGAACTGAACCTGACACGGCACCTCGAAGGTAGTCTTGCCTCTGAGTTTGACGTAATCGCTCCAACGTGGCAAAATGCTGTGAATCCATTTCTTCGTCTTTTTTTTTACCTTGAAATGTCATTCAAAACCAAGCTATTGAGTAAAAATTGAAAAACGGCAAAACATTGAGATTTACCGGCAGCATTACTGGTCCCTTCATCTTCTTCTAGCTCCATGTGCAAATCTTCATCTTCATCATTCTCCTCCATTTCATCCTCATCTTCATCATCATCATCAGCATTCTGCTGAACATTATCAACTTCTTCTTCTCTTGCAGGTGATGAGGAACATGCTGATCCAGAACCTGAGGATCCCCTTCCTGAGCTTGAAGCATATCCTCCACCTATGAAAATCAAGCTGATTACAAAAAAAACCAAAAAAAAGAACAAAACTAAAACAAGATAAATTTATTCACCATCATTGCTAGATGATGATGATAATGCTCTCATTGTAGAAGGAGATGGTGTGTTGTTATGAAAGAATGGAACTGCATGAGCCAAGGTCAACATTTCAAGATCAGGAGGCTCTGGAAGGTCATGAAGCCTACATAATTCCTGAACCAGAATTCTGACTTGTTCTAAAATCTATAAATAAAAATATAAGTGTTTTGAATATAAAGTTAAATCAAAATCAATGCTGTCTTACATGATTCTCACTACCAGATGTGTTACTAAGAATTTGAACAGCATTTGTTATTAGCGGGTCTTCCACATCAGCAAACCAGACTGGAGGAGTTGATGGGTAGGTTTCCTAGAAAAGTTAAAGATAACTAGTAAAACAAGCAATACAATTTTCTTAAAAAACTAACACTTTTGTAGAACCACCGAATATAAATGGAGGTGTCAATAACATATTTTAGAAGTCAGAATTAGTATGATACTCACTGTGATGTTAGCATGGATATCAGATTGCTTCCCATACTTCCCAATAAACCTACAAGTTAATTCGTCAACACTGGCGGAAACGACTTGAAATCGTTCGTGGGTCTTCGTAAAGACTGATTCAAGGGTTCGAATCTCCAGTTTGAGGTTGTTGAGACAAGCCATTTCGGATTAAATGGCAGTTAAACAAGTTTGACGAATTTATTGCAGCAGTCAACTTTGCTTTTACTTTGAGGAATCCATAGGTGTTGAGTTACAAAGCTTCAAAAAGACACTCTTTTAAGTAGTAACAGTATAAAGAATTTGCGATCAGAGAGACTTCGCGTTTCCAAACAAAAGCCCTACTGCGAGAGACTCAGAGAAGGAAAAATGGCTGGCATACCCTCACTGTGACACTGTTGCAGAGACGATAAATAGAAAATGGTATACGAGGTTGGTGGGCTATTGCGGAAAAAAAGGGGCGCCGATCCGCTAGAGGCGCAGCGATTGGTCTTGTCTCTTGATTCTTGAATGAGTATCTATATTTTTATAAAATTGAAGAGTACTTTTCTTTTTCTAGTGTAAAAAATGTAGAGTGTAGACTGCACGAAAAACGAACACACTTCAGTTTTTCACACAAGAATTTTTCCAACTATTTTTAACCATTTTCATTTACCGTAAAAATTTAAGATGGATTAGTAAATTTTAAAAAATCGTGTTACTCTCCTATACTTAAGTCAATATTGCCTACGATTCCAGCCAAAAATTCTACTGTACAATCTCCGACTGATCGCAACGCCTCTAGCGAATCTAAACCATATTTCCTCCATTTTTGAGGATAGCAAAGAGGCCTATATTTTTACACACTTTCTTTTTCCCTTTTCCCTAATCGTGGTTCATGGCGCTGCGGTTGTTTCAATGACATCTACTATCAATTCCTTGAAGCTCTCTTGCTGCGACCAGCATTAACCCCATTTTCGGTAAAAAAAAAAAGAAAACCTTACGCGCACTTTAAAAATTGTGTTCAATGTTATTTTATTTTATACGCATAAAATTTAAAACTTAAATTTATAGCAATACGAGCTTGAGTTTTTTTGGCCGCCTTTATCAGGACCAATGTCTGTGTTTATCTTCAACTCTTCATCACATGCAAACGCAAGCCATTTCACTGTTTGGGACTTTGGGGAGTGTTTTTGTTTATAATTACTCTGCTTTCATTTTTTATAAAACTTGGCATGCCCTTTCAATCGGAACTCAATGAATGATATTGAATGGGAGCTCGGCGGATTTTAGCGTTTCCAATAAAGTGGTGCGAAACTGCGAAACTTAGCATACTATGTAATTAATGTAAATATATGAGCGCTGACCCATGTTTACGAGAGCAGAGCAAATTTTGAGCTATATGCAATGTTCCCAATCCCAACATTAAAAAAAAATATCTTAAAATAATAGTAATATTTAATTACATTCGAATCGGGACCCGGTATATCGTGTACGTGTACCGGTAAATCGTGGAAAGTGCACCGTGGAAAGCCTAACTTTAACCAAATCTAACCTAACCTGACCTAACCTAACCTAATGTAATCTAATCTAATCTAACCCAACCAAACCTAACCTAACCTAACCTTCTTTTTGGGGGGCGGAGTTGGGCTTTCCACGATGTTTTCAACAAAATGCATTTCTTTTTGCTCTGCAAAATCCCTTTAAAACAAAGCCCTCTCACAAGCTTACTTTACGCAAGACAATTTTTTTCATTACATTTTTTTATGAAGAATTTTGCCAGAGTGGACGTCGAATATTATCGTAAGCCCGAATGTCGGGACATTCTTTTGTCAGAAGTAAATGACCAATTGTGTACGTGAAGCAAGAAAGAAATCGATATTTAATTATTATGAATATATTTATGTAAATTTTGCATAAAATATTTAATTTTTGAATTTTAAATAGATAGCTAGAACGAGATCTAAGATTTTGTTGGTACAGTAGTACTACACATGCCTTTGCCCTTTTTATGTGTGTAAATTTGTTTTTCTCTGGAAAAACAAACAAACAAAACAATTGTATTCTTATTGTTTCCAGACTCACAACTAAAAAAAATCACACTTTTAAATAATTCATTAAATCATTACAATTAAGAGTTTGAGACAATATTTCAATAAAATTACAAAACAGTAGTATTAGGAGATACAAAATATATCAAATGCCGGAATTATTCAATTCAGGGAAGACAATGCTGTTTATAAGCTTTGGGGTTCATAACCATGAATGAACTTGGCTCCAAGCAAGACTGCTGTAGAAACCCGATCCAATCCAAATTTCACACTCTCTTCATCCTGTAAAACAAGAATGTAAGAAAAATAAGATTAGACATGATATGATGGAAGAATTATTTTTAAAAATCATGTTTTCCAATTCATTTACTTCAAATAGAATATTGAAAACATGAATATTGTAGGCAACAGACAGCTTCTTAACAGCTTCGGCCACAGTAGGAAATATAGCAGCCACTGGATGGATAAGATTAACAATAAACATTGAAGTTGATATTATATCAAAATCCAAATATTTTAAAGTTTCTTGAATATTTGATTTCATCATCAATTTTGAGGCATCTGTGCAAAGTACAACAGCATGAAGGCCATCACTACGAAGTTTCGAAGCAATTTCTTCATTTAGTGAAACAGCGTGGTGAATTTTCAAATTGGTGACTTTATGTTTATCAAAAATGCACTTTTTCATGTGTCTAGCCAGGACTGGTATGACATCTTCTGGGCCAGTAATCTAATTCAAGAAGACATTAATCATAAAAACATTTATCAGTATCTATATGATATTACCAATATTCTGAAAGTTGTTTGGTTTATACCAGCGCGATGTATTAACAATGCTTCTTCTATCCCTTTGTTGACTTTTGTTCGTCGCTCCATTTTCGATTTTTAAACTTGACAGCAAGACTAGCCTCTATAGCCTACACAAGTAACACAACCCTACTGAATCGACAATAGAGCCAAAAACATGCTGAGTTGCCAGGTCTGGAAAAGGTCTAAAATTTCAAATAGGCTCAAAGCAGATAGCCAACCAGATAGCAACATTCATGCAGATAGCGTGCAGATAGTATGGTGAGAAGAGGGGGGTCAACCCCGAAGGCCCGAACAGCTAATGCTAATTAGCAGCCAAGTTTTCATTAACTTTGTTTTTATCAATGTTTTATATTATTATGTAAAACCCTCAAAACTTGTAGAATTAGGGGTTAGAATAATGTTATTATGTCAATAACTTTTAAATAATATCTCCCCCGCCCCCCCCCCCCCCCCCCCCCCTCTCGAAGAAAAGACGGTAGATTGACTAGATTCAAATAAAAGAGGTAAATAACTAAATACCTTTCGTATGCCACTTCGGGGGATTTTTAGGTGCAGAAATATATTAGCTAAACTGATTTTTTATTTGACGATTCCCCCGTAAGAGCTGTGTTAAAACGGAAACCCTTTTTCGCGCGGAAAAAAATTGGGTTTCACGTTTTATTTTTTTAAACTAACAAAATCTATTCCAATTTTAACCAAAATTAGTACACTTTATAACAGACAAATTTCCTACAATTAGATATTTTCAAAAATAGTTGATTTTAAAAATAAAATACAGGTTTGAGCGTTTTACAATTTTAATTTTTAAATCAATAATATAATATGTCCCCACCGATAAATTGTCTGGGGGTTTTACACAGTTATTGGAAATATTGATATAAACAAAGTTCGTGAAAAAATTTCTACTGAACATTTGTTTGGGGTTGTGCGTTTGTGCCCCTGTTTTGACCATAGACCCGAACTTCTAGAACATACACACGGGCGACTTGATCCCAACGTCGATGTCTTGCCGTCGGTCCCGGTCATATCCATTTCTACGCACAGTGATTTACGTCCACGACTTGGATCGTCTTCTGATTCATTTCTATTCCGTGTTATATTCGTTGACCAAGAAGGACCGCTTTTGGGGAACGCCTAAATTGATTTAAAAGACGAAAATTAAAAAGCAGATTTCGAACTAAATGACGATGATCAACCCGCGTTGTCAGGTGTATCTATCAAACTCGTAATAATCCAATTTTTTTAAATCTGGTTCCGCCATTCTTTTGCAAACATCGATTTTCATGAATTAAGTGGTATATTCGGATTACTAATGGGGCAATATATAACACGAGTAAAGGGTTGAAATTTGTCTCCACATGACTTGTCTCAGTATACTTCTTTTCAAACTAAGTTCTGATATTATCCTTAATATCATTTATGCTTTTGCTTTGCTCATGCCTTTTTTTCGAAAACCTTTCGTCCGAGAGACCAGCCGCCAATTCGGTCTCTTAAAAGACGACCAGTATCTATACGAGACAATCACCCAATTCCCTTATCTCGAAAAAAACATATTTCATGGACGTGCAAGTTTAAACAAAATTTAAGATCTAGTTTAATATATGGGTAAAATATATTGTATTACTGGATCAGCCAAGATGACGAATCGAACAGTTGCTTGTACTAGAGTATCTAAGCTGACATACGGAGTTAGAATAGTTCTATTAGCTGCTTTGACCTCAGACTCAAATGATTTCAGCTGAGACGATGGACATAAAAAAGCAATCCAACTAAAAGCTTTGCAATGCTCAACCTTCTGATCTACAATTAAAATACATTTGAATGAGAGTAAAAGAAATTACCAATCAATTGTAACTGGGAACTCACCTATGAATTGTAATTCAAGCTTGGATTGGTCATCAACATAATCTAACATTGCTGGCCTTATACACTCTGTATAATTTCAATTTAGGCAAATCTGACTAATATATAGGATCTTGCAAGATAGAGAAGCAAGAGACTGCAGATCCTTTACTAAACTTGCCAAAGTAACTTTCTGAACAGGATCTTCTTTCAGATTTCGCAACATTAATCAATCAAAAGATAAAACAAAAATGAAAAAAAAAACGAGAAATATCCAGAAATTCTAGTCGATGGATTTAGGAATAACGAATAAGTAGCGTAATAGCCTTCAGATTTACTGATGTAAATCTCTCAGGGATATTTTCGAGATATTTTATTAAGAAAGCAGCATGTAATTACAATATTTTAGATTTTTGACTGAGCTGTACATGGGCGTCTTTACAGCAGAATAAATGGGAATTTTAGACCAAAACGATTCAATTTTCTGTTTTAAGCTGAGACAATGGATACGTAACAGTCGATTTTTGATTTCATTGTCATGGAATTGTCATAATAAGGCCTGTAATTCTGGCAAATCATTGAGACACGGCAACCGATTCACTGTAGCTTGAGTGATTCTAAGCTCCGACCACTTGATTTTCCAATTGAAATCAAAATGAGGATCCTGTATTAATCCAAAAATTTGTTCAAAAATCCCACTGCAATTGTCATATTGATGAGCTGTTCCGCAAACACCGATGATGACCATTCCATGTGGGTCCTTCCTTTCTCGAACTCCATTTGAACTAATGTTGGGATTAAGAAGAAATCCATGTTGGCACAACAGTAAGTGAAGTAGATTGGCAGCCTATTCATCAAGTAATGTTTAGTCATCATATTATCAACAAAGGAGATTATATACACAGCATAAGTTAATGGGCATGTGTGACTATTGAATGATAGCAAAATACCTCTTCTGCCCCTATAGCTTCTTGACAATCAGTTGCATCAGAAGAATTTAAAGTGATTTTTAGTCTTGCATCCCTCCAAAACTGCTCAGACAACTTTGTAGTAGCAGATTGTTTGTGAATTGAGTAGAGCATTTCATAAAACCACTGGGTAAATTTGAGACCCATTTCTGGGGTTGGAGAATCTTGTTGACTGCTGCAAGGAGTTGTTGGTGACACAACAGCAGAAATGTGCTGTGGTTCAGAATTCCATAGTTCTATTGCCCGAGTGATAAGGGCCGATTTCTCAGCTTGTCCACTGACAGGTATTTTTCTTGCATTCAGATACTCAAACAAAAGTGCTCTAGTTAACTTTTTCCTATTCAAGAGCCAATAGGCAGACTCTGAATGGAGTATAATTGCATCTATGGCATCTGAAATGAGCAATGAAAATGTATTGATAAAACTGACTAAAACTAAAAATAGATTTCCAAACATCAGTAAACAGAAGGAATGCCCACCATTGACTGAAGTGAAAGCGAGTGCCCGTTTTGTGGCTGTGTCGGCCAAAGCATACACGACATCATTTTCCAATCTTGAAAGCAAATCCCTAACTCCAGTGATTTCACCAGGCAACATTTTCTTCGCACCACTTTACCGACCGAACCAAAGGAAAACCATAATAGTAAACAACAGGTATACAAGCAGTCAGCAGAGAAGCCTCTTCTGTGGGCTTTCAATTTTGAAGCGCATCGAGTTCAATTGAAGATGTGCGCCTTTGTGCGGCGTCCGGCGTGTACGGTGGTCATAAAAATTCGCCTCGCTGAAAAACTCAAAAAAGGCAAAATTGCCTGGCGTTTCGTACCTCAATCGCCAAAACTATTTCTCTTTCTTTTATTTTGATTACAGTCGGAATGAAACCTATAGCTATAGCCTACAGTAAAACAGTGTGCCGTTTTCTTTCCTTTTTACGATGCGAGCCAACAACACCGCCGAATTCATTCGTTTTATCCGCAAACCTAAATGACGACGGTAGGCTGCTAGGCCTTTTTTTTATCTTTTATTCTCAATTGTCTCATCGTTTCGCCAATTTTCTACAGGAGAATTCTCTTATTCCTATCGAAGCGTTGAATAATATCTGCTCTTCTTTATGTGTTTATAACCCATTAGACGAATAGCTCACACACCCAAAAGGGTATACATTGGACACATATCGGACGACAGAACAATATCTAGCCTGCAGTAAGTCAGGGTCAAACATTTATTACAACCCAGAATTTTAACAATTTTCAAAAATATGACTGACTGGAAACAATAACAATTCCGACAAATATAAAATGGATCAAATCAAACAAACACTTTTTTTTTATTAGTAAAAAGAACCAAAAAAAAACAACAGAAACAATTATTTTATTTGGTTCAACTGAATACATATATTGTATATATATAGTATATACATTTTCCTTTTTTGTCGAATTGGGGGCCGTTGTCACAGAAGGAAAATAGCTGCAAGATCGTGCAAAAAAAAATGTGAAAATTTCTCTTAAAGTGTAATTGAATGAGATGATGCTCGTGAAATACGTAATTAAAAAAACGAGGATGGAAAAAGAAACAAAATAAAACGAAGAAAAAAAAATGTTCAGGAAGAAAAAAGAGCGCGTCAAGTTCTGGGTCGGTCATTCACCCTGGCCGTTCAACAGTGTTAGTATACACGCGCACAGGGCATATAATAAAGTATATACTGTACGTACACGGGCCAGTAGATCCGATTCGATCTGAATGGGGTTTTCTATTTCCCTGCTGATGCACAGCCGTTGCTTCTCGTCGTTCCTTCATCGTTGCTTGTTCATATTTCGTTTCTCTTCATGGGTTTGTACGTGTTCACCAACCGACGGAATCAAGAAAATATTTCGTCAACTGATCTCCGGAAAGAAATTTGTATCTCAAGTCATAAATATTTGAAATGACCGTACGTCGATCTCAAACAGAGTGAAAGAAAGAATCAATAGGATTTGTCTTTTCTTTTCAAAGACTAGTTCAAATAAATTAGTATTTGTTTATTATACTATATTAAAGCAACTACAATGTATTCTTGAATATACTACAGTATTTCTAATATAAACAGCTATATAATGCTATATAGTAGTAGTAGCTAATCATTTGAGGGGGAACTCACCTTATTGTTCTTTTCTACAGTTAACGGGCGCAGGTTGAATGAACTCGGAGGACGCGGCTGTCGTTTTTGTCTACATTTCCGCGCCCTGGTCAATCAGTCGATCCATTTTCTTCCCTTTTTTTATTTTCCTTTTTTTTTTCCTTTTTCCTCCTTTAACGAAATTGCTTTTGCCGTCGGCCTGACGAGCCTCATTTCTTTTGGCAGCGCAAACCCTAAACATTTTCAAACAATGACAAATAATGTGCGTTTAACCATTGCAAGCGTCTATATACCAACAGTGACGCCAAAATAACCAACTCAAATCATCAGAAGATGAAAAATCATAGTTTTGTTCTATGGGCGTGTTGAGGGGGTCGAAAAAAATACAAATAATATACAATTCCCGCCGATTCTCCCTATTTTTTCTTTTTCTTTTTCTTCTTCTTCGGGTTCACATCATAAGAGCTTCACAGCAAAGAATTATAAGCGGTAACTAACAACCCAAATGACTTGCCCAAGAGAGGGGGAGAGAGGGGTGGTGGCTGTATCTTGTTCGAAGAGGTCAATCGCCCAAGTTTGTCTCTCTTTAACAGTCAACAGCAGGTGTGTGATTACTGGCTGACGAAAGGGACGAAGGTCAGACCAAGTTGAAATAGAAGACGAAACAAATTAGTTGTTGGGTAAAAATCTCCCCACGTCCAATTTGGAGGCAGATATCTGTTTGCACAGATATTAATCAATTCGACCACATTATAAGAGCCACAAACGTTTTGTATATACATAATAGGCTACATATCCAATAACAGTGAAGCCAATCACATTTAAAAATCAACATCCATGATATTAATAATATGATACGTATGTGTATAAATTTTGGAGAGAGAGAGAGAGAGAGAGAGTGAGAGAAGAGGGGATTTCATGGGGAGACGAAAAGAGGGGAAGAAGAAAAAGAACAAGACCATGGAAAAAGAAAAGAAAAAGAAAAAAAAAAGAAGAAAAGGACTCGTTGTGCTGTCGGTCATTCACCTCTCTGCTGCTGGGTTCTGAAATGTTTTCGACGTATAGGTAAAGTATATATAAATAAATTGTATATATGCGTAACCGTTGTGCTGCTGCTGTGTCTGGCGCTCTGGCCTGCCGTGTGTGTACTGTGTGTGTGTGTGTGTGCACGGGGAAAATGGTGAGGACTCCCGGATAACAATGTCAGGTATTTTCTCCACGTTTAATTTTTTTTCTCCTTCTTCTTCTTATTCTTTCTTCCTTATTTCTTTTTTTTTTCCTTTCCCTTTGCTGTTCAAACTATTTCTTTTTTATTCAAGTGTTTTCTGATTCGTAAAAATGTATTCTTTTCCATTTGTTTGTATAGAAAAGAGAGAACAATTAATGGATATAAGATTTTCTTCTTTTGATTTGAATTTTTTTTTTGTTTCGTTCTTCCAGTTGGATTGTTAGCCACCCCCTGCCTTGGAACTGCTGGAAAGTGAAAACTAGATGACTGTGACGCGGATGGAGCAAACAGACACGAGCAAATGGCTATAAAAGAGAAAGAGACAACTTGTGCATGTACTAGGCTACTATGAGACTGCAGAGTGGGTGGGTGGTAATTCTTGTTCTTAGAGAGAGACGAAACTATAAAGTCGTCTATCTGCCGACCCTATACCCTACCATTCTACCCTACATAAAATTATAAATATGTATATTTTCATGATTTTGTATGTGAAACAGACTAAAACCTACAAGAAAAGGGGACGAGCGGACGACCACAGCAGAGCGACAATAAGGGGGGGAGAGCAGGGAGAGATATACAAGAGTCACTCTTTGATGACACTTTTTTTTACCTCTAGTATATATATAGACATGCTGCTGTTGTTTCTTTTCCGGGGTCTTGAAACACACGCATGGTGGTGAATGTGTACTAGACTAATACAATAATATATAGTGGATTGGGGTGAAATGGATGGGGAGACACTTCAACACAAGAATAAGGGAAGGTGAATTTTAAGGAAAAAGAAAGAAAGAATAAAGAGGGACGAAAAAGAGGCGCTCATCCCAAGGATTGTCTCCATTTCACTTTCATTTCCTTGAGTGAACTGATTTGCTCTCTTTTTAGGAGCACAGCCCAGTCCCAGCTTCGCTTTCTTCTTGGTATTAAGTTTTGCCTTTCACATCACATGACAGACCATAGGCTGAAATAAAAAGAGAGAAACGAGGTTCAACCTTTTCTTCTTCTTCTTTTTCTTCTTCTTCTTCTTCTTCTTCTCGTTTGTTGAACAGTTCAACAGAATAAAAGAGAATTGAACACACAGTCTTTTGTGGTATTATCGCGGCAGAGAGCCCAGGAGAATAAGGAGAAAAGACACTTTCATTTCAAGTGGATAGCCAAAAGCCTATACGTACAGTATAGACAAAGTATTTAAAACTATTTACGTGTATCAAAAGCAGGGTGAAATAGAAGAGCAGAGGGGACTGCTGGGGAGTTCAACACTATATGGCACTTTGCAGCGGCGGTGAAAGAAGAAACACAAGAGAAAAGACTAAAAGAGAAAAGAAAATACCAATCTAACAAAGACTCTGTCCGCTATTCTTTTGAAAACATCAAAAAGAAACCACCGAAAAGAAAGAGTAAAAAAAGAGAGAAAAAACTTCATTCCATTTTCATTGTAATAATAAAATCATATTCGATTGATGTATATAAGCCTATACACAGTGTGCTGAATTGCTGATATATGTAGACCTACAATTGTTGCTTGTGGTTGCTTTTCTATACAATGAGATAGATCTCCAAGCGTTGATGACCCTCTGCGGACTCAGGTCAAACCTTTTATCCATTTCCTTTTCCGGGGTCTTAAAAAATCCGGAAAAATGTTGGATATAGCCAGAGCCATAAGTCAGATAGTATAGCTGCATATCTGAAGAATATTTATACGTGTGGTGATGATATTTTTACACACACTTGTGTGCATAATTCCTGATTTGTACTACAATTCAGCTTGGTGAGACCAATAAGGTGCGGAAAGAATGACGAAAAGCTTCTTTTTTTAAAAAAAAAAAAGAAAAATAAGAAAAAACGCGACAAACATATCAAATTGAGTGTGTGGCACGTTTACAATGCGTGCAACACACGAGAGAAAAAAAAAGTGAAAAAGACGAAGAAAAAAGAAAAGAATACACCACTGAAAAAGAATACTATATATATTTGTAAGGATGGATAAGAAAAAAAGCAAGGTACGTCCTAGTTCGCTGGAGGCGTTCGCACGTGGGGGTCACAGTCGGTCATTGCCACAATTTTTACCTTTTCCTTTTTTTTATTCTTCTTCTTCTTCTTTTCCCATTTTCTTTCTTCTTCCTGTGCACAGGGACGTATACCTATATGTACTACCCTCCTGATCGGGGTGTATTTTTTTTCTTTCTCCCTCTCTTTTTTTCTCCGACAGTATATCTATAAAAGGGCAAGAATATCTAATACTAAGGAGAATGGAATATAAGAGGGGAGAGAGTAATACACTGTTGTATAAGACTGGAACCGAATAAGGGAAAAGACTCACCCTGTTCACGGCCTTATACTGTCCGTCCGTCCGTCGTCATTATATTTTCAGAGTTCTTTTCTTTTTTGTTGTTCCTTCTTTCTCTTGTTCTTGGCGTTCATTTCATTCTATTATATTTCAAATCAAATCACATTTTTGTAGTGTTGAAGTTGATTTAGTCTATTGACTTATTTTTAGTTCATTTTTATTCATCGTGTTTTTTTTTTTTTTCACCGGCAATGGATCGAATTCCTTCACGTAGTAGCACGGAAATGAACATTTTTCACTACGCCACACAACATAATCATCACACTATATGCAGGCCTCTCCTTCTTGACTGCTGGTCGATTATCATCGTCCGTATCATTCAGGGGGGGGGGGGGGGAGACCAGACCTTTCTCTGCAAAAAAAAAGAAAAAAGAAATGAAAAAAGGAAGAAAAATGTCTACTTTCTTATCTGTTATCTGTCTTTTGAGCTGGTGTTGCTGATAGAGGTGCGTAGCAGTCTAAGCATAGGGCACAGCTCAGGTTTATTACGTTTTGGAAGCCTTCGCTGTGTGGTGTAACGAGAGGACCGATGTGCATCTTGCATTGGATGGCCCATCACGACCCCTTCAATGCGGAGGTCTTCGACCCTTTTGAGGAGAAAGTGTCACTCGCTCTTTCCTCATTCATATAATGAGAAATTCCGAAAAAGAGAAAGATAACCTCAAGACAAATTTGTTACATTTATTTTATTCTATTATTCAATTCTTCTTTCTAGTTTCAGAATTACGAAAACATCGTTTGCGTTGTGACACTCGCATCTTCATTCACGAAATGTTGTTCTGCCCGTCCTAATTTAGCATTGCTGCCATAATAAAAAATAATAATAATAATAATAATAAAAGAAAACGGAGAAGAAATTAGAAATCCAACAGCCAACTAGTGCTGGGCTAGCTGCTCAACTAATAATAAACACAAGAATTTGTTTGTTATAGTTTCTCAAAAATAGTGTGTGACTGGCTGGCTGTATTACCAAAATGTTAGAATGTCAAACTTTCTTTTAATTGCGACATCATCGCCATGCACAACCGGTGGTCTGTTTTATGTCGAAACAGCAGTTTTCATCCTGATGGCTCATAAAAGGCAACAGCATCACGCGTGACTCATTTTCAAGATCCAGTTGTTGATAGTTGCAATAATCGACGATATGACATAGGAAGAAATGTAGAAGATGTGTTATACAATCAGCGGCGTTAGTGAAATATCCAGGCAAGAGGAATAGGAGGAATTTTGTTTCTTCAAGACGAAAGGATCCAACCTACTGGCACACATCGAGAAATTGCGAAAAAAATAAAACAAACTTTCGCGATAGGCCACAGGGCAATGATGTGAGATTCTCCTGAATAGGAAAAATGACGTTGACTGCTGCTGACACTGCGCCATATATATTTGCTGGATGACTGCTGCTGCTGCTGCTGGTTAATCATTGACACAGTATGCCGTTTGGCTATATATAAATATACTACGTATACAGGCATCTCATGACCTCGATAGCGCTGCTATACGTCGAATCAAATGCATTCAGTCAGTTTTATCCTATTTTTCGTGCCAAAATGACGTGAGCCGTTTTTTGTTTGGTTTTGTAGCGCGAGTCTCAACAGGAGCCACATGACGCGGAAATGTTACCTTGTTCTTTTATATAGTGTATCGATATACAACGTGTATTAAATATACTGGCCAGCTATAGGTAATGTACTGCATGATGTAAATACAACAGGATATTATATTAGAGAACACAGCGGCGTGTATATAGTGTATACTGTATACTGTATACATATGCAGTACATGTGTGACATTTCTGTTAAGCGTTTCTTTTCTTTCGTTCCAATGGATCAAGGATCTACTCAGCTGTGGCTACGAGACTACGGGTGGCCATGATTTTCTCGTCGTGCGCTTCCAGGAGAAAAGAGCATTGCGGTCGACACCAAAATATCACAAGCGCAGCAAGGAGCGCATAAAAAGAAGAAAAAAAAACGCAAATAAACAACAACAACAAAAAAAAGGAGAAGAAGAAGAAGAAGAAGAAGAAGAAGAAGGAAAAGAAACGGGGTAATAAAGAAAGAAGAAGAAGAAGAAGAAAGAGAGAGAAAGAAAAAATGGGGAATAAAAAACAGCACAAAAGCAGAAGGCGCAGAGCGAAAATTGCATCACGACTGTGACCTACAGAAAACAAGCGCAACGTCCCGGGATAGCCGCAAGCATCGCGGCGAACGAACGAACGTAACCGACTGAAACAGCAAAAAGGAAAAAAATAAAAAAAAAATAAAAAAAAGTGCCCTGATGCACGCAACAACCTGCCGGCTTCTTCTGCTGGCTAGGCTGTTGGAAAATTTTCTTTTCGTATATTTCAGAAGGAAAGAAGGAAAGAAAGAAAATAAAAAAGAATAAGAAGAAGAAAAAAAAAACGGACGCCATTGACCTGAAGCGAGCGAACGAAGCGGCTGCAGCTATAGCAGAGCGCATCCACTTCCGCGTTATACTTTGGCACGTTCGCCTAGAGAACATTCATTCAACTCTATTTTAGTTTCCGACGACTTTTCTTTTACACATTTCAAGATCAAATGATCATTCCGCTGTAATACTCTGAAAATATGTTTCATCACACTTTTTTATATTCAAACTTATTGGCGAATATCTTTTTTAAGTGAGTTTCTTGTGGTGTTTGACAAGACAATTGATATTAATCAAAATGTTATTTTTCCACGTGAATAAATGACATTTATAATAACAACAAAATGGAGAGAACAATAAAGTCGGCTATGTATTGATTCAACGGTTTCTCTGTTTTGTGTGTTGTGTATATAGCTAGACTTGTACAGATAAACAGGGATAGACTTATACATGGTAGGTATATAGAATTGACGGTGCCCAAAACTCGGCGGGCATTGCCCCAGTGAACCCGGCTGAGAACCCAAGAGTTTTTGGTGCCGCCAACAGCAGTAGAAGAGAGAGAAGCCCACGATTGAGTGAGTGAGCGAATGATGGAAAGAAGGAAAAACAAAATATAATATATAGAGGGGGAATTCGTTGCAGGGCATCCGCGTGTGGAGAAAGAAAAACAAGTGAATGAATATCAAAAAGAAGAAGAAGAAAATGGATAAGAATTGAATGAATCAAACGACATTATAAGACAAGAACAATAAGACAATTCTTCTTATTCATTTGTCATTCTCTTTATGTATTTGCAGTGCATCTGCTGTGAAGCCTGTGATGTCAGTGTCACGAATGACGTCCATCTCTCTAGTTTGACTTGAGTCTCTTTCTTTATGCTGATTCACTGGTAATTCCCGTTCCCGAAAATCAAGTTCAATACACTGAATCGATTTAAATGCATAAAATAATACTGTCTATACATAGCAAATGATGACAATCATGGGATCATTGGATGTAAAATTTGTCGTCGTTGGCCTCAAACTTCGTGACGTTTTTATATAGACGATGCTGTCACGCTCAATTTATTGAGTACTCGATTGTTTTCTTTCTCTCTTCTATAGCCACGACTTTGCACTACTGTTAGCCGGTCTAGGATAAACAGAGTGAAATTGAGCTAAAGCTGTCATTTTTTTTAAACGGCCGCACGCAAAAATTAAAAAAAATAAATAAAAAAACAAGTCCGCTCATTTCGTTTCAGATTGGTTCCCCTTCGTCCAGAATAGTTGGGTTATTATTAGCCAAAGGGACGAGTCAATGCAAAGACCAAGGCAAAGACGACTATGTTCATCGCTTGGGGTTCTCTTCGAATAGTATTATTCTAAAAATGCTGGCATATACTGTACTAGAAAGAGAAAAAAAAAACAAAAAAAAAAAACGGACGATGCCATGTTATTAGCGCTGGCCATTTGTTACACAGAAGCAGAATCAAGTTCGCTGGCCGCTTCTGGCTTATACACCGGTTCTCGGGCAGCAACAGTGTGTCTGGCAGCAAGCAGCATCAGCAATCGACAAGGAAGCGCTATAAAGGATGGCGAAGCTATAGCTGATGGACCTGTATATTGCTCGTAGGCTTTACTTTAATAAAGATTCAACTGCTTTTGGCTTTTATTTTGTGGGAGAAAGAAAAAGAAGATGGCGCAGCGCATATATGTAATATATCATCAGCAGTCGTCCGTCTCTTATTATTCCCAAACCCGATTGATCCATCAATGTAATATAATATAATCGGAGCCATGGCGATATTGAATGAAATAAAATGCGTCATTATTATTATGTATTAGAAAATGGACAAAACCGGCTGTAGATAACATGGATACGCATCAACATCCAAAAGTTTCGATATTTATTGAAAAGGTGAGAGAACGTGCATCGGTCAATTTGGTTATGGGCAATAAAACAGGTTGGCGTTGACGGTTGTGACCCAGACGAGCTCGTTGACCGTGACATTCTGAATGATCAGCTATAGCTATTATCAAATTCGGACACGAGAGAGTCTGAATAACAATGCCCATAACAAATAGCAGATCTATATTCTATTTTGTAGACTGTGAGTAGTCTTTGGGGCGTTTTGTAAAACGATATTACAGTGCAGTGCGAAATTTATCCATCCGACATCGGCCATGCAGTAATAACAATCAACTCTATTACAGTCTACATGCGCTACTTATTCTGTTAGTGTTATTATAATTGCATCCGTGTACTCTATTGCCTTTGATGCAGGACATTCGGGGCAATGATGATATTCTTATCTGAATGATGACTACGGTATAATATTGGTGTGCGGCCGTGTTCGTGCGAAGAACGGTAACAGCTATCATCGTTGTCCGCGAGTCACTGTCTATTACACAGTAGATGGATAGACTCTTGTCTTCAATGTACAGTATATAACATATAATAATGCTTCTGGTGTAGACTAATGTAGCTGGTCGACTGTCCGGACGACGACGATAACGGGATCGTTCCATTACGCCGTGAACTGAAACGTCTCTCCTCTCTATTTGCTTGCTGGTGTCGAGCCCGTTTTTTGGTTTTTTTGTTTTTTTTTATTTCTTTATTTTATTCTCTCATTTTCATTGTTTGTTGTTTTTTTTCGCTTCTCTATTTTATAGGAAATAACCGCTTGAACGGTTCCGTCTTCTTTCTTTTCCAACTTTAATTTCTGTTGTTGCTGTGACGGTTTTATATGTGCGAATAGATTCGCTATAGAAGACATAGTTTATTCGGTTTGTTATATGTTTCCTACTTTCCCTATATGTAAAATAGTATAAAAACTTAAAAAGAGTCCGCGCTGCTCATTATTATTTATTACAAAAACAGTTGAAAATGTTGCATCTTATTAGCCGATTTAGGACGGCCGCCGACCAGAGTGAAAAACTCGAAAAATTTATTAATGAAAAAGAAACAAAAGAACAGAATAAGAAAAGCGGTTGAACGCGTGAGCAACCGTCTCTGGCGGTGAAGTACCTACAAGAATCAAAATTACAGCAGATGCGTTTTCTTTCTTTTTCTTTCTTTTTCTCTCTTTTTCTTCTGGGTTACTGCCGGACTACATGACAATGAATGATGACGTACTATATAGCGTCTTGTTGCGGCCACACTCAACAATATAGTGACGTCACATGGCCAGTCAACAGCGTGACTTGAAGCATCGCATGCATTCGGTCGGGCGTCTCATAGCCACTCGGGGTATACACATCGGCACTCAAGACGAGCGACAGAGCCAACTCTCCAAGTATATTCAGCAAGACAACACGACATTCACACACACACAGACACACACACACACACACGCACAGCGAGAGAAAGAGAGAGAAAGAAAGAATAGAGTCCTCCTTTTTCTCTATCTAAATGATTGAATAGCTCCGCCTTTCTGGTCTTTTAGCCCCTCCCTCACCCACCCCTCCCCCAACTCATCCGCACACGGCGCTGACGGATTTCTCAGCAGTCGACATCCTTATGCAGCAGCTATATACCTGGGTACGTTGGTGGCTGTGGCAGGACATTCAGCCACTTGGCTCCGTACGAGACGCACCTACGAGACATTTCTTCTCTGTTTGGTAGTAGTCCGACGATCCAGCCTTTTCCTCCTTTTTCTTTACAAACACTCTCGATCATCGACTCGGCCATCAGCTGATTGCTCCTCGTCGTTTATCTTCTTTCATTGATTTCTATTGCAATTTCTTGTTTTTTTTGAGTTGATTTCCATCTAGTAGACTTTTGAATCCATTTCTCAGGATGTCTCCAAAACTAGATCCTACCGGCCTTTACTAACGAGTGATCTCGTCCCGCCAATCACAGCCCACAACACTCTGAAAAAGAGCAAAAAGCCTTCCTTCCTTTTTTGTAACTCTCTTTTGATTCTCTCTGTCCCGTCCCTGTGCTTAACACAAACACAAACACAAACACACACACACACACACTCACTCACTCAAACACAGACACAATCGATTACCGTACACGATGGCGAATACAATGGTTCAACAATCCAATGTCCCACTCGACCCAACTGGCCTCTACTAAAACGTGACATCGTACGCCAAAAGGAGAGAAGAGCAGAAAGCGGAATGCGGAATGCTTCCGTTTTGCGGAAGTCATCCATCGATGGCAGCCGAGCGACGAAGACGACACGTACTCAATCATCACTGCTGGTTTTCGTCTTGTTGGCCTTTTTCGGTGGTCTGTGCTGCGATGTGACGCTTGCTGACACCGATGGTTATTCGATTCCGGTTGACGCCATCCGAATCGGAACGGAGGAACTGACGGCCACCCGGCTAACTCAACATCTGGCTGGATTGATTGGAAACGACAGTAGCGCCAACAATTTGGACCGTCGCCCAATTCACAGTAACGACGAAGAACGTGAACTTGAAGAACAAGAAGAACGAGTTGGCCAAGCAGACGACGACCATCATCTTCCCACGGCTTTGGCCCGGCTCAATGCTCTTCTAAGAGCTGCAGAGGAGCAAAAGGAGCGACTTGAATCACATGCCGCCACGTCTCGTTTACTTTCAATCAACCGGGGAGGATTCTTCCGTGGATGTAAGTTTCATTTTGCCACTATTATTACTTGAATTAAGACTGCAACTATTAGCTAGCTATTACGTTGTCTTTAATATTAGTGTTTATGCAAAAGTAGACCATGCAGCATTGCGTCACATGGTTTCATTTCCGTACACATTTCAATATTGGCTAGTTCGTAGAAATTGTTGGCTTTGTTCAAAGAGCCCACGCCCTTAATTCCTATTGTGGCCAATTGGTCAAATGAAACGCGTACTACAATATGAAATGTTACAAAAAGAAAGAAATCCATTTGTCATCATCAAATTACTTGACCGCGATTGAAAATTGAAATGGCCAAAGTGAAAGGCATCCGGCCGGTCAGTTGCATAGTTTCAACTTTCACGCTGAATAATGGCCAGGGCTCTCGGAACTACTTTTTGTCTACAACTATATACGGCACTATTACATCTGTTACGTTCTACGTCATCGAGTATAGGACAAATGATGATTTTTTTTCTTTCTAAAAAAAAAAACATTCTCTCCTTTTTTCCCCCTGAACCAGTTCGTCCTATAATCAAAGTGGCATATAGGCTATACTTTTTGTATTGTTTTAAAGCCGCCACGAGTTTTTTCTTTTCTTTCTTTTTTGTTGTCATTGATACACGTTGAATTCTTGGATCTGGCCAGTGCCAATTCTTGATTCTGATGTCATCATTCGTGACCTACTTATGAAACAAGACACAGTAAACGGCGGTGTCGGGAACACATGATCATATAGCTGGATCAGCCAGAAAACAGAAACAAAAATTGGTAAATAACTAAATAACAACAAGAATGATAAAACACAACAACGAAAAATTGACAAAATGAAAAAGAAATATCTATAAACACAAGAAACGGCAATGGGAAATGCCAATTTGTTTTCTTTTCCTTTTTGGACGTGTCGAGACGGCTACGGTTTTTTTTAGCCCTCAACGCCGCTCAACGCTAATTGTATTTTTCATTCAATTTCTCTGGAATTTATCTAATTCCGAGATGTAACGTAGTTTCGCTCCAGTTTCTTTCCGTATCACCTGTTCGATTACAACGAATCGCTGTGTGCGATCGCTTGATGATTAGTCTGTTGCATATTCGTTTAATTTTTGTAATTTTTTATTGTACAACTCTCCCTATGTAAAATAAATTCAAGCAGACACAGGAACAGCAAAAACAACAGGGTTAAATTGAAAGAGAAAAAAAAAAAAAAAAAAATAGTTTTTTTTTTGTTTAGTTTTTTTTTCTAAACCGGTCCGCTTTTCTTTTCCCTTTAAGTGTTTCGAAAATAATGCGAAGGTTTGGGCGTTGTCAATGACAACACGCAATCGACTTGATGGTTTACCTGTACAGAAAGAGAGATATGCGTCAATGTAATCATGTCTCGACTATTATTTCGTATCCTGTAATATATGTGTAGTAGGCCTATCTATGAATCAGTTAATTCGTGTTCTTATCAGAAAAATATGGTATGCGACTAGGAAATAAGTCCTCGCTAATCTGTTTACAATTCATGGAATGTTTACTTATAACAACAAATAAGAATTGATTTTCATTTCTTTTTTCTTGTTATTTTCCCGCTCTCTATTCCAATAATGCAGTGTTGGTCGTGTGGGTGCCGGTCAGTTTCCTGTTGCCTACACTCGCCCATCGTCCTCCGAGTTACTATCGAGGTCGATCCAGTCGCGGAAGGAACCACCAATTGGAAAGGCACCTCGACGACAATAACATCATCGATGATGGTGACAAGTTACCCGTCGAAAAAACAACAAAAAACGGCTACAATCCACAATCCTCTGACTACAAGTTCGAGTCACACTACGGGCCATTGTTGTCGCGACTGGAAGCTTATTTCAGTTTGATGAAAATCGACAGTATACACTGCCGTTGGAAACTCACTTGCTACGCCAGTAAGGAGCCGGATAGGTATCAGCCACTATCCAACCTGTTCCGACGTCTTTTTGAACGAAGTAGCAAATCATCAGCAGCAAAATCAATCAATCAGCAACACTATCATCCGGCACTCAAGAAATTCTTCACGTACGTCTGGGCCGATAAGAAAGGCTCGCGCTTCAAATCGGTTGAGCAATGCGACATCGAATACAGTATGTGCCCAACTCCTGTCCATCGACTCATCCGTATGGACATGATCCGCTTTTGGCAGAAATTATCGAAACGCTTTGCTATTCAGCTGCAGGACGAGTGAGACGGAGTGAAAAGAGACACATCGCCATCCATTCATCCGCATTCATCCCACCATTTCGCATCAACAGTTCAACACATTTTCGCCTTTCTATCCATTTCGGCATTTCGCCTCCCATTTTTCGTAACGCCTTCTTGAGATTACTTTCATAATTTTATTTAGCAATTTAATGGCTTCTAAACGTGATAATACTTGGTGAAGACGATTTATATTGGGGAGGAGATTTTTTTTTTTTTTTTAATGAGAAAAAGAGGGAAAGATAGTGACATCTAGCGAATACGGATGTCGTCGTATGTGAATAGAATATATTTCCGGGAGTGGTCGAAAGCATCCATAAGGATTGCTCCCTCCCAAAATAATTATAAATCGAACAAAGAGAAAGTTAAGGAAAGAATAGAAAAACGCAAAAAAAAACAAACAAACAAGAAAATAAAAAAATAAATAAAAAAAAAAACAATCCAAGAAAATAATAATAATAATAATAAAATCAAGCACAAAGACAGAGAGAAATTATTATTTTTCTATTTATATTTAAATTTAAAAATGCAGATCAGGGTTAGTAATTTGACGTTTGCGTCCATGCCAAGATTCCTAAAAATGCATGTATAAATTTTACCGCTCTCATTTCACCAGCCGCATCTGACTGATCTGAGTTATGGTGATTATAATGTTCTACGTAAGAGACGACAAAATCAGCCACGAGAGACGTACCCACAATTACCCACCCATGTATCATGTAGCCCCGAAACTTGTTGGGTAACAAATAAGACAGCAGCAACAAAATATATGCAAATCGATATTGCGATAAAATAGTACGACTTTGATCTTTCATTTCTTTTTAGTTCCAATGAATTGGTGTCAATTCTGGATGCCAAATTACGACAGTAAATAAAAAAAAAAAAAAAAAAAAAAAAGACACACGACACAGACGTTTCTCAGCACGATTAACCAAGTTGGTTAAAATTATCAACACCAAATAAAAATAGTACGAAAAAAAGTCAAGCATGAATTCAAACAAGAAAGCAAAATAAACCTTGAATTAAAAAAAATAAAACTGCTAAATCGGAGAATTGAATGCGGAACTTGTGCGTTTATTGTTAGAATTTGCACGAATGCGTAGATCAAGTTTAAGACGAGAATGTGTCGACTAGGCTATATATGTCGGTTTGGAATCGCCAAGAGTTATTTTTTGAGAGCTGTCGGTTGGGCTGGGGTCATCACCCGATGAGTGCCGAGTGCTGTCGATCTCTTGACTTCCATCAAAGTGTTCTAATAGCGGAAACAACTTCATTATTCGTAATACCGTAGATATTTCGGCGCTTAGAAAAATTCTCATAAAAGAAAAAGACAATACATCGATAATTTAGCTATGAATAGAAAAACTATAAAATGAATGAATAATCATCCGAGTTTTTTTTTTTGCTTCAACCAATTGATGGTATTATTCAAATCGTTACACTCTTCGTAGCGTGTTTTATCTTGTATGCATATTGCATAGTCCTCCTTTGGAGAAATGTATTTATTTGTAGGATTGATGGTTCAATGAACTTGAAGCTAGCCCAAAGCCCATTAGCTCAACATTGAAATTGGTGCCATCGTCTCAAACTAAATCGCTTGAAACCTCATAATAACAACAAACGTAATAGACACGAATGGTGGTGTGGCATTCAAATGACACTATATGGCACTGATGTCTACGATACATACGAACGTGCATATGGCTTATTTCCGCGATCCAATGACGGCATTTCAGGTGAGTGGTTCAAACGAGCTGTCGCTTGTAATCATGTCCTCCATGTTTTGTAATAAACGAGAAAGTAGCAATTCGCTAACTAAAAGAGGTGGTAAGAAAAATATTTAGAAGGCGGGACTGTTGATGAAAAAGGAGGTAAACAGGGCGGGTACCGGTACGTCACCAATGACGTCATCGTTTGCCGCTTCGCTGGTACGATGAACAGTGCAAGGGCAAAGACCGACAGTAACCCACTGAAAAAAAAAAACCCCAAAACAAACAAACAGCCGGCGTAAAGACAACCCAAAAACATTAGAGGAGAACCAGAACAAGAGACGACGAAGCACAACAGCATGTCTTGTACTATACGAATATTCCTGAGCATTGTATATGTACAGTATCAGGCAAGGTATCAGACTATAGATAATTGGGTATAGCAATCGTCCTATTCCTTAGTTGACAACTCTTGCATACATTGTTTTGTCCCAACTTGATTCCGGTTGCCTTATTGTTGTTACTTGTTACTGCCCAAAAGAGAGGAATATTTAATGAGAAAAACAGCAGCAGCGTCACGTGAACCTTAGTGTTTACAGTACGCAAACCTTAAAAGAAAAAAGATGAAAAACAAAAGGACGGACGAAAACAAAAGGAAAAGAATCGAATACAAAGAAGAAACAAAGAAATATAGTTCTAGCTAAAATCACCAATCCAGCTGGTTTAACCGGTCATCGAGTTGATATATTTCTCTATGTACATATACAACGCCAAACAACATCAACTCCCGTCACTGAAGCAACTCTAAAAAAGACAAAAAAAAAAGACAAAAAAAAAAGAAAAAGAAAAGAAATAAACAAGGGACAAGGACGTAGGAGCTTATAATTATCACATCTCACATAGTTCCAGTTCAAGTTGTACGTGTATAAATGTAACACACACTATGTATACATACCTCAGCTGTTTTCCGAATGCTCTGCACATGTATATACAGGGGAGAAATAATATAAGTAGTCGGCGACTTCGCAGAGGAAATGCTGTCGACACATGTTGTCCAGAATCTGACCCCCCGCAATCATTATAATATACAGACAAAAATGTAAGTATAAAAGGAATTATGCGTCGAAAGTATAAAACACATTTTACAAGGAGAAACAAGCAAATTTCCTATGCATGAAATATTTAACTTGATTATATGTATTTTCGGACAATTTAAAAAAAATATTTTTTATGCGATTTTTCAGCGATGCAACATTTAACCACACTTGTTTACATAAGAAGTTTAGTTTTAGTGAAAAAGGACGCTAATATAATGTTGAAACTAAAATAGCTAAATAAAAAAATGTAAATTTTAAATTGTAAATATAAAAGACAATTGATACAGTGGAATCAATATTACATTTCATTTGAATACACATACGGTAATATTACAATGAGAATCAACATCATATGTGTGTATAGCGACTACTACTAACAGAAAAAGGGGGAATAAGTATGCTTATTATATATGTATTGTACCGGTACCAGGTATTTATATAGATGCATAATAATAAAATAAGAGCAAGGCTCAGCACTAAGGCTACATGAGTGTGAGCGAGCGTTGGGAACAGGGAACTTTAGTTTATGTCTATATACGCATACTATATAGATATACAAGAAGCGCCATGAAGGTGAATGACCGACAGTGACCCCCCTTCTTTTCTTTTTCTTCTTCTTCCTTCTTTTTTCTTCTTCTTTTTCTATGTGAGTGAATGTGTGTGTATGTGTGTGTGTGTCTGCATATGTACTATGTGTGTGATAGTTCGAGGGCTGTGGCTGTGATCGCTGCTGGCCCCCAGAACACAATCCCTCTCTTTGAGGATAGCTAATGGTGACCGCCCGCTCGTTCACCTGAACGGCCCAAACATATGTCCAAGTTCTATAATATCAACCCACCTATCCGTTCGTTTCTTTCCATCATCAACCTCTCCCCTCTATCACCATCCCTTTCCTAGTGCTGTTGAATCCCTGCTAACACAATGTTCTACCGAGTCAAGAAAAAAAAAACCCAGAAAGCAAAAGAAAACATGGATTAAAGAAGAAAAAGAGCATAAATTTTTTCGGTCACGACACGCCGACAACGCGGAAGTCGTGCGGTTTTTGGCACTAGAAACGGGAGGAGGAGCAGAAAGCAGGAGCGAAGCAACTGCAGCAGCAGCAACCAGCGAAGAACTACCATAGACGTGTGTAATATATGTATAATACCAATACAGCCAGCCAATGTCCCATATGCTCACATAGCCATCACATCAGAAAATCATTACACCAGCTGGCTATCTTGGCTTTATTCGGACATGGCATACAAGTTTACACTTAATTATACAACATGCAGTATTTAAGACTCCATTTCATACCGTTCCCTGATGTCAAATGTGGCACTATAAATAAAACTTCAGCCGGGATAAATTTAATGCGCATTAAACAATACACTATACAGTATACATACTTTTACTTCTACAAGAACGTAACACAACCAGTTAACATCAATTTTAGTTTTAGAAACCGATTCAAATAATTCAGATATTTGATCAACGTCACTAAACAAAATCCAGTTTTTCACCATATACGAGTCTTTTGATTATATTTTCTTAGGAAACCTTTGCTTCCATATTAGGATGTTTTTTTGTACTAATTGAGAAAGACATCGTTGGGATTGCTAAATAGAGCTTGCTCTATCTGTGCAATAACTGTAGTGCTTCTCTTCTTTTTCAAAATTTCCATATAATGACACTCAGGTGAGAAACATTTCAATTACGGTTGCGAACAATAAGATGTGTGGTGGCCGGTGGATGACCCTCGTATCTGCTTTTATTTCTCCTTTTCTCTAGCGTATACAAATAATTAGAAAAGATGAGTTAATAGCCTTTCTGTTTCCGTCATTTATTTTGAAACATGTTCGTTGATGATAATTAGTCTCAGTCCAACGTTGATGTGAGGTTCTACAAGAGATTATTTAAAAAATCGCAAGTTAGAATAAGCAAATAGAAAATCTCAAAATAAATCTAATCGTTCATGTATAAGAAAGGATTTCAATTCCCACATGGCCTAAACAGGTAAGTTTTACCTTTAAGTTTGACCTAATTCATGACCCATCTTTTTTTTCAATCGATTTGCTTCCGTTTGTTCTTCTGTTTACATTTAATATAGCTTATAATGAGGAACTATATATTCTTCTTTTCTAGTATTTTTTTTTGTATTGTGATCAACTTCCGAACTTCTGGAACTAGGTTGTTCAAATTTTACCTGGTTGAAAAATTCGCTGGATAAAGGGCCAAGCCCACTATTTTTCGTTTCAGTTTCTTCTTTTCTTTCAAGATTACTTCCGTTTTACGGTTTGCCAAAGTAAGAAACAATAACCCTCGAAGGAAAAGGATGAACGGCCAACAATATACAGTACAAAATGAGGTCAAGTCAGGTCATACGGCTGTATGTACAATTGCTAAGGTCATTCTTCTGCAGCTGCGCATGCACTTTCTGCTGACATGCTATTTGTTGGATATACCGTACATGTTTTAAACTGTTTGATGCTACACATGTTTTTGACACCATATCAAAGTATGGACGTCGTTTTCGATGGTAATCCCTAATCCGCGTCAACAACAGCACATCGGCCCACTCGATTTTGAGCATTTCAACGTGCGCGTACTTTTTGACTGGCTCGCGAGAAAAACTGGAGTGATTCGCCATATCTGGCAGTGACACTGATGCACAAATGAGGCATCAGTTTATTGAAAAATGCTAATTTCAAAGTCAACAATAATCAATTTTCTCTCCGTCGAACCCTGGAATATGTATAGTAGGCGAAAAGTGGAATGGGCTTATTGTCGACAGGATCAAAACATGAGCTCCAATCGCCTGCCCGTCTTGAATTGGAACTCGGCGACGTCGCATCGAATTTGGCTGTGAAACATCTCGGTGAAGCTCAGATTGTTCCTTTCGATTATGGAGCCAACCTCGAAATCCGCCGAAATCTCATATTCAGACAGTTAGACAGAGACACAGTTTTCAACACCAATGTCGACATTGTCACTGGCTATGAAAGTTTTTCTTCTACAGCACTGATGGTATTAGTTGGTTACTCGTTGATCCCCTATCCTCGTTGAATTTTGGTCAGTGTTGATCCACATGCCGATTGGCGATTGGAAATCCTGCCATTTATTTGGACAAAACTCGGTACAAAAGGCTAGGTGGAACATTGAACCACAGAGAAAAAATTCATGTTTGTGGCACCCCTCTTGGCAATCACTCCTCTTGGCAATCCCTCCGTAACTTAGAACAACTTAAAGTCTATAAATCCAAATTTTTTTGCTATTGATCTAAAAAAAATCAATAACATCCTAGCGTATAAGAATATATGGTTCATTTTCTGATTACGTCGTAGTAATACTATGTTATTACACTTGAACCACGATGTACTATAGTGGCAGAAAGATAGTGAAAAAGGGGCATTTGGCTCCAACTCCGTGTATACTGAATTTTTTTTTAAATGTAGAGAATTTTGCGGAGAATCTACTGTTAAAACCCTTCCCAAAAATTGTAACGGGAAAGTTATTAAAACTTAATTTTAATTTTTTCATCGTTTTTCATGTATTTAAAATGGTATTAATTTTAATAAAATTGCAATTTTAAAACATGAGCTTTGTTTCTTTCTACTTTATCTATATTCAAACTTATTTTCAATAAAATCTGTTATAAAAGGATTAAAATAAACCAAAAAAAACGAAGTTTACTGCCCTTTTTTCCGAGTTCCGTGTTTAACACGGCGCTAACGAGGAAAGTACCTTCATTTAACTAGCTATATCTACTAAACTATAATCCCCTTCCGCTTAATTTTTAGTATATATAAAGTTAAGATAGTAATGCAATTATCTAAAAAAAAAATTATCGAGAAGGGACATTTCCTTCCAGTAGAAAAATTCGATTCAATTTTACCCATTTCTAGGATTTTCATCAAAATTTTGCCGTTCAGTTATGGTATTGATCACACCCGCTGCAGCAAAAAGCGCCAAGTCTGAGCACCAAGTGGCGCTGATAAAGTAATCAGTAATAATTTATTGATTTGTTTATGGATAATTGTTCATCCTTCTTTGTTTTAACTGGCCGTAAATTTTGGCGCTAAGTTTAACCGCGATGTACTAGGACCACTCTGTGACTATCGATTATCGACTATCGCGATCTCAGTCTGTCATCTCGACTATCGCGATCTCAGTCTCCCATCTCGACACATCTCGATTCTCGACTATCGACCATCGACAAGACGCTTTCTCATAGGTCGCGGCCAAATCCTCGGCCAGATACCACTAGAGACATCTAGCGGTAAAGGGGTGACTGAAAATCACACACAACTTCAAGTATTTCTTTCCTCTCGCGTTTGCCCACCTCTCCTGGTAACATCGTGCTTGAACTTTGTCTTTGCCATCAAAAGAATTTTTATAACTCAGTTTCCAATAACATCCGCTGCATTCAGTGGCGTATGCACATCACGATTGCCATGGACTACTCCATCAAGAGGACGGGACACTTCGACGTGACACTTCGACGTCAACGTGTGTAATACCATTTCACACGTTTGGCTAAAAAATTAATTTGTTAAAACAATGGGAACATGCCAAAAAGGGCTATGTCACACCTAACCCCTGTCCCAAACAGCCCTGGTCTCCCCTACAACATGGTTTTCAAATAATACTTTTTTGGTATTTTATTTTAAATTCTGGGTTTAATTGATAGTTTACCAAAAATTTGAATTGCAATTCAATATTTTGTAAAGTAAATTTAATATTTTACTTTGAGAGGTTTTAACACATTAATTGAACGATTAACATCATAACATTAAAAAAGTTCATGAAAAAATTGCATCTTGCAATTGAGACTTCAGTGGTATTCAATTCACGATGTTGCTCGTTCATCAGCTTCGTTATTAGATGTGGCATGGTTTTATCAGTTTCTGCTAAATTATTTTAAACAGTCATGAATTGTCTGTAGCTTGAGGGTATAGTCAATACTATCTTTGTCATGATTTGGGATTGACTCATATTTATATGTGAATAGCTAAAAGTAACCAACTAGTTTTTAAATGCAAATTCAAAAAAAAAAGAAACAAAAAAGAATTTCAGACCACGAAATTTATTTTCAAAACTTAGTCCAAAAACTCAATTTATGAGTGTTTTATATATTTGAAAAATATAGCCTACACATTAAATACTTAGGTCAATAAAGGTTGTGTTAGACAAAATCAGGGCTACCTACCACTGTGAACAGGACACAAGTTTTGCTCTGGGAATATCCTTCATAGTTTCCCCTGCACGAGTGGTTTCAATGATTAGAAGCAGTATATCGTGGGCTGCATCAGGCTTAGCTTTTTGTTTCTTTGGACCAGTACCTAACCCTATCAATAACAGCTTCCAGTTATTAAATGCTCATATTTTACAAAGCATAATTAGTTAACTAAAAGCTGATACCTGAGCTTCCAAATATTTCAACAGTTAAACTCATTTCAAAAATGTTTTCATGAGCTAAACCCTTTTCTGAGTGAAGGTTATAAATTGCCGGTCCAAATTGGAATCGCTGAACACACGGATGAAATAAACTAACAAAGTCCGTCATTTTTATATTGCGCGCATGAACGAATCAATTCACATAGCAACCGGACCGAATATTAATGAAGTTGTGACCTTCGAAAAATTGTGCTCGACTGCTCGTCGATTCCACCAGAGTTGCAAATCATTTGGACGTACTAAGCCACTTAATCCGACCTATGTGAGTGGCAGCGAATTAAGGAAAGCCGAAACTTCAAACAGGAGTGTCCTGAGGATCTCGTCGCTTGACCGTCGTAATCCTAGCTTCTCTTGGTCCAACGTGGCGTAGAGGGCATTCTTTACTGATCGTATTAGTGATGAGAACCACCAAAGTGCGTTGTTTGGTCAGTTTTCCTTTTAACTGCTTCGATAGGTCCTCGCCACGTTTCTTTCTGTCTAGTTCTTCTCGTAGAATTTGTTCTTCCATTGTCGGAATAATGATGCTGGACGTAACACACTGCAGCGCAGGTCTTCTTCGAGGCGTCTATAAACTATGAAGATCAGTCTGTAAATTTTTATCTTCATTGGGAAAGAGTCCCCGATGAAATTCCACATCTCGGATTTGCTGGATTGTGAAGGCATACTATATCCACCGATGTCAGCTTCTCCAATCACCTCACTCCAACCACCTAGTTTAAATAGCAGATGCCAAGCTCATGGAGTCGGATCTTTCCTTGGACTGTCATCATGTCGGCTGTGCCCAGGGGATCAAATAGACCCGCTACCATAGATGTTACCAGTATCTTTTCTTTTACTTTGAAACTCAGCATGTCTCCGGCCAAAGCTGCTTCCACTGCTGGATCGTTAGATGCCCAGCCGCCTATGTAGAAGTCACCCTTCACTGCAGATGCAATTTTTTATTAAGTCGGCTTAGTTTCGTGCCGATTCTAGGTAGGCATCTATAAGTTCTTCCGGACTGCTTCCGACACCTCCTTCTGGCCGGGACCGGTATAATCAACAACACACCACATTTCGTTCTAATTAAAAAGAAAGGAGAGCATGCTACTCCAAGTGATGTTTGTCATCTCAAAAGTCAAGATTAAACTGTCTTTTTCCAGCCATAGAAAGTGATGGTAACGTCGGTTAGCCTCATTGAAGCGGATCCGGCTGAACATGGTGGAGACATCTGTCGTGAGCTGTAAAACCCCTATCAAAGCAATCTTGAGCAAATTATTTAATATTGTAAAAAAAAAATACAAAAAAAAATCCGAATGGCTTTATTTTATTTCTGGTCCGCTTTCATCCTCAGTCTCATAGTAAAATTAAACCTTTTTTCTTTCTGGCTTCACACAGTAAAGAGACTCATAAGCAGTGAACTTCATAATTATGGTATTTTTTTTTCTACCTCTACGGGAGAATTTCCACTAGTAAGAACAGGAATATGTAGCGCCAAGAAGTTTTCACAGTCGAGTCTATTAGCATGCGTGGGGGTCCCCTTACGTTACGTGGGTAAAAATGTAGCGCTGCTAATTAGAGAATAGGCGTTGCGAAATTTTTTTCTTACACAACCCATGAATGGTAGAAAAATACCGTTCATGCCGTGAACACATTCAACGGCAGTAAATCCACATCTGATGCTACAGCGCCCATGTCTCCAAACACAAATAATTCCTCCTCTACAGCGTTATGGGACTACCACTTCTTGATTGGCGTCGTTGTTATGCAGCAGTGGATAAGGAGGCAATTTGAAGTTGCCGACATTACAAGCTTTTTTTTCCTCTACAGTCACCTACCACGAAAGTTGTCCACTCACCTACCGAGAGAGTTTTGAAGAACGTACAAGTGTGAAAGCGGTGAGGGAATTTACATTTAAAAGACATGTCTTCAGTCCTTCTGTCTGCTTTAGGTTTGCTTTGTTTCTGTGTAGTAAATCCAACATCATGATACGTTTGCAGTTCTGCACATTACGCTTCCTAGGATGCTGTAGATGCTGCCGGGGCTGCCATAAAGAGTTGTTGGCTTTCTGGTATTGGTTGACTGCAATGAAATATGCGTTTTGGTAGGCAGAGGCCCTTGCACACAAATAAACACCAAACCCATTTATTGTTTGGCGATCCAGGCCACCTCGACGACCACCATTCCATGAGAGACGGTATTGGATATGGAGTTTCTTTGTCAAGTACTCGATTATGTCAGCATGACCGGATTCGTCTATGCAGCTAAAATTAAGGAGAAAGGCCTGTATCTGCATAACGACGGAAGGATGTTGGGTCTTCTTTTGGGGCTTCCACGCGGTCCAGCACTTGGAGGTGAGTGGCCCACATAACTAATCGGCTATCACACGTCGTCTTCGTCCGACGTAAAGTATCTTTGTACATCTTCACCGCCACCGAGTCCATAGACGATGTCCGCCGTCTCACCTCGCACATTCCTCTTTAGAATCGATAACTTTTCACCTGGGAACTTGCTGCCGCGATATCCAAGGGCATGAAAGAGCTCAATCCATTAAAACCAGTCTACCTCTCGTCCGGAATAAATTTCCAAATTTCACGTGCTGTGATGAGTGTCGATGATCACACGTGACCACTAGAGGTTTCTCCTTTCCGCTACAGTACTCATCAATCACATCGTTTGAAGCGTGCGCTCGTGTTCATTCCTGATGTGAAATGATGAGAGGAACGGAAGAAAGGTCGCTGCTATTAGGATGCTCGTCAAAGCCTTCTTCTTCCTTTCGCTGGGCCTGGAAGGCTTGCTAAGCCTCCTCTGTTACCTTCTTCGTTGCTTCGGCCGCTCGTTGTTTCTCTTCGTAGAACTTCATAATTTTTTCGGCCCGTTGTTTGGCATCTAAAAATTCTTAGCTGGATTCTGGAAAGTTTTCTCCTGCTACTAAGGCCTCATCTCCACTCCTGCTGGCAAAGTACTCCGTCATTGCGTTGACAATGATCTCTACGTCTATTCCATAACGAAGTAATTGACCCTGTTCTTCAAAACAAAATAAAATGGCAAACCGGATTCTGTAGCCAAACGTAGAGGGTTCTCCAAAATCAATGAAGAAACTCTTGGACCTACTCAAACTGGCATTAAATTGTAGCCTGATCAGTTCGAGTCCAAATGGAAAATCCAAAACTCTGCATTCCTACGATCGAACGTTTTTTTCGCCTTCAGCATAAGAAAGGGAATGGTAAGAAAAAATGTTTAAGAGTGACTGATCAACACTTCATGATCTTCAACTTAAAAAATAGGGAAGGCTAAGATGAAGTGGGTGGTTGAGTGTTTGCCTCAAGAAAATTAACTGTTGTAATCTTAATTTTTCTCTCAATTTTTGGAGCTTAGTGTAAGTTGTGTTGCAGACCAAATAAGAAGTACGTTATTGGAATGTTTTGTGTTAATTCAAAATGAATCGAGTGCAAACTAAAATTTTGAAGCCCAAAATTACTGAGGTTAGCTAGAAAATGTTTGCAGATGCAAGACTTATTTCCTAAAACCAATTTTTTTTCAATTGAAAGGAGGATTCAAGTAGCTGTTTGAATTCTTTTCAGCAAATAAGTGAATATTTATTAGTTATAATAAATTAGACCCTTGGAGAGCTGATGGTTTTCGATGGCACCAAGGAGGGTTTTCAAATATTTCTTTACCAGACCAGGGCATTAAATCGGAAGAAAAAAAAAATTCCATCAATTAAAGGGAAGGATAAATTTATGTTTAATTTATGTTTGTTATACTTAATTTATGTTGAATGATCAGTATCTTAGCTAAAAAGGAAACAAGAGAAATAATTCTTATTTTTTAAACATTGTTCCATTCAAAAGAAAAATAAATGTAATCTGAAGAGACATTGCTGAAGAATACTTTTATTAGAGCCAAAACTCAAAAATAAAAATAAATGTAATCTGAAGAGACATTGCTGAAAAATACTTTTATTAGAGCCAAAACTCAAAAAGAAAAAGTAAATCTAATCTGAAGAGACATTGCTTTTTTGAATCATCTATAATTTTAAAACGATTGCCGACCTTATTGTAGTTATCGTATAAGGCGGAAAGTTTTTCCAGCAATAACTTTGATGGGAGATCATCGTTGGTGTACTGGTCCCATAATTCAACAACGCTTGTTGGCAAGCCTTGTTTTTTCTTCTGAGGTTTTCGCCGCGATCCATAAGTTTTGCCTGCAGATTAATTAGAGTTGCTTAATAGTGGAGTTGATCGATAAGATGGAATAAGTTAAAAGCACCGTTTTTTCCTTCGTTGATTCTGTTGTGCCAGCCTTCGAAGTCGTTATGTATTGTCCTGTCATCTTGCCTTAACACGCTCCAGTTTACTGGGGGCCAAGTATTACTCTTAATCCAATTGCGTTCAATGTACCTACACAAATTTTGCATTATTCCACTGCACGTATTACGCTTGATTGAGTGCTGTGCGTGAAAATTCGTCTGCTAAAAAGCAATTGGCAGTGCCATGGTGTCTGTCACTCACTTTTGTCAGCGTTTCCAAGAATCCTAATCAAGATTTTTAAAAAAGTAACTGGCTGTGCCACTCGTCTGTCACTAATTTTTTTGAGCGTTGCAAAGAATCAGAATTTTTTGAAATTTTTAGTTTTGGCCGGAACATCACTCAAATGGGCCGGAGATCAATAACACTTACGGCCCCCCCAAAAAGCGGGCCGGAAAGGTATGGACCGGAAAGACGTAGGCCGGACGCCCAGCATACCGAGGATAAAAACAGGAATTGATTCACCCGCATAACTTTTCATCGACGAAAAAAAATCATTTAAATTACCGCATAGAAACGCAAATAATAGGATGCGATGAATCTTTCGTTCCAACAATGCCGTCATTATTCCGTGACGTAGAGGAGAAATGCGAAAATCGTGCCAAAATCTATCGGAAAATGAGTGATAATACGCCTGGTGACATTAAAATTCAAGCAGTCCTAGGCCCCCTTATTTAAAAAAAGAACCGAATGCAATGCAGAAGGCAATACAGAAACTGTGGTTGATGAGAGACTCCCTTTATAATATTCATGTAAGGGCATTTCCTTTTAATTTTGTAAAATCACTGTTACCTTTCCTGACTTAATTATAATCGATTGCGACGACAATTGTGCAGATTTTTGAAACCCTACATGGAATACCTAGTGGATTTCTACGATGCGATATTTAAACTTGGGGAATACTACGTTTCAATTATGTCATTTGAAGATCCTGAATTCGTGAACAAACGTAACATTAATTCCACTATTCTAAATGATTTACGAAAGGAAAAAATTTAAGAATCATGACAGCTTTTTGTGGAAATTTATCGCTGCTGGAACCACATATTGCAAAACGCTAAGCTTAGACTGAAATAACTAGGTGTGAATTGCAAACGCGAAGTTCGGAAAATAAGTCATCAGGGAGCTACCTTTTGTGTAAGATATTCAACGTTGCAATGATCTTATTCTTAAGATGTTTAGTTCATGAAAAATCGTACGTATCACTTTACTACTTTGGACATTTTTTAAAAATCGCAATAACGTTAATATTATAATTAATACTATAATTCTAGGAGTTCACAAACTATTTTCGAGTTTTAATATTTTCAAAGATTGTCCATAAATATTTTGGCCATCTTGGACAGTGGGTAATTCAAAAACCTGGACTTACGAGTGCCACAAACCACATAGCAAAGTCAATCAAACCGTTCCTAAAACGCTTCGTCAAGTGGAAATAATCATCCCCTTGATGATTTGTCATTTGTATATTTCCGTATTATTTTTTCTGAAATTTTGGACAATACAACCGTTGGGATTACCACTTGCATCCCAACTTTGAATACCCAATTACTTCCCGAAGTAAGGATGAAGAACATATTTTAAATAGTCTGAAAGAGTTTAAAAAACGGCAACTGATAATAAAATTGTATAGAAGCGTTCGGTCACCTTAAGTTACGTCCTTTTAAACTTGTTTGAAATTTGCTTCTTTTGAGTTTGGTTTCTAATCAACACTAAAAATGTTATACAGACAATTTGGCAATTTTGCCGTTGACGTCACCCGATGAGAAACTTTTGGCAGACACTTCTGTGAAAGTTAAGTATCCGTCAGTATCAGGAACGCAATTTTCTTGCGTGTTCTTCTTTATTGCGTTATATTTAAGCAATTGAGTTTTAGTTTTTTTGTTTTGTGCTTTTAAAATGGCTGAAAGTACCGTCTTTAATACACCTGATATTCTTCATCACATTTCCAGCACAAGATTATAGGCTGTCAGTAGCCAGGAGACATTTTGAGGGCGATTTAAGTAAAAGCCAGCTAGTGATCTTTTCATCTGCTGAAAGAGACTCCACATTCCCTCTAACGAAACCACGACGTTCATTTGATGAAACTCATTGCTGTGGCTGGTAATGGTGATCTAAGTCTCTACTTAAACGTACTTGGTATTACATGACACAGTGAATCCTTGTTGTACAAACAAAACTTCACAAGAAGTATTAGTTCAAGCGGAGACGATTGGAAGAGATCCCTCAAAACAGAAATTGGTTCGTTACAGATACATGGCATACGCTACTTGCAGGGCCTCAAGTAAAATTTCAGAGTCTGTGATGGCCACAACTCAATCGATAATTTACAAGAAACCCCGTCACATGTTGAAATTAGGAGTACCTGTTGAATAAGGACAAGCTGTTAGTAACCTTATGACTCTTTCAGATTGCCGATTGTAACGCAAGAAAATGTTCGTCTTATTCAGAAACACTGGCTACCGCCCCTATGCAACCACCGCCAGTACCATATTCTAAAGTTTAGTAGGTCTATCATATTTGGTTGTCGAATTCTTAACGAATGCTGGTCGGAAATTTCCAGCGATATCTTGGTAAACTTAGTAATTGTTCCGATAGGCCATTCTCTTCGCTTTGCTATAGTCACAGATTATTTTTTTCGAATAACAAGAATTACCTGAGCTCGTTGGTACTTCGTTGACACGGTCTGAATACTTCCAGTGTTCTTTGGGCCTTTTTGGTCGAGCTGTAGGTATATATATAGTTCTTATTTTAATGCATCACAATTTAATTAGTGCTAGTTTTACAGTCAACATTATGAACACCCCAGAAGATAACTCGGAAAAACACTGCAACTACCGTTGTTAAAATTATATTTCTCAAATTTTAGGGTTACCCTCCTTTTGAGCCTAATTTTACCCCACTATTACAAAAAACTGAACAAACAAAACAGTGTCATTTCATTCTTGAATACATGACTGTCTTAAATTCAGTTAGGTTCAAGGCTACTATGGGTTCCTTTAATAACCTATTAAGGCACCTCTCACATCAGCAGTAAACGATTATTATTTAAAATTTTAAATTTGCAATTACGTAACTTAAAATTTTGTCGACATTGTTTCATTAAAAAATTGCCAAATATATGGTCACTGCCGGGTCTGGGGGCAGAGTCAAAACCGCCCCGCCTTTCTTCATAGGCTCCTCTATTTAAGGAAGCCGAAAGAATTGGGACACCCGTCGTGTTAAAAATTGAAGCCAATTTTGCTCAACCTTCCTCTCTTTAGGCCCCGCCAGGGTAACCCCACGGGAGCCATCTAGTAGTCGAAAAAATAAACTTTTTAAAAAACCCTGTACGTTTCTTTGTTTTTGTAATAGTGGGGTAAAATTAGGCTCAAAAGGAGGGTAACCCTAAAATTTGAGAAATATAATTTTAACAACGGTAGTTGCAGTGTTTTTTCCGATTTGTAACGAATGCCAAGCACGTGAGGTATATTAAAATAGGGAAACAGTGTTGTTCAATCCAATATTCAAGGGGAAAAGTAGTACAAGGAAACTTTTTTAAAGCGCACCCAAACTTTAAGGGAAAATTAAGAAATAATTCATGGGACACCGGAAAAGCTGTATCAAATTATGGAACAAGGTTCCAAGCGATTGTGTGATTTAAATAATTTTTTATCCCGAGAAGCACGCAGTCAGTAGGGAAACTGGAAAATGACTGAAAACCCTCAAACACCTTTTGGGCTGACCCCTATCGACAGGCAGGAGCTTAGCTTCTGACGATTTCTCTCAGGCTTATGGAACCGAGTTCTGTATTTACTTCGCAATCTGTCACACGTCGCACGTCGCTGACGATGTTGCTTTTTCTTTTTTTCCTTACACGCAGTGGATTCTGCAACTCCCATGGTTTCAGCAACCAAACTGTTGTTTGCATTAGGTTGGCAATCATAATGAATCTCAACAGCTATAAATTCAGTGCATCCCTGAAGCATTTTTCTGTAAAAATCAATAGTTTGTTTTGGTCGGATTGGCAAAATTCTGCATTCAACTTCGGCATAGAAACTGCAAGGGGCGTTGAGGTTACTTATCAAAATATGCAAGAAGGTTCTTGTTTTATTAATAAAAAATAAATTATGATGAATTAAGAGCTGAAATAACTACATAAAATCACCATAAAGTACTTCTCTTGAAACACAAGATAGATAATCAAAATAATGGTTTAGCTGATTATAATTTTGAAAAATACATAAGGGGTAATGCAAATTCAACTTGAATTCGTCTCAGAAACAGGTTCTAGAATACCATCGTGCTCTTGTGCAGTACGCATCAAGAATTTTTGGATTTCTTGGGCTTGGTGGCAAACCGGTGAAAACTGCAATGCGTTTGAATAGATCATTATTACTTTGATATTTGAAAATTATAATTTAAGGGCAATTATTAAAAAGTAGGGAAAATAATAATGATTTTAATAAATTATTTTAATATCAATGAAGGTGTCATCGTAGCAATCGATGACAACAAACGAATGTTTCTGCAGAAACATATTGCGACGCATCCCCAAAAAAGTAAACAACGGGGCAATCTTTTTTTTTATCGTGCAGTGTTTGATAGAATTGGGAGGCACTGGATCAAACGGAAACAATGGCCTGAAAAAAAATAACGCATTAAATCCACGACAGACACACATATAGGGCTCTTCTGAACCTCTTTTTTTTCCCCATTATCTGACCACGCAGCATGGCGATGTTCTTTTTCAATAACCTTGGGATAGTCCGACACCCAAACAAATGAGGTCCCAACTCCCAAAGAGCCACAAAAAGTAAACAAATAATACCTTTTCCTATAACTCGTCTGTTGTAGTTGTGCATTTGTGCATTTATGCATTTTTTCTATTCTTCGTAAGGCATGTATTATTGAATGTGATCACAATATCACTCGAATCGTCAATGATGGACCCTGCGATGAGATCAGTGTGTAAAATAGAATACTTTACTGACGATGTTTGGTTAACATCCTTTCGCTGTTTCCATAGTCAGCGAATAAAACTTCAGATTCGTTGATAAACTCTTCTATAATCTTAAAGCGATAAATATTTTTATCGATATTCCAACGGGCCACACGAAAATGCCCCAAATGAGTCTTGGCTTCGGTATACAGTAGCGCCGGATTGGGGTTCGTATAGTAAACCAACATCAGCTTAGACGCCATGTCATCCAGCCTCTCCAAAGGCACTCTTTCGAGCTGACAAACAAAAAAACACCGTGTTCTTCTTCTGCAGTAACGCATAAGAGTTCAACAGGAAATCGTTTTTACCTCTTCCAAATAATTATTGAAAAAAAATAAAATAAATATATTAGATTTTAAAAGTAACTTGCAATGACAAAAACAGAACTTACCTCTGTTACACATACCGGAGTGCCTATCTGTAAAATTTTGATGGTATAACACGTTGTTTCGCGAGAAAAAAGCGATAATCCCGTATACTGCGTCCAGTATTGTCGTAAATGTTATCTTTCTGATAGTTGAACTCGTATTTCACAACTTCGAGTTCGAGACAATGCACATCATTTACAAAAGATGTGAAAACTTCATTCAGGCCAATCAGATTGGCAATGGATACTTCTTCTACACCGAAGAACGATACGGGATACAAGAAAAGGTTAGGGATCAGGATAACATAACACCAACCCTAGTAGTAGGGGTGGTGTATAGTTGGATCGGTGTAGTAGCTCTGTGTAGTATGATCGGTGTGCCAGGGGGGAGTGATCCCACTTGGGGTAAATCTGGTCAATGAGAGAAAAGGCGGCTGTGCCGGCTTGATTAGTGAGAATAAAAATTGCATAGAACTTGACGTGCCCAAACACACGTGTGTAGGACAATTAGACTAGTGCCGAGTAAGTCCAGTGATCAATTTGTCCAATTGGTTGTCGTGAAGTGATCATTTAATTAAAATTTGAAAGGTTGTCGTCCCAATCGATTACAATTAAGTCAGGAAAGGTAACAGTGATTATTACAAAATTAAAATAAAATGCCCTTACATGAACATTATAAAGGCTCTCATCAACCACAGTTTCTGTCTTGCGTTCTGCATTGCATTTTGTACTTTTTTTTAAATAAGAGGGGCCTAGGGCTGCTTGAATTTTAATGTCACCAGGCTTATTATCACTCATATCTCAATAGACTATTGTAGGATTTTCCGCGTTTCTCCTCTACGTCACGGAATAACGACGGCATTGTTGGATCTTTGTTTCATCACATCCTATTTTGTGTTTCATACGGTAATTTAAATGAATTTTTTTCGTCGATGAATTAAAACTTTCGGAAACGTAGTGTGATAAAAAGTTATGCGGGTGAATTGGTTAAAAAAGTCGTCCCGTTTTTATCCTTCCCTTTAATTGACTGATTTTTTTCTTCCAATTGAATTCCCTGGTCTGGTAATTAAATATTTGAAATACCCTCCTTGGCGCCATTAAAAATCATCAGCTCTCCAAGGGTCTTATTTAACATAACTAATCAATATTCACGTATTTACTAAATAGAATTCGAAAAAGTGCTTGAATCCTCCTTCGGTTGAAAAAAACGGGTTTCAGAAAATAAGTCTTGCATCTGCAAACATTTTCTAGCTAACCTCAGTAATTTCGGGCTTCAAAATTTGAGTTCGCACTCGAGTCCTTTCGATTTAACACAAAACATTCCAATAACGTACTTCTTCTTTGGTCTGCGACACAACCAAATTATAGTTCAAAAAAATAGGAGTACAACAGTTAATTTTCTGGAGACAACCACTCAACCACCCACTTTATCTTAGCCTTTCCTATTTTTCAAGTTGATGATCGGTACCTCTTGATCATTTTTTTTACCATTCCTTTTCTTATGCTGAAGGCGAAAAAAAAACGTTCGATCGTAGGAATGCAGAATTTTGGATTTTCCATTCGGACTCGAACTGATCAGTCTACAATTGAATGCCAGTTTGAGTTGGTCCAAGATTTTCTTCATTGATCTTGGAGGGTCCCCTAGGTTTGGCTACGCTACAGAATCCGGTTGGCCATTTAATTTTGTTTTGAAGAACAGGACCAATTACTTCGTTATGGAGTAGAGGTAGAGATCATTGCCGACGCAGTGACGGAGTACTTTGCCAGCAGAAGTGGAGAAGAGGCCTTAGTTGCACGTGAAAACGTTCCATAATCCAGCTAAGAATTTTTAGATGCCAAAAACGAGCCCAAGAAACTATGAAGTTCCACGAAGAGAAACAGCGAGTGGCCGAAGCACCGAAGAAGGGAAAGGAGGAGGCTAAGCAAGCCTTCCAGGCCCTACCAATGGAAAAAGAAGGCTTTGACAAGCATCCTAATAGCAGGAACCTTTCTTCTGTTCCTCATATTTCACATCGGGAATCAAAACGAGCACACGATCCAAACGATGGGATGAATAAACCTCTAGAGGTCACGTTTGATCATCGACACTCACCAGAACACGTGAAATTTGGAAATATATTCGGACGAGCGGTAGACTGGTTTGAATTGATTGAGCTCTTTCATGCCCTTGGATGTCGCGCCAGCAAGTTCCCAGGTGAAAAGTTATCGATTCTAAAGGGGAATGTGCGAGGTGAGACGGTGGACATCGTCTATGGACTCGACGGTGGTGAAGATGCACAAAGATGCTTTATATCGGACGAAGACGACGTGTGATAGCCGATTAGTTATGTGGGCCACTCACCTCCAAGTGCTGGACCGCGTGGAAGCCCCAAAAGAAGACCCAACATCCTTCCGTCGTTATGCAGAGAAGATACAGGCCCATCTCCTTAATTTTAGCTGCATAGACGAATCCGGTCATGCTGACATAATCGAGTACTTGACAAAGAAACTCTGTATCCAATACCGTCTCTCATGGAATGGTGGTCGTCGAGGTGGCCTGGAACGCTAAAAAATAAATGGGTTTGGTGTTTATTTGTGTTCAAGGGCCTCTGCCTACCAAAACGCATATTCCATTGCAGTCAACCAATACCAGAAAGCCAACAACTCTTTATGGCAGCCCCGGCAGCATCTACAGCATCCCAGGAAGCGATAATGTGCAGAACTGCAAACGTATCATGGTGCTGGATTTACTTAAAAAAAACAAAGCAAACCTAAAGCAGACAGAAGGACTGAAGACATGTCTTTTAAATGCAAATTCCCTCACCGCCTTCACACTTGTACGTTCTTCAAAAATTTCTCGGTAGAAAAGTTGACAACTTTCGTGGTAGGACGAGACCTCTGTAAGGTGGAATTATTTGGTAATTGTAGACAGGATATTTGCCGAGGATAGGTTATGATTGGCATGACGATTACAGGAGGCATGACGATTCATAGGCTAGCAGAAAGATACAATAGATCAATATGTGCTTTAGGTTGTAAATGCATGCAGTTACTATCATCAAAAATAATCAGTTGCAATCATCAAACACAGCAGAAACTGATAAGATGAAGTTGGTATTCGCTCGAGTGGTTTATTAAAGTATTACATAATTATGCTATTCTGCCCTGAATAAATTTTGAATGGGGTTTCCATCAAGTGCTTGGTGTTTGGCAAAAGTGCTGTCAACCAAACATCGTCAGTAAAGTATTCTATTTTACTTACTGATGGAACGGGCATAGTAAAGGTTGAAGGTTGAGGACAACCTGGTTTGGCCTTATTTGAATCTTTTTGTGTTTTTATTGTTTGTCATCACTCGTTTCTCTTTAATTAATTTAACCTAATTAATACGGGGTATATTATTTAAAAATAGGTCGGTTTATGTTATAGATTTTCTACCTTTTCCATAAGGAATATCAACAAGAATTTTTTAAATTTTCATGGTGGACCAATCCCCTTTACTTATCTGTGGGGTCATCCTCCAAGGTATAATTGCTGATCCTGATTGTGAAATCAAAATACCATAAACGGGATTTTATACCACTAAGGGAGTTCCATAAAAAGGACAAATTAATTCTTATTTAATGCTTTTTTGGTTTAATAATAACAGATGATTATACATAATTTCTTTTATTAGGGGAACCGTTCACATCGCAGGGGCCGTCATTGACAATTCGGTGATATCGTGATCACAGTCAATAATTATAATTCAAAAACTCCATTCCACTTTTACAGTGTTGACACATTATTTATTAGCTTTTCTAAGTCTTTTTCGCGCCTAGCGCGCCCAACACCCTCAGACCATTTTTAGCTTTGTCTGAGTACGGTCATGGATACTCCCGGCTCGCCTTTTAGCGACGGCTCGTATTCCATCGATTCGGGAGTTAACCAAGATTTACAAAATAGGCCGAAACGTCCGCGTTCTCGATCTTCATCTAGAACGCCAAATCGTTCTAGGTCTCGGTCACGTTCACGTGATCGCTATCGTCGCAGAAGTAGAGAAAGAAGACGGCGGTTTAGATCAAGTTCAAGAGATCGGCGTGGCAGGTCACGCCGAGATAGTAGAAGCAGATCAAGATCCCGTCGGACCGAAGTTTCATCTCGCCCTCGTCCATCTGCGCCTCCACCCCCGGTGGGGCCACGTGCTTTTCCAAAGGAAGCTTCGGCACAACTCGCATCCTGGATGTCGGTGGGCCAGAATGCCGCTCAAACAAGAGAATTCAGGGAACTTTTCAAGCCAGTGTTTGAAGACGACTCGTTCCAGCTATCCTGTCCAAAGATGGATGACGTGGTGGAGCGCCAGATTGTTCGCAGCAGGCACGGGAAATACATTGGTCAGAGGGAGCTGATCTGGAAATCGACTCAAGTGAAGGTATTAGACGTTGCTAGGCCATTGATTTCGCTCTGAAGTCGCATCGACCCCGCCACTGAAGAAGGTGGAATGTTGGAGAACGCAATACGGTTATGGGTGGAAGCCCATTTCTTTATCTCTAAGAACAGAAGAGCGAACGTGATGAATAGCGTGTACCCAAGATTCAAGAATTTGCTGAAGGATCCCTCAAAATTTTCTCCGTCGGAGGTTAGTCATCTTTTCGGCCCGACGTTCACATCGGCCCTTTTGCAAGCGGCTGACGAGGACGCAAAACTACAGAAAGTAGCTTCATCGGGTAGGAGCGGAGGTTCAAGCCAGAAATCAACACACGGCCGGTCGTCGATGAGCAGATAGGATAAACCAGAGTAGCCACGATCAGGGACCTCTCGTCAAGGAGAGTCGAAAGGGAAGCACACGTATCAAACGCGGTATGTTAGAGGTTCTCCTCATTCATTTTTTTCTGTCGATCGTTTGACGCCATGCGCAAGTATGGAGAATTCTCTACTTACTTGTTCAACAAGTGCAAATGCTCCCCCTCTATTTCCATCATCCAACGCGGAGGATCAATCAGTTGGCACTAGACTTAAATTATTTTCGAAAGAATGGCGGTCGGTCACCAACGACCCGTGGATCTTGCAAATTGTAGATTCAGGTTTTCGCATCGATTTTATTTCAAGGCCCTTTCAGTCAGCTGACCCGGGAGAATGCTCAATGAGCCAGCAAATGCAGGCAGTTTGCGACGAAGAAGTTTCAAACTTACTTAGGAAAAAGGCCATCTCGTTAGCTTCAAACACCCCAGGTTTTTTCAGTAGAATTTTTGCAATTCCCAAAAAATCAGGAGGCTATAGGCCAATTATTAATCTAAAAAATCTTAACCAGCATATTCATTATTCCCACTTTAAAATGGAAGGACTCGATATCGTAAAAAATTTGCTGAAAAAAAGGGGACTGGATGGCTAAACTGGATTTACGTGACGCATACCTCACAGTGCCGGTGTGCAACGCCCATCAGCCCTTTTTAAGGTTTCGGTGGAAAGGGATAGCCTATCAGTTTTTGTGCCTACCCTTCGGTCTAGCTCCAGCTCCACGTGTCTTTACCAAAATCTTAAAACCGGTAATGGCGGCCTTGCGATCTAGAGGAATCAGGGTGATTATATACCTTGACGACATGCTTTTCCTGAACGAAGAAAGGGAGGGGCTCGTAGCGGATGTCAAGATGGCGTCGGATCTACTTCAAAGGTTGGGTTTTCTCATCAACTGGGAGAAATCTCTCCCTACCCCCTCTCAGTCACTGGAATTTTTGGGAATGATCGTGAATTCCCTTTCTCTTGCTTTTATTTTGCCTATGGCAAAAAGAGAAAAGACACGCAAATTGTGTGTTCAGGCTCTAACCAAAAACAGGATTAAATTGAGGGACTTAGCAAAGGTGATGGGCAATTTTTCTTGGGCCATTCCGGCCGTTCCATTTGCGCAGGCCCACTACAGGAAAGTCCAATCGGATCTAATTTGGATGTTGGGCAAAAATGGGGGCAACTTTGAAAAGTATTTATCGTTATCGGAAGAAGCGAGGGACGACCTCAGCTGGTGGGTAAAAAGCATGGACTCATCACAAGGAAAGATTATTTTTTATGGTGAGCCGGACATAATAATTTTTTCGGACGCTTCTCTCTCCGGTTGGGGCGCTGTGTGTAACGGAGTTACAGCTCGAGGGCCCTGGTCTGCCAAGGACGTGTCACGACATATAAACGAATTGGAGTTACTGGCCGCGTATTTTGCGCTCCAATCGTTTACTGCCACGTCAGCCAACATTGTTGTATCCTTACAAATGGATAATAGTACGGCGGTGTGTTACGTTAACAAAGGGGGAGGCACCCGTTCAAAATCTTTATCTCTGCTGGCCGGCTTAATTTCATCTTGGTGTGAGAGTCGTGGTATTGCAATTCATGCAGGGTATTTGCCTGGCCATCTCAACGTGATAGCCGACCGGGAATCCAGAACGAGACCAGACAGCAGCGACTGGGCATTGGATCAAGATGTCTTCGCGAAGTTGAACCCCCAGTGGGAGTGCCAGGTGGATCTATTTTCAGCGGCATGGAACAGCAAGCTTCCGAAGTTTTACGCTTGGACTCCGCAGCCAGGAGCAACCGGAATAGACGCATTCTCGGTGGGATGGAAAGACCAAAAAGCCTATGCCTTCCCCCCTTTCGGAATTCTTCCGAAGAGCCTGGCCAAAGTTCGCAGGGAGCAAGCAACTATTGTCCTGGTGAGCCCATATTGGCCCAGCACTCCATGGTTTCCGCTGTTGCTGGAACTGGCAGTGGACGTCACGAGAGTTCTTAGGCCGTCCAAGAACCTGCTGACATCGCCAGAAGGTCTGGCGCACCCGCTCCCTCTTCTGCTGATCGCGTGGAGGTTATGCGGCGACGTTTTTCAAACCAAGGCCTTTCGGAAGAAGTGGTCCAGCTTTTGCTGGAAGGAACGCGTAACACCACACGATCTACTTATCAATCCGCCTGGGGCAATTGGGTCGGTTGGTGCCGCAAACGGGATCTGGATCCCGTGTCAGCTTCTGTGAATTCCGTGCTGGAATATTTGACGGGCCTTCAAGCAGCGAAATTTTCCTACAGTCTCATCAACATCCATAGGTCGATGCTGTCGTCGACGTTGAAGCGATATGGCACCATACCGATAGGACAGCTGCCGTATGTGAAGCAGTTGCTGAAAGGCGTTTTTAACCGCAACCCACCCCGTCCAAAATATTCCAATACGTGGGATGTAAAGGTGGTGGCGTCGTTGTTGGCTTCTTGGGGCCCAAACGACCAGTTGAATTTGACTCAGTTGTCAAAAAAGCTAGCGACGCTTTTGGCGCTCGCAACATTTCTCAGAGTTTCAGAGTTAAGCTCTATTCTCCGTCAGTCGGTGTCCTTTTCGGCGTCTCTTTTTCCCTCGGTCGGTCGGTCGGTCGGTCGGTCGGTCGGCCGAGGAAAGCTCAACGCAGTAGTGCTCTGCGAACAATTTCGGTTGGCAAACTCAGCGACCCACTCTTATGCCCGGTTCAATGCTTGGGCTACTACATCTTCATGACAGATGTGAATAGAAACGAGAATAACAACGTTTTTCTCCTTGTAGGGGCCATTGCCCTTTTCAAACACGTCTCTTCCAGCTCCATAAGCCGCTGGATCAGTGGCTCTCGGAAAAGTGGAATGGAGTTTTTGAATTATAATTGAACAATTGCTCGAGGGATCGCTTTACCGATCCCTATGGGCAATTATAATTATAAGATAAAAACGGAATGAGACTTTTACAGTCTATTCCCAGAACCCACCCACCCAGATCTGATTAAAAGTCTCTTTAATGTTTTTGCTATTCTACTCAAAACAGGAGTAAGGGTGTAGGACGTGGTGGTCAAGGCCAAAGGATTGTCAAGGAATCGGCGAATGGAGTTGGAGTCTGTCAGGAGTATCAAGAGTCCATCAGAAGTTATCTCATGTTTTCAGTTCAATTATATCGCCCAAGAATTTTCGTCTGTTATTTTTTGTGTATCTTGACTGCCAAAAAATTTGTTGTCCGCACTCAGAAGCTACAGGTCTGAGGGTGTTGGGCGCGCTAGGCGCGAAAAAGACTTAGAAAAGCTAATAAATAATGTGTCAACACTGTAAAAGTCTCATTCCGTTTTTATCTTAGAATTATAATTGCCCATCGGGATCGCTAAAGCGATCCCTCGAGCAATTGTTCAATTCTTGCCTTACGAAGAGAGACATAACTATCACAGACAAGTTAAAGGAAAATGTATTATTTATTTATTTTTAATGGCTCTTTGGGAGTTGGGACCTCATTTGTTTGGGCGATGAACTATCACAAGTTTACAGAAAAAGAACATTGCCATGCTGCGCTGTAAGATAATAGGGCAAAACAAAAGAGGTTTAGAAGAGCCCCATTATGCCTGGTATGGTTTTAATGAGTTATTTTTCTTCCAAGCCATTGACGATCTTTGAGCGACACCGGTGATCTTTGAAGGCGTCCATCTACATCTCCATCATCGCGTGAATCGATATGTTTGTCAACTCTCGGTAGAGTGGGCAGCAGATTGTTTTTTACGGGATAGTCAACCCTTGATAGGATGGTCTGACTTCTTCACACCACTTCCATCTACATCCGAAATCAGCCAATATCACACCAACACCTTCGCCATCATCATTGACTGACACACCATCTTTCCCACACGCCAACATGGAGAGAGCCTGTGCCAACAGCGCCTGTAGCAACTCCTTCACCAGCAACAACAAATATAAGAAGTTTTGTCCCACACTCTGCTACCCATCTGTCATCGCCCGTGCGGCTGCTAAAGTAGCCGAAAAAAAATGGGGCCCTGGCGGAAATGGCCGACAGCGTCTCTCCGGTCGCTGCTAATGCTACACCGGCTCCTTCTGCTGCGCCAACCTACTATGATTCGCCCGATAACATCTCTACCCCGCAAGACAGGGGATGATTCTTGGATCCCCTCACCACGGTGCGCTCTGGCAGACCCAGACGAGTTTCTGTTCCTACCTCCATCATTCATACAGCTAGCATCCCGCTGGCAGGCGTTGATGCACCACATCTGGCTCTTTCTCCTTCTCACGTCTGGCCACACTCATCGCCTCCACCAACAAGACGAGCTCCTTCTCCACCTGCCATCAATCTACCAGCATGCGTCACTCATCAAGGCCCTGCCGTTCCATACCAGCCAAACACTTCTCCACAATTTCCACTCGGGTCTTCGCCTACTACGACCTCCGACGCATCCAGTCCCTCTCTGGAGCTAGGAGTAGACGATCTGGACGCTTGCTGGCAGCTTGCTTGACGACGAAGACGGTTCATCTCCTGCCAGCCTCTTTTACGAACACTGGCCTCCTGTAATTTTGGCGTGCTCCTCCAAGGCTGAGCTGGACACGATCGCGTCCGATTTCGCTGCCAACTGCCACTCCCTCACTTCAAAAGAGAACCCACCTAGTAGTGGGACCACTCGTCCTCCTCGTCTTCCTCAGACGTCTCCTCCTAGCTCTAGTACACACAGACACCAGTCTAGGCAGCAGCAGCGAATCCGTCGCAAGAACAACGCCAAACGATGGGAGGCGGCCAGCAAACTCCAAGCTCTCTTCAAGAGGACAACCTACGAGCAGCCTCGCTTTCCGGAATCTGACATCATGGAAGCTAAAGCGACGTATGACGCTTGTTCTTGGGCTCCTCTGTCTGACGACGACTTCTCCCTGCTTGTACTACCACCTTCGAGCCAGGAAGTCGCGCACAAGCTCAAACGGGCCTCCAACACTTCTCCCGGAGGTGATGGCGTCGACTACAAAGATATTCTTCGTCTGGACGCGTTCGGTGACTGCTCGAGCTCCTTTATTACGCAGTTTGGCACCTCGGTTTAGGCGCCTCCCGACTGGCAAAAGATTCGGACATCTGGATCAACGCTCGAGCCACTCAACTCCTTGATAGCAACGACCCGGTGGTCCACCTCACTGCCCGATCCCAGCTTAGCCAAAACATCTCCAGGGGTTTCAATGGCAATCCGCCCGATCCACTGCCTCTTTCCAACTACCTCTCTGAATCGGTCGAGGGCAGACTCCATGACACCCGCTTCTACTAGTGTGGCTCCAATACCTGGTCGGGGCCAGGAAGTCAGCCCGAAGGTTGGAAGTTAGGGTTGACGTATCCGACGATGAATCGACCAAAGTGATCGCCGACGACGTCTCCTGCCTCTCTCTGAAAGCTGTAAGGGGCCTCCGCACAGTCATCCGGAAGCGCTGGACAATCTCCCTCACAAATGCCTTGCATCAGGGCAGGGTAGCAAGAGGGCTACTACTCGACCCATCGAATGACATCGCCCGGCTATCATCTCATCAGACCTGCCTCAATTTCAACGAGTGGAATGTCATCCACAAGAGCCGCCTCGGCCTACTTCCGCTTCTCGGGAATCCTGGTTGTTCTTCTCCCAACACCAAGTGCAGGAGGTGCAAGGTTGATGCCGAGACCACCTCACATGTAGCCAGCCACTGTCGCATTAATCTACCGGCTATTGGACGCCAGCACGAACTTGTACTTGCTGAGATTGTCAAAACCATCAATAGGGCCATGCAGCGACTGTGAACAGAGTCTTCCCTGGCTCTACCCTGAGGCCGTACAGTCATCTACTTGGCTGACCCACCAATAATAATCGATCTCATCATCCCCTTCGATGCTCCTGAGTCTCTTGACGCTGGCCATGCCAGGAAAATAGAGAAATACAGCTGCCTGGAGCTCACTCTAATCTTCGTTATTGGCGCCTTGGGATCTTGGCTGCCATCGAACAACGCAGTCGCCACCGCTCTCAGCATTCCTCCGGCTCCTTGGCGCCGCCTTCGGAGGAAGTGCCGACTGATGGTCATCCAGGGATTAGTCTCCATTACTCATCGCCACATCCGCGGCAACGAGGATGAACAGGAAGCCTCTACTCCGACTCCTTAATGAGATTGTATGTAATGATGTTATGTATTGTATCCCTAGTGGAGTTTTGTCGGGTCAATACTGGTGTTAAACTGGTTTGGATTCCCGGTGTGAGGTTTGATACCGGTGTTTTACACCGGTGTTACACCCACTTGTTTTGCGTGACAGGGCGCGTTTCACACGAGTATTCAGAACCATTTGTTTTTAGTAATTTTTGGGGTGTGTCATACTGGTTTAATTCCAGAGTTTTATACTAGGGCCATTCTCGTATTGATTCCATATTTTTTTTGTCTTTTATTGTGCTATTTCATATATATTTCTTTATTCTGATTTATTTAATTAGAGTTCGCTTTATTACAATATTCTATTTTTTTTGTATCCTCATAATCATCAATGTGTAATTTGAATTTGAATGGTCCGCCATGTATAATTATTCTTTCAATACCTGACATATTGAGAAAATATATCATGATAATGTCAAAAGATCAATCACACAACATTTCTTAATGTTAGATGTCATGGAGGGGAGTTAATTTCGCCACTATTTATATAGTTTTCTTATTAAAAAATGTGGCTAACGAAAGTAAAGCATTTCGTTCGCTTTTAAAGATATCAGATTATAAACTAATTCAAAATATTTTGCATTAATAATCTCAAAACAATTTAGTTTATAAAGTTCATTTGTCAAACCAATGATATGGTGTAGTAGTTTTGGTAAAACTATATTTTATTAAGGATAATACCATTGACGTTCAATTCGTCAGGGGACCAATTGCTATCTTTCATAATTGTGAAATATTTATAAGTGTTAAAGGAAGTACACCAGAATAACACCAAGATTAGTCTGATGTGAAAAACTGTAACTGCCGAATGAAAAAAAGTGTTTAAAAACAAATAAACCAGGAATAGCGGTTTTGAATACCGATACAACATCTGAGTTTCATACTGGTGTACATAACCACGAATGACCCTCAATACTTAGAGTTAAAAATATAATTTTCTTGAGTAAGTAGTACTCTGATGAAACTCAGCTCAAACTGGTTTGAAAACTGAAGTCTCAAGGAACAAAATAATAGGGGCTTTAAAGGACAAAGAGGGGGCGTTTTTTTACTTATAAAAAACTGTCTGAGTTACGGATACCGATTTCAAACGTCATAAAAGGGGTTTCAAATGGGTTTGCCACTCCATACTCATTTTACACCCAAAAGCTCCGCTAGGGATGTACCTGATCTGCATTTTATAGTGTCTCCTTCTTCATCTGTATATCATTCTTATTGTATCATTTCTCGCCTATCTTCACCTACTTAAGTGTCATTCCCCATCGTATTATTACTCCTCCATGCTAATGATATGTCTTTGTCACGCCGTCGTGAAATACAGTTCTATGTCTTGGGAGATGAGTGATAATACGCCTGGTGACATTAAAATTCAAGCAGCCCTAGCCCCCTCTTATTTAAAAAAAAGTACAAAATGCAATGCAGAACGCAAGACAGAAACTGTGGTTGATGAGAGCCTTTATAATGTTCATGTAAGGGCATTTCATTTTAATTTTGTAATAATCACTGTACCTTTCCTGACTTAATTGGAATCGATTGGGACGACAACCTTGCCAATGTTTGAAACAATACTTGGAATAGTTGGACCTGTAGTCGATTTCTACGATGCGATATTTGAACTTGAAGAATACTACGTTTCAATTATGTCATTTGAAGATACTAAATTCGTGAACAAACTAAACAAAATTCGTAACAATTATTCCACTATTCTAAATGATTTACGAAAGGAAAACACTTTAGAATCATGACGGATTTTTGTGAAAATTTATTGCTGCTGGAACCACATATTTCAAAACGCTAAGCTTAGACTGAAATAAGTATGTGTGAATAGCAAACGTGAAGTTCGGAAAATAAGACATCAGGGACCTTTGGTGTCAGATATTCAACATTGCAATGATCTTCTTAAGATGTAAAATCGTACGTATCATTTACTACTTTGGGCATTTTTTAAAAATCGCAATAACGTTACTATTATAATTCTAGGAGTTCACAAACTATCTTCAAGTTTTAATATTGATTGTCCATAAATATTTTGGCCATCTTGGATAGTGGGTAATTCATAACCATGGACTTGGCATGGCAAAGTCAATCAAACCGTTCATAAAACGCTTTGTCAAGTGGAAAGAAACATCCACCCGATGATTTGTCATTTGTATATTTCCGTATTATTCTTTCTGAAATTTTTTACGATACGACCGTGGGGATTACCATTTGCAGCCCAACTATGACCACCCAATTACTTCCCGAAGTAAGGAAGGAAGAATATATTGTCACGTGCTAACTAAGCGACGTGTATTGACGGTATCACTGCTACAAAAGAACAGTCCCGGCATAGAGGCACTACACACTTATATACTAGCCGGGCCGGATGGCGATGGCGGATGCACTACCGGTTAGCCTGAATACCAGCCGGATCGTGTAGCGTGGTCATTGGCCAGCGACACACGACCGGTTGGACTACATACCAGTAGTCTCCGATAGCGTGGTCAATGACCACGCGACAATATTTTTAATAGTCTGAAAGACTTTAAAACCGGCAACTGAATCGGAAAAATTTCACTAGTTACTTAGTTTTATCACTTAATTCTTATTTTTATAGTGTCTCGCTTTTTAAAGGAGCTGACAATGGCCCTTCAAAAAAATTAGCCAATGGGAATTACTCAAAGCACGTAAGAACGAGCATTACGAGTTATCGCAAATGTTTTACCGTTACACCATGTTCCCATGCTTCTTACAGGAGATGGCCGTGTAAATATTCAAATCGGAAATTTTGAAAAAGATGGATACTCCGGATAAAATGCCTTCTGGCTACTGTGGGGGGTTTGGAGGTTTGGGAGAATTGAGTTTCTTTGAACTAAAGGGAGGATCAATGCTTTGGGGCCGCACTTTCCTTCTCCTACCCACCCGGGTCATCTCACTTTGAAAACCCACTCTAAAAGCTGTGACAAGCCCTTACGGCCGAATCCAACGGGGTGACGGTACCTTCTCCTCTTAGACCATGATTAGGTTGGCAATTATTATAAATCTCAACAGCTATAAATTCAGTGCAGACCTGAAGCATTTTCTGAAAAAATTAATAGTTTGTTTTGGTCGGGTTGACAAAATTCTGGTGGGAGACAATACTACAAGACCTTTCTTTATGCAGTGTTTATGCTATAGAGGCCTTACTGACACAAACTGCGGCATAGAAACCGCAACGTTGAGGTTACTTGTCAAAATAGGCATGAAGGTTCTTGTTTTTATTAATAATAAAAAATAAATTATTATGAATTAAGAGCTGAAATAACTACATAAAATCACTCGATTAGCAATCTAACGCTATAATGTACTTATCTTGAAACACAAGATAGATACTCAAAACAAAGGTTTTGCTGATTCTAATTAGGAAAAATCCATAAATAAATTGGGGTAATGCAAATTCAACTTGAATTCGTCTCAGGAACAGGTTCAAGAATACCATCATGCTCCTGTACAGTACGCATCAAGAATTTTTGGATTTCTTGGGCTTGGTGGCAAACCGGTGAAAACTGCAATGCGTTTGAATAGATCATTATTACTTTGATATCTGACAATTATAATTTAAGGGCAATTATTAAAAAGTAGGGAAAATAAAAATGATTTTAACAAGATTCCTTCGGTAATGTCCTTCGGGGATTTTTTGTTAATCGCTAAGATACCAAATTTATTTATCCAAAAAATTTATATTCCATGAAAAGTCGTCTGGAAGACATGCAAAATGTAAGGGAATTTATGGTACACTATGATGGGTTGTAGAACAAATATAGCTAGATTAATTTTTTCAAAAACTTTAATACTATCAATAATATTATGTAATACTATCAATAATACTATGAATCTCCATTCAAAATACTTATGGGAAATTATTAAACACTTCTAAAAACATTAAACACGAAATTATTAAACACTTTTATTTACTTCTAAAAACATTGAATTGAAATTTAAAATGCCTGTTTGATGCCGTTTGATAGCAGTGATTTACACCTGTGTTACATCCATTTTTCTGCGTGATAGGACAGTTTTCACATGGGAATTTATAACTATTTTATTTTAGTAGTTATTTGGTTTGTTACACTGGTTTAATTCCAGAGTTTTGATTAGAACCCTTGTTTTATTACAATGTTCTTTATTTGTTTAATTCCCACTAATTACTATATTTGTATTACGAATTTTGAATGATGCGTCATTCGTCATTTTCATCATTTTATAATTTTATTAATGCCATGACATGACATATTGATTCTTGCATTGACACAATATCAATAGAGCACATGATTACTTTAATCATGATTGTCATGAGTTAGACTAAATCCAAAATTGAAAAAGTTTCATCACTACGTATATAGTTTTCTTATTGAAAAACATGGCTTAAGAAAGTAAAGCCATTCGTTCGTTTTTTAAGATAACATATTTTTAACGTATTCAGAATATTTTGCATTAATAATTTCGAAATAAACTAGTTTATAAAGTTCATTTCTCAAAAAATTGATATAGTGTAGTTGTTTTGGTAAAACTATATATTGGTCTAAGAACTAATTGATATCATTCATTCTGGGAACTAATTTTGTTGACAGAAACGAGGTTATGCAAATAAAAGCAACAAGAATTTCACTTACTAGGATTCGGCAACCAACTAGATAAGCAGTACGCAAATGAAATAAAATAACTGTAATAAAAACGAACTTAAAATACGACGTTGCTGTGCGCAAAATTATAATAGAATTTCGTACAAAATTTGGTGACAATTGGTCAACCAGGGGAGAAACGGATATCGAATAACAAATTGGACAATTTTGGACACAATACACCTTCTGAATACTACCCTAATACCCTACCCCCTAACCTATACCCTACCCTATACCCTATATATCCTTTAAGGACCTTCGTATATATATACCACATATATATATATATACCCTCAGGGATAAATGATTTTTACATCAATGACGGTGTAATCGTAGCAATCGATGACAACAAACGAATGTTTCTGCAGAAACATATTGCGACGCACCCCACAAAAGGCAACAACGGGGCAATCCTTTTTTTATCGTGCAGTGTTTGATAGAATTGGGAGGCACTGGATCAAACGGAAACAATGGCCTGAAAAAAAAATAACGCATTAAATCCACGACAGACACACATAAAGGGCTCTTCTGAACCTCTTTTGTTTCGCCGCATTATCTGACTACGCAGCATGGCGATATTCTTTTTCAATAACCTTGGAATAGTCCGACACCCAAACAAATAAGGTCCCAACTCCCAAAGAACCATAAAAAATAAACAAATAATACCTTTTCCTTTAACTCGTCTGTTGTAGTTGTGCATTTATGCATTTTTTCTTGTCTTCGTAAGGCATTTACTATTGACTGTGATCACAATATCACTCGAATCGTCAACGACGGCCCCTGTGATGAGATCAGTGTGTAAAATAGAATACTTTACTGACGATGTTTGGTTAACATCCTTTCGTTGTTTCCATAGTCAGCGAATAAAATTTCAGATTCGTAAGAGTGCCCAAAAGCTCAGTAGCTACTGAATCGACAATTTTCGAAAATTTTATTTTTAGCGCGAGCGCTTATTAAGTTTTTTATTTTTGCAATAGAGATTGGTTTTTATTGGCTTAACGCAAATTTAGCATTGGAGCCGTAAAATGAAATCGATTCCATTGCAGTATAATCAACAACTTTATCGATTTGCTTTTTAATGTTCAAACTGATTGTATGTTGAAAGCACTCTATACACAGTTTTTGGCCAACAATTTGTTGAGGAATGACTAATGTGTTTCGAAATAACGTGAGTGAAATTACCTTAGAGGCTGAGAATAATAAAATATAGTTGATATGGTGCGTAGATCAACTTACAATAACTGTTGATCTGCACTAGGTTAGGGCTGCTCTAGGCCTTTAAACCAAACATAAAGTAGGATAAGGCACGTGTGAAGAAGGATAGAAATCCTCATACTCAGAACCTTCCATACCTTCTTGACAGACGCAATTCTCGTCTTATCTGGTTTGACACCGACAAAACGTAACTTCTAAGAAATTAATGTGATCAAAAATCAGTCACCCATTTAATCTTCAGATGCCCAATCTACAAAACTTTTCCTCCACCCTTAAAAATGTACGTTTCCAAACAACCATATTATAATATATTAATTTATTATTTACATATTTACATATTTATTTATTATTATTATTATATTTTAACATAATACCCTCTCACCCTCGAAATCATGGGCAAAATATGCAAACCTACTGTTGGCCCTCAGTAATTTTGCTGTTTGAACAGGTCTCGACCACCATAACGTCCCGCAAAATCAGCACATGTAGAACTTCGACAGCTTTTGTAAAATATGCCTGTAGAATTCACAGACCACTTCTATTTTGAAAAAGATGTAAGTATTCCCTCTAGTACTATTTAAAAAGATTGTGTGCTGACCAGGTGGGACTCAAAATGTACAATAATTAAATCGATTCTGAAAAATCGTTTAGTCATTCATGGTTTACTAGTTTATTTTCATAAAATCGATCCTATGATTCTATAAATTCTATCTGATGGTGAAATTTACTTCTTGAAGCATCTCTTAACATTTTTGTTACCGTTCAAAACATGCACTGATTTGTTCCAAGGGGACCACTATCCAACTATTTCTCTTTTTTTGCCGATGTTGGAGAAACTCTCTTTGTCAGAAGAAGATCCGGTATAGACGTTAACTCAGAAGAAGAAGGTAGAATGGACGAAGATATTGATTTCTTGATGTATGACTTTGCCATTTTTGAAGAAAACGTAAGAAAATCCATCAAACCTCTTGGCATGATGAATTGGTTATATACACAGAGAGACAGATGAAGAACACGAGATTTAAGACTCGACTTAAGAACCAAAGTGTGTATGAACGAAATTGTGAAGTGTGACTAACTGGCAAACGTCAACTATTCTCAAAACGTCCAAAGTACACCCAGTAACAAGTTATCTTTATTAATCTTTTATCTCATTGCAAAAAAAATGCAGAAGACAAGATAAAGATAAGATAAATTGCATTTTCGTAATACCAGATAACGAGAAAAAGATACGAAACACTGACTATCAGACTTGCCGCGATCAATTGATCAGTTTTTGATTATCAACTTATAACCTTCCAGTTTACACAGTATATATATCTGCACAACGCGGAAAACAAAGTTTTTCGTCTAGCTTCTGGCCAGTGTTTGTTATGCAAGTTGCTTTTCTCGAAGCAGAAGCCCATTTCAAGTTAAATGCAGCCACCAGAATATCCAATATTAAGTATGATAGTTATCATCATTTAGGTTTTATCTTTTTAGTTGTTTTATTCCCTTCACCCAAATAGTTTGTTTACTTTTTGTGTCCACATTTTTTTCTCCTGAAAATTCTTCCTGCCTACATTCCTGCCACGAAAATGTCAAATGAAGTGTTCGGAATGAATAGCTTCAAAGTCAGTTAGCCAACTACAACCTGACAGCTCGAAATAGCAGGAGGAGCTCCAACTATGGCCATCAGATACCGTACAGGCACGCACATTTCTATGTTTCAGGCCAATATCGATGGGAAGGAGAAATCGGAAAAGGAAACTAAATTATTTGATCGATAAGTTCTCCTCTCTTTTTTGGGACATCGCCCGATTCCAGTAAATTGGCATTTACAAATGAAGCTGAATGGGAAACTAGACGAACGTACACGTTTACTATCAGCTATCACAGAAACCAAGACGCAAAGAAACAAACAAATAACGTTAAATTGATCCCACTGTTTTGTAGTTTGGTAATAATCGGTAATGGTACACCTGCGCTGCGACTCTGTCCTACAAAGCAAGCGTGGTCCAACATCTGTTCATAATGGAATTTACGACAATTCAATGGATAAAAGACACTACTGATAATATAAATTGACGGTTACATACGTATATCTGCTATTTTGTGTGTACGGCAATCAAAAAATAACGGACGCATTGATTGTTATTCAGTAAAGATTTGGGTTTGGCAATTTTGGCCGCAAAAACATAAAAATCACAACCCCAATAGAAAATTTTGTCTTGAACAAGGCTTTTACCCGTCATTCCAAGACCTTCTAGACAAGACGACTTTAAGTTATCTATTCAAGATGCTAACAACATATTACAAATAAAACCATTTATAGCTTGATATTAATCGATTTTTGTCGACGATTATATCGGTCTTAGTACATCAATATAAAGCGGATATAAGAACTCTTTATGTAATCTTAGTACGACGTAGTCTATTCTGTCCGAATAGGCCTGATAAAAGACGGGTTTTGGCGTTCTAATTTATGAGTTTCAAACTGTGTTTTTTAACGATAAAAAAAAATTCCGGCCGCAAGGAGTATTTAATTGGCGAAAAAATTGTGTAAAATTTGTCTCTATCAAGATTTTCTAAAGATTTATCATTTACTGTAACTTAAGGAAAGTCCGTTTAATATAATGTTCCTATATAATTTCTGCTAGCTAGCAGTTGTATTGTAAACTTTATCGATAATGAAACAGCTTGAATAATTTTAAGTTTTCCCTTTTCTTCCATTTCTTCCTGTTTCTCTTGTTCCTCCTGTTCTTCTTGTTCCTCTCTTCCCTGTTCTACTTCCTTTTTTCCGTCCAGTTACTATTTTTGTTTTATTTTGAAACAGAGTAGGTGATAGGCGATTGATATTTACGTAAGGCAACTGTGCCAATTTTGGATCTTTAATCCAAGAATTGGATGCCTTAACAGATGACAGCTGCTCCAGAAACGTTCGCAAACCATCGCTTGTGATTGGATTCAGCCCAAGCTTTTCTGAAAGTGATAGTGGAGAGCCTAATGAAAACAGTTATTTCAAATATAAAGTTAATGGAAAGAAGATTGAGATAGTTGACCTGTTATTGGACATTGCAAATTTTCACCAGGTGGTGTGTAACTTAGCGAAAGATTAGATGAGACACTAGAAGATTTCGAGTACACAGGAGAATGATTTCCATTTTTTGCATGACCTGGCGAAAAAGGTGAGGTACTAGAACGCGGTGTAATAACCGATGAACAATTACCAGTGTTAGCATGATATGATGATCGAGGAGGTGAGGTTGTAGGAGATGGAGTGTATATCTCCGAACGATTAATTCCATCTGCTGTATAATCTTCTGCATCTTTTTCTTCTCCTTCATTTCCCTCTTCATCTGTTTCTTCATGCTGCCTATGAGATTTTTATTTCTTCTCCATCTTTCTCCATCTCTCGTCGATTCCTTTCAAATTTGCTAAATTAAATTATTAATATTAGCACAGCTAAAAATAAATTTAAAAAACATTAAAAACCTTTTTTTCTTTCTTTTGCTGGCCTCTTTTTTTAAGGAGTTTCTCTGCTTTGGATTCTCGTCAAGTTCTGATTCATCTTCACTGTCTTGGTTGATTCCTTTCTTCTTTGCTAAATTAGATTAGAAATGTTAGCACAACTATGAAAGTACGTTTAAAATAAAAAAACCTGTTCTCTTTCTTTTGCTGGCTCTCTCGAGCCATACGCCATTTTTTGCACACATCTCGTGTCTTCTCTCTAAAAAACATAATTTGTATTGTTTTAAAATGGTTATTTTAATACACTAGTAAAAAAGCAACATTGTTTTTTATTCCAATATCGATGCCAAAGTTGATTTGTTAGAATGCCATCTTTTTCCCTTTATAAGATTCCTGTAATAATATAACCATTTTTTTAGTAAGAATACATAACAAAATTAATGGAAAACAAATTACCTTGAACAGAGCAAGTCTCATTCGATCTTCTTTGTTCCTTTGTTTAACTTTCCTTCTAATAATATTCTTCATGTGCTGAAACTCTTTTTTCCTTTGAGACATAGCTTCATCTAGAAAAGTAACGCAAAATTCTTCTGCTACGACGTGGTATGCCAATACTGGAAATAGATGAAAAAAAAGTAGCTGGTCATTTTCCTGAATACAGTAATATAACAAGTGAAATGACAGGAATCTTGCCTATCATGCACAAAAATGCACATCAATTGCCATGCAAGGTATTATATAAATAAATTATGAAGCAAAGCCTTCTCTCAAGCTTGAAATGTGTACAAAACAGATTTTATGGAATCCCCACTGGACAACTGAAATAGGCTTAACTGGAGAAGAAGAGCATGAGCAGGTTTTCTCCAAATTATATCTATATGCTTATGTGCTAAAGCATATGGCCAAAGATAGTAATAGAGCTTCTTATTGTATTTATTAGCAAACATTGTTGCATTGTTAACTATTGATTCAACGATGTAACTCTTACTTCATTTAGTCAGAAAAGATTTTTTAACATTAACGATTCTTTATTGGAATTGGGGTAAAATTCAAAATATGCATATTTCCTTCTACGCAAAAAGCTCGAAAAAGTGAAGAACTTTCCAATACAGATTGAATAATTATTTTAAAATAACGAAAATTTTCTTAGGCAAGAAAGGAAATCAAACAAGGCACTCCAAAACTCGAAAAATTGTTGGAAACCCACAACCTCGTAAATAATGATCTTCCACTGATTCACAAGGAGCTGGAGAGAAAAGCTAAGGCAATTCTTGACCAAAGAAAAACCAAAAAAAACTCCAGTTGATACACTGAGAAGAATGCTGGAGGGATTACATGCTCATTTAAAGACTACTTCCATTTCTATCTCCAAAGAAGCAGGTACTATATTACAACAACTAAATTGAGACCGCATTACTTACTTCGAGTATCGAACTTGTACTAAAACAGAAAATTCGAATACTCGAACTAAATTAAGGCGGGTTTTGACTGAGACTAAAGGAAAGGCTTTGGAAACGATCGAATTAATTAACTCTACGGATAAAACGCTTCAAATTTCTTACGAGGATTTCAATGAAGGTGTGTTTCCTTGGGAAATAGTTCTGGATCGGGATGACACGCAGTTCCCAACACGTAAAAATCAAAACATTTATACTTTTGTAAGTAAAAACTTTATTTCGTCGTTTTTGCAGTTTCCCTTGCCGACAAATATCATATTGTTGATTGTTGGATGCTATTGAAAAGAGCAAGGGAGGAAATTACATTGAGTAAGAAAGAAATGATGAGTAAGAATGAAAATGAAACTAGATGCGGTTAATTTCTAGTTGATAAACGGTCATCACTACAACAACCAAAACATACCGGACCCGATACAAGACGAGAAGAAATTTGCGAAAGGGAAATCCGTCATGGCAGTTTTTGAAGTTCATAATCTTAATTTAAAAATTTAAATGGCTCTAAAAATATTAAATTTAAAGTGCAACCAGGATTTTTCAGATTTCGTATGTGAAAAACCAACAAACGATTACGAACCAGAATTTAAGTTTGACACATCTGATGAAGAAAATTACGATTCTTTCTCAGAATCTGAATATTCTGAAGAAGAAACAGAAAGCTCATCTAGCTATTCTGAGGATGATGAATCTGCAATATAATTTAGAATAAAAATTGCATAATTCTTACTAAAAGTTATGAAAACTAAATGGATGACTTTTTTAAAGCAATCTTTTATTTAATAAATGTAAGGGAACCTTTTTCGGATCCGTCCTGTTGCAAAATTAAAAGTATAACTAATTGCGGTGCTTGAGAACCGTCAACAGAACGAACGAATCGGAACAACAAGGTATATAATTGTTCTGAAAAGGCTTTGTCTGAATTTTTTTAATTTCTTTTTTGGCTTTAAAAATTAAACTCTAATGATCGTTTGACTAAAAACGAAATAATTTATGTTATTCTTTATTAAATAAAACTTGATCGTAAGTTTGATAATTATTCGCATCGATCCGATCACGATCCCTTTTTGGGGTTGCTGGTTCGATCAAATCACCGCTCAGTGATCGCTGATCGATCGGGTGATCGGAGCGGGTATTGAGTTCGCTCTGTCCAACCCTGGTAAAACAGAATACAACCTGATCCTATAGCGCTTTCGTAAAAATAGATAAAATCTTAAGACGTTGCTTTGTCTAAACTATTTTTAAATGAAAGATTCTTAGATTTGAAGTAAACTTACTAATTGCTTTACGCTAAGGTTTACTTAAAAAGAAAAATTTCTCAAAATGTGCAACCCTCAAAATATGCTCTCCGACTTAAGACAAGGCTGTGTCTGAAATTTTTTCATACAACCCAAACCATAGAAACAGAAATTTCTTTAGAAAATTCTGAAAGGGAATGTGAACGTTTCCAAAATTTTATACTGCGAATTGAAAAAGGATAAATTTAATGTATAACAAATTGAGGGTGCAATGTAATTTAAAAGACAGAAACAAAAGCTTTGTCTGTTACATTGAAAAGTACCAGACATAGCTTTGTCTTAAGTTGGAGAGGACATGTTGGATACTGTAGTGTTTAGTAATGGCTGAAACCATAGTGTCTTATGTTGTTGCTGATGTAGATGACTTTAGTGATGGATTTCATTTGAGAAATTGTCTTTATGGTTTAGGTCTACGAAAGGAAATCAAAGTTCTACTGTGATAGTGCTGCTGAAAGTGTAGGGGAGAACGCGGTTATTATATTAGAGAACAATTTTATTTATGAATTTTTTATTTTCGTATGAATTTATTTTAACAATTTTTTTGTGTGTTTCTTAAAGTGTCCTTTTGTTTACTTCTCCTGTTTTTTATTTTTTTTTTCCCTTAAGACCAAATACGCGACTCAATGAGGCCAAATTTCGGGGTTTTGATTTATCGGAAATCGCAACTAGGCATCGTATTTAATAACAATTTGAACCAGTTTGTTCAGAATTTGTCGAAAAATTCAACGAATTAAACGGCAATTTCCTAGCTGGTGTAGTTTTTGAAAGCAAAAAACATTGCTGCAAACTGCATTAGAAGACATATAAACAATCTGAAGTACTAGCTGTATCAAGCCAAGTCTGCTGCAAGTTTCGGCAATCCCCCAACATCTGGAAAGCGTCCATTGCTTTCATCCGCTCATCCAAACGTCTGCGACGGTATAGCGCGTAGGTTACCCTGTCGATTGGGGACAACAAGGTTTTCGTTTTCTGATCATTATTATCGGTTAGGCATGTTTTTATTTCTATATATGTTTTTACATCTCGCTGCCTCCATTAATTGCTCTAGGCCCTCTGAGCTTCATAGGCCGCCTCTGAGCAAATGTGCAGCTCATTAGGTATTGGGTGGCATCACTCCTCTCTCTTGCTGGCCAAGGGAGAGTGAGACAGTTCTACCACCTTTCCATACTCCCTAGCTCCATCTCTATCCTCAGCATGCCACAGATCTTCCCACTGAAACTGCGCGCGATACCCTCTCTGTTTTGGTGGAGGCATTATCGGTGGCCGTCGGCTGGCGGCCTCGAAGTTTCAACCAAACCAAGTTGGCTCCAGCAAGCCAAACAGAGATCGTGTACGCTCCGCCCTCTCGGTGTGGCGCAGATAGGCCCAGTTTCCCTCATGTATATATATCTGGTAATCACTCATGTATGTCATATTCGTCTTTATGTATATTGGTTGTTGACTACGGAAAATAAACTCCGGACAATACTCCAACCTCGGAGTACGTCCAGCTTATATTTAAAAAAAAATCCCCCGCCATGGTGCGCACAAGTCGACTAGCCGCACGACTTTTGGCTAGTGCGGATACCAAGCAATTGGAAAAAGGTCTATATGCACAATAATGGTTCAATACAAAAATAAATTTACTCCATAATGTTAATGTTTTATCTTTATTTAAAAAACCAAAAGAAATAATTTTCACCCCTAAATTAAAGGACTTATTGGATTTGTCCAATACGACTCGTGTCCAATATAACCCCGTTCTCCCCTGCTCGATTACCCTGGCTTCATCCTGTTTTTCCAAAAAAATGCTCATACAATTCTTCGATTACTTCAAGTTCACTATATTCTGATTATTTCGACTTTCCGTTTTTTGTTGATTATTCTCGACCAAATGGCCGGATTTTTCGGTTTGATCCGCCCACAATTTTGGGCGGATTTTCTACAGTTTGGTCGAGAAATTGATTGAAAATGCCGTTAAACATTTAAAATTATCGATTTTCTAGAACTAAATACCGATGCAATTTATCTAAAAATGTAGCTCGTTCACTAAGCTTTCTCACAAAATCATTGGTAGGATTCTACGATAAATAAAAAAAGTTACACGAATATTTTTTCGAGACACCCTTTTTTCTAGGGGAGGATTGGGAAAGGACGAAACGATACGATACTTAAGGACAACTATGAAGGGAGAGTCAAAAGTTCAATCCGGGGCGCTCCTAGCGGCCTGATATATAAACTTGGTGTTGTGCCCAGAAAACATGACAAAAATGGGTCGTTCAGCGAAACGTTCATAAAACCCAGAAATAATATATAATGAAAAATCCTTTTGGTGATTTCAAGTTACAGAACCAATCTATCGATTGATGAAATTATTTTTTTTACGATTTTTTTTTCTTCCTGAAAACCCCTTCATCGGACCCACAAAAAGTCACTTTTTCCCTGAACATGAAATATTAAATTCAAAATATCTCCGTATCTATAAGAGATAGAAATCCGAAAAAACGTCATTCGATTTCTTTTCAAATTTCGAATAAGAATATTCAATTTGTTTTCCACTGCAATCCTTTCCGGATTCAACTCGGAATTGAAAACCCCAGATTTTGGTCTCATTCGCTCGCAGACTGAGTGTTAATGACCAAATTAACAATTTAAAATTTAAAATGTAATTTTGAATAGCTTTCCAATACAATTAGAGTTATTACCATGTCTTTTATCCCCTCCTTCTCTCTGTCCAGTCCCCTCCCCTCTGTCCAATCCCCTCCCCTCTGTCCAGTCCCCTCCAATTTTTTCCCCATTTTTTGACATAGATTTCGGGGTGTTTAACAATGTTGTTTATTTGTTTTCATCAAATCGGTATAGTACAAGAGATATTGAAGAAATATTTTTTTTGTCCAGGGTGACCCCGCTCTCCCCTACATTATAGACGCATGTTCCACATATGCCCGACGGCCCTGAGAGTCGGCATGGAACGGACTCTCGGACTCGATGATATATTATGATATCTATATGATAAATTTTTGAACTGTTAAGCTTCGTCTGAATACTTTATGGCTCCACTTGTTCGGGTTACCCGTGGTCCTATAAAAAACCTGAAACCCGCGTCAATAAAAACAAATATGTCGTCAAGGCGACGGTGCACCGTTTTTTTTTTTTTTTTTTTTGATTTTTCTTTTGACCCGGGTCACGGCCCTAGTGTTTGTTACTCTCTTCAAAAAGAAAAAGAAAGAGTAACGAAAAGTAACTTATGCACAATATAAAGACCGTTTTGTTTGGAGTGATGCTTGATTTAATTTCCAAAATAAAAAGATTCGCAGTTGGTAGGATTCGAACCTACGCCCTCAGAGAGGAATTGATTTCTAGTCAATCGCCTTAACCACTCGGCCACAACTGCTTTATTTGATATTTGATATGTCTATTTATAAACCGAGGAGACACGATATGTTTTAAAGGTCTTGCAAATAGCGGAAATAAGGCCAAGCTCGTTGACTTAAAAGGCTTAAAGCCTAGGGCCCTAGGCTACACTGGGGTATTTTTTAAGGCTTACGTAAATATTTCTTTAAAAAAAGCTTAAAAATTTCTTACAAATTTGTCTGACTTCGCGTTCATATCACCAATTTTTTTTACGTAACAGATATTTTTAAGAAATATTTACGTAAGAACTTAAGCCTAGGCTACACTGGAGCGTTTTTTTAAGGCTTGCGTAAATATTTCTTTAAAAAAGCTTACAAATTTCTTAAAAATTGGTCTGACCTCGCGTTAACACTACCAAATTTTTTAACGTAACAGATATTTTTAAGAAATATTTAGGTAAGAACTTAAAAAAGCTTAAAAAAATATTCAAAACGTTTTGAATTTCAGCTTTTTTTAGGCTTATAAAATACACTTTTTTAGTAGGCACTGGGCAGCCAATAGAAAGGAGGATCGCTATTAACTTATTAAGGGATGGGATCAACGAAGTAATTGTTGCCAGAGTTCCCGCGCGCGACAAAGTTTTTTACTTATTCCACGGTTTGAGGTGTGGACACTATTCTTAAAAATTAACAAATTAAAAAAAATTCTCTTATATTTACGAAATATTTAAGACATTTTAAGCTTTTTTTTAGAAATATGTACTTAAAAAACGCCCCAGTGTAGCCTAGGCTTTACATAAATGTCTTTTTCTACTATGTTTTATTTTTACAGTGGAATTTACGTATCAAACATTTCCATCTTCAAGTAAAGTTAAAAATGATAATTATTTTAAAAGTGTAAAAATTACACAAAATGAAACTATTAAATGGCCTAATAGAAAAAATTTAAAACCCTCATTATTCATCGCTCTGGTAAAGCTACCGAGTACCGACCACTTATAATCTTTTATTGCTTATGCCCCAAATGAAGAAAATTAAAATAAGTTAGAAAATTGTAAAACGCGGAAAATTTATTTTCGTATTTTATTTGCAAGTAATAATTTTAATTTTCGTATTTAATTGATGACAAGTGTATTTATCTGATTTCTGAATTTTGGTTAAAGTATAACTAAATGTGAAATTTCTAAGCATTCTTCTTAATAATCTAGAAGCCAATAGGCTTGTTTGGTCTTTTTTTTATATTTAATACATTCCCGAAGGATGATCCATCAATTTTGCAATTCTGTTTGCGTTAGTATGAATGCTACGTCCCATTTGAGTGGGCGAAGATAACCGAATAGACCGATTTCTTTGGCTTCTTCTAGGGTCAGTATCACTTAATTGCTGCGGAATATTTCGGAACGGCATGGCTTGAAATGAAGGGGGCCAGAATTCTGCTGGATTCATTTCTAATTCTGTTGAATGTCGCAGCACCGATGGTAGTATCGATTGAAGCGGTTGAAAGTGTTGTCTATAATCTTTCATAAAGACTTTTTCGGCATGAAAATTTTCCCACTCTTCTCGGCTTGATTTAGAGGATGAGTCTCGAGAACTTCCGAACGATGATTTGATAAATCCAGGAATTAGACTGGCAAACGCAAATGAATTGCGGCTGCCAGGTTTACTGTTGCTTGAACTGTCTACTTCGTGAGTTCGTTTACTTTTTCTACTGCTGTGATCAGCGCGCGAACTTCCGCGTCCGGAATGACCCGAATATTGTCCTGGGAAAGAGAAAACGTCGCCAACTTGCAGATCGCCCAAATGGGCTGCTGGATCAACAGGAGACATCGGTGAATCACGAAAGTGTTCTGGATGGCGATAAATATGTTGCGAGAGAGGACTGTGTCCCATTAAAAAACGCTGTTGTTGGTGGTGTTCGAACAGCAACATTTCTTCTGTTGTTCGATCCCTTAGGTTAGGATGATGCACCATCGGATGAATGAATATAGGACTTTCTCGTTGTAAAGCATTCAGATTATCAACGCTAGCGTGTCGTCTTCTTGTGGTCGGTAAAATAGGTCCGTCTTGTACGTTGCCAGAAGACGGGATAATCATGTCATCTGTGTACATAGGGCTGCGAGCTTCTAATACATCCCAAGATTTATGAAAAAGTCGAGTCGGAATTGCACGTAAAATGTCGGGTTTAATTTTTTCTTCTGTCATTTCTTCGACCGAAATTCCTCTATTATTACCTTCGACTGAACCGAAGGACTTTCTTATATTTCTTCGAAGTATTTGTGTTTTATCCCAATCGCTTTCGCAGACGCTACTGTTGAAGGCTTTTTCATCTTCGCAATCTTTTTCATTGTCAAGTTTGCTTTGTCGGAAAAAACTTTGAGTGATTTTCTTTCTACTTATTTCTGTTGGACCTGGCTCCATATCAGAATCGGATGAAATTCGTTCCGGTGTCATGCTGATTATTGTCGCCATGGGAAAATCGCTAGTTTCCCCCGTTAAATCATCTAAGTGAACAGCATTTGGACTGGTAGCTAACGATTTTTTAGATTCTGGCCGTGGAGGTGGGCGTGGCAGATATTTGGGCACCAGATGTTCTTCAGTGAAAGAACCAGAGTCTTTGGTTGTACTGCCACAGTTACTATTCTTCTCCGTATTCATGTCCGATTCAGCGCTGTTAACAATGTTATTTAATTCTTCAATCACGTCATCGATATCGTAATCCTCATCGTCGTATGACATATGACTGCCTGTTGTGTTGTACCAATCGTGAAGTGGGCGATCATTCTCAAATTTTTCTTCCATCCTTATGTCGGTCGCTTGAATACCGACGGACGAGGAGGACGTTGTGGGGTGTGTAATACGCAATGTCGTCAACTCCGTTTCAAGATCGGCACAGCGTTTTTTCATATCGTTTTCGAACTCACTAAAGCGTTTCTTTTCACTCTCCAGAGCCTGTATTTAAAAAATTCCACGGTTATCGTTTACGATATTCATTTAAGAAAACTATATAAATAGGCTATTAATATTTAAAATCGTCAGCATTTTTTACTACTAATTCACTGTTTTTGTTATAGTATTTTCGTAGTTTTTAACTAGTAATCGATTGCAGAATGAAGTACAGTACGTACATATAATATCCTATACAAGTGTACATACCAACAATCTTGAACGTAAGCTGAGAAGATCTTTGCGAAGGGCTTCATTTGTGCTGGTAACATTAGTGAGTCGGTCCAAAAGCAAAGCAATATTGATTTGATTTTCACTCCATGCAGACAATTCTTGCCTCAGCTGTGCAGCTAACGGGCTTCTCACCGTATCGGCAACCTGAAAACATTTTCTGATTTACTTAATTTTTGGTTATTCACGCATGCGGGATAAAAAAACAAAGACAAATATATGTTTTTCAATCAACAGACAGTAAACATTGTGCGTGTCGATACACACGTTGTGTGGCTGTTAAATAAATTACATTTTTTTTTTCTTAATTTTTTTTTTCTTAAATACCGTTTTTTGTAGCCTGAAGATTTGATAAAAAACTGTCAAACATAGGCTAATTGTAACTTGTAAGATAGGAATAAAGAATAAATGCGTAAGTTGACTTTATAGTTTACAATCTTCCCGTTACTTTTTCGTTTCATCAAATGCAAGGACATTCTGGAAAAACAAGTCCTAAACTTCTTATGAACTGACCTGAGCGAGAGCGTGAATATTGAGTGCAGCTTCCTCCACCTCCCATTGTATGACGACTTGATTTCTCAAATCCGAAGCAGATTGGACAAAAGAGTTGAGAAAAGCCATGGCTTCTACCAGGAAACGGAGGGATGTGTCGGTGTTGTAGGCGATGTCTCCTCCTCCTGTTATTCCATCTTCGTTGGATTCGATCAGCGATTCTACTCGTGAGGCCGTAGAATTCACAATGCCGCTCAAGAGTTTGAGTCGCACCTTGCAATTTAATTGGCCCATCAAAAATAGATAATCGTTTCTAGTATCAATACACGAACACTAAAAGAATGTCTTATTATTTGATTTATTTACCGATTCTCCCATATTCAGACGCAGCGTGGTCAATGCCTCGGACACACGTGAGTGCCCGCCGGGCATTTTGCAAAGCGCCGTCATCAACTAGGAAATAACAGGAAAAAAGGGGAACACAAAGAATATAGCCTATGTTATAAATCAAAAGTTTTCTATGTAACAGTGTGCTGTTCGTCGTAACACGACCAAAGACGAAGGCATCCCGTGAGCTCAAAACGCAAGGATTTTGGGAAACAATGAGGTTGAGAGAGCGAGGAGGAGAAGAAGAGGATAAATGGTGAATGCAAAAGACGATATATTTTTGATATTTATACCTGCAAGGCGAGGCTGCGAGTTCGGGTTAAATTACTGACAAGAGCCAGTGCCAAGCCGTAAAATCCAGCATTATGAGCCAAAAGTCGGGAAAGTCCGTGATCCTTGCCCGGGACATGACCGTTGGCTAAACACAGCTGGTATAAGGAAAGAAGTACTTCTAATTCGTCTGTTGCTGCGTTTCGGATCAACGATCGACGGTTGGCTCGGACATTCGATAATTCTTTGTTTGATCCTTGTTTTAAAAAAATTATATTAAACAGGAAAAAGAAAACGCCGTCAAAATCGGTAAACTCAATTGACGTCAACCAAGGGTGACATTGTTGATTAATAAGCGTTTATTGTCGCGCCACCGTTCCTATTGAACCCTAACTTAACTTTCCCGCTTAGTAGCTAACATATAGCAATTTATTTTCTCTTACAAAGCGGATGATAAAATTCAATATGCTCTCTTATTAAATTTTTTTACAATACTCGAAACAAACAATAATTCTTGCCAATAAGATGTTTACGGAACTCAAAAGATTAAACCAGACAGCGGAATGAAATTAGGTAATCCAAGAAAGTGACATGAGTGATCACAAAATTAATTGACCAAGTTATTCCGTAGTTTGGGCATTTGCCTTTAAACCACTAGGTTACTTCGCTACCTTCTCCGAATTTTAATACATTTTTTTTCCTAAACTCTTTTTTTTTGTTTACTTAAAATCCAGTTTTCTTCAAAATATGCTCTTGATCAAGAAAACCAGTCCATGAATAACAGGTATCGTGTGAACTGTTGTACGGTTATTTGTTCCCGCGAACCGGGAAGAAGATTTTAAGGCAATGAATAGTTGAATATTCCACATCTCTTTGTACTTATACACTTGAGTTGCTGAATCAACTTTTTTAAACCCAAAAATGAATTTAAAAAGAAAGAAATACTCTATGCTGAAATAGCCAAGATCCAAAAAGAACAACTATGATTTTGTTCTTAAACTCTCTGTTAAGGTTAAAGCTAGGAATATTTTCTTAAAATTGGCATCTCACAGACCTTGACATTAATTTGCTTAATCATTATCATTAATCACTCAAAAACGTCGTCGAAACCAGTCGTCGAATTTACTCACCGTTCAGTTCGATTTGAGCCATTTGAATGGTACGCAACATGTCCATTAAGAGAGCTATGCCATCGCACGTTTCGCCAACGAATTCCTTGCAGAAGCTATTGTTAAAATTAAATGATTGTAAAGTCAAGATAATGCTGTAAGATGTACAACTAAACGCCCGAGGACAGTAGGCAACTATATCGACAGCGCATGACGCGGTAATGATTCGAGGAAGCCGTCTCCGTTATATGTATTTTTAAATTACCTGGCAAACGAGAAAAACAAGTCCAAACGTAGTTTCTTGAGGATATCCGACACATCAGGAGACTGTTTGTTGTTTGGACGGCCGTCACGATCACCTCCTGATGATACGGAAACACTGTGTGAAAGTTTCGACCGCATCTCAGCGCTCATTTGCGAGTCCTTGCCATAGAGTTTCTCGACGGCAGTGCTCATGCCTCCGGTGGCGTTCGTTGAAGAGAGCACCTTGCGCAGAAATACGATATAATCCTCCGGATTTAACGTAGGCGGTCGCCGGGATTTGCGCTATGGTTTGCCCAAAATAAAACAAAATATAATGCGAAATAGAGATATATACACAATAAGGGTATTTCATTTGTACGTTTCTTTTGTCTTTCTGTATTGTTTATAGCATTTGTTTCCGTTATATAAATACATAGTTTATTACTAATCAGATTTTTTGTAGTTTCTTGATTCAATTGTAATGAGGAAAAGATATATCTCTCGGCTTTAGGCAACACGATTCACTTGCATGCCAATAAAATAGATGGGAAAGTGTGTAGATGGCAAGGCGTTCTGTTTTTGTTTTGGGTTACCTAAACGCACCGCGACTCACGGACTCGATTAAGTTTGATATCCTCGAGGGGAGGACAAACAGAGAGCGAGAGTGTACTGTCTCGTCCCAAGCAACACAACACATACAGAATCGGTCATTTGCCTCTATTCTTTTCCTCGTCATCATCACGCCAAACCGCCGGCGCTGTACACTGCAACACTAGACTGCAGCAGATGGTCCAGTCCCGGCAAGCAGCAATACAAGCGTGACTGCCTGACTGGAGTGGCTTTGATAGCACCACCTCGCTCCCACCTTATTGCCAACCCCCTTCCCTCTCCCCACACATACACAAGTACACATAAAGAATGGAGAGTAACCTAACAAAAAATCTACTGCAGGAGCTTTATAACATTTTCGTTTTTTTTTCTTCTTTTTATACAACTATTCCATCAAGTCTAGGGTGAACGGCCCTGTAGTCTTTGCTATTCCTTGCAGGCATACATGTTTATCTTCCATTTCATGGCTTTTTCTTCTTCACTTTTGGTTCTTCTTCATTTCATTTCTATTTCCCCTGCAGGAGGAAGCTGAAATGACCATCTGTTATGGTCTGCTACTCCTGATCACTGCGCTCTTGCTGCCTGCACGATGCCCTCTTACTTTATTAACGACTCTTCATTCTTCATGAGGTTGGGGACTTTGGGACCAGAAAAAAAAAAAGAAAAACATTGACCAAGGTCATTGATCACTTTAGAATAATTTTCTCTGGCGCCGTTTTTTTAACAGAAACTGCGGGTGGTATTATGCTACGCATTTTTAGATTTATAAACCTGAGGATAGTACTGTATATACCTAATGTATGTTCTAATTGCTATTACAGTCTGTAACTAACATAGCCTCTACTAGGTCGTTGGCATGCAATAAAGCAGCCAACGAGCTATTTTTTATTGATTTAAACGTCGACTCCGACTTTCTTTCGTTATAGAATTTATTGATACGCGTTCGAAGTTATATTGTTGTCATTAAGTCCGTTGCATGCACTCATTGCAGCTAATGTTTAGGGCCAATGTTACGAAATACAATATATAAAAAAAAAGAACACGACGAAATAACTATTGTTTTAAGCTTTGAAAATAGGCTTGTATAGATTATTTTTTAACTCGAGAGCCAAGATCGAATTATCAAGCCTTACTTATAAAATGATTCATGTAAAAATAGTTAGCAACGTTTAGGGTATGCTTTTTCATTGTATCTGTTGGCACTTATTCAAACACGGATGCGACATCAAATAATACTGTTTTCCATTTAGCTTCATGCTTCGCAACGTCTGGAAGTTGATGGAGCGATGTTTCCTCTTTTAACATGTTTTCTACTCTCTCTACTCTCTATCTTAACAATATTTCTCTTGATGACTGTAACTCATCACTATCTCTCGCTAAGCCTTCTATTCTCTATTACTCTTCACCCAACACCGCCTCAATCTTTTCTTTCTGGAAGTTTTACCGGTATTTATGATCGCCACGTTTCCGGAACCAGATAAGACATGATACAGCACAAAATGTTAAGATCATAGTAAAATGGTCAAAAGAAAAAAAAAAACGAAAGACGACGAAAGAGAAACGGTTCTGGTCGACTTGTCTTGTCGTCGCATAGCCCGGAAAGTTGCGCTCCAGCAAGAGAAAACCAAATGCTCGTGTCTTTTTTGTAGCTTTTAAAAAATGCAAAGCTAGAAGTCGTCATCAGGAAAGAGAAAGAAAAAAATATAAATATTTCTGGCTGTGAGTCCGTGTCGTTGTATAATCTTTCTTCGTCACAGTTAAGAGGAGCCAACAGGAAGGCCGCTGGTTTGAATCACGCTCCACGGTTTCACCTCGCCAGCTCTAGCGCTAACTTCACGCAGAGCCACTGTGACTGTAGTACCATATTCTAAGTCCCCAGTATTCCGACAAAAATAACAACAAGAAAATAGACAAAAAGTAAGACAAATTGTCCAATGGACAAGCTCTCACCTTGACTTTGTCGTTTTGTCCGAATACATCAACCACCCAGTAGGTTTCAACACTCGGCGATGGCTCTCTCTCCGTTTGGCCGCTCAAAGACTTCATCTTTAGTTATGGTGAGATTTTGTGTGTGTGGTATATCTGCATATGTGTCACGTTAATTGTAACACACGTTATTTGAAGCCGACCGTCCTCATGGAAGATAAAGATGACTTATGTTGCGTTTTAAACGTATGCACGACTTTTTGATTGTAGTTGGATTTTCTCTCAATTTTCTTTTTTTGACAGGGACGTTTTTCCTACCAAGGACTATTTGATTGAAGGCGTATGATGAGTATAGGAGCGAAAATAGAGGCGATGTCGATAGCCTTGTCCTAAATTGTTGAACAAATTACACCAAAGGAACACAAGCAAACGATTAAAGATGTGTCAAGATACTGTATGTGATGTGTAGTCAAACTCGAGTGAGAGAGAAGAGAGAAAGCGAGTGCACTCGGCGAGCAACAGGAGACGAATGTGAGCTTGGCGAACTGAGTGAGTGAAGGTTATTCACCGTCGTGAAGAATCAACCCACCACACGCAGGAGGGAGTAAACTATACAACTCGGGAGTAAAGAAGCAGCAGTTGGAGCAGCGGCTCTAGCTTTATGCAATAAGAGAGCATCACACCAGTTTTTTTTTTTGTTTTTTTGTTTTGTTTTGTTTTGTTTTGTTTTTCCTATGGCTGCTGACGGTTGGCTCACGGCAAACAACCTCCCCATGCGCGATGATGGCTTGAGGCCAAATAACATCCAATTCGATCGTACATAATGCTACAAACTTCTGTTGTAACGCTTCAGCTCGCGCTGACTGTAATGCAGTAACTTGGATGAGATTCTTGCAATTCCTTTCATTATCTTATCTTATATTTTCTTCGTGAAATTTCAAGAGGAATGAAGACGGAACGAATGAAGACACATTGCCCATCCACTAACCTTCCATGCTTGGCTATGCTGCTTGATTTCAAAATTGTCAAAGTGAAAATAAAAACGGGAGGGAAAAAAAAGGTGATTCGACGAGGCTCGAATAAGCAGCAATGTATATTTTGGGGGCAATCCCCCTAGTGAAAAGCGGCGGATTGGAACAGCGATAAAATCATTGGAAAACGTATCGTGTGTATTCTTAAAAAGAGTTGCGTGCAAAGCTTGCATTTCGTGAAGTTGACAGTCGGCTGAAGATCCAGATCAATGCATTTCTCGTACGCCATCCTATTATATCATCGACGTGGTGTTGTCTATCTCAACATTCGAAACTGAAGAGTGTGACGTGATTGTACTGTACGTAAGTGTGCGACTGCATCACGAGTTTATGAATACAAGCGAATAAGATTCTACAATGGCTCACAATCGTGTCGAACGCGAGATGAAGCGTCGAGGACATTTGGTAATATTTGGGATTCTATTTATGACGAGTTGGGACTCGGGCGAACGCACGAAGCGTGTCTCTTTCAAAAAGTCGTCAACTTTAGAGAAGTTTTCAATGGCCATAATATGATGACGACGCCAGCTTTCGATTCTCTTTTCTTGTTTTGTCGTGGTGAAACAGCTGCTGAACGACACAAGTCGTGATTTCTTCGTCATAATCTTCTTCGTTTTCTCATCTTTTTGTTTTATTTTGTTTTCATCTTCAATCTTACTCTCTGTCTATTGCTTTTTTTTATCCGACTTTTTGTCGTCTTTCGCCGCTTTTCTCTCAATTTACCGATGGTTAAGCTGTTAAGGCCGTAGATGTGAAGATGTTTGGAAACAACGCATGGGCATATAGTCGACATATTAACTCGGCGCCTGGCACGCACATGTGCACTTACACAATAGTCGAAGTAATGAAATCGAATAGGCAAAGGATTTCCCGACGGTAGAGCCATTGCAAGGGGTTACTTATGCATATAGGCCATGCAAGATGGATACATTAGTACAAAATACGCTGTAGAGTTGCTGAGTTGCTGATATACGTGCAGAAAGCATGCATTCGAACAACATGCACAAGCAAACGCAGCTCATTTTCATTTGTCTTTTCTTTTTTGTGTATATAGTTTTCCTTGTGCCTGCCGTTGCTGAAGGCAAATGTGGGAAGAACTCTTAAAAAGAAGGGCGACCTGCCTACCGCTAGCAAAGCATAAGCCACATCACGCACAACAATCGGTAGTTCCGTAGAAGAGAGAAAAGAGGGGGGGGGGGAAGATGAAGAAGAGTACCGTCGCTCGTTAGAAGAGGAAAACGCCGTTAATCTCGACACACGTAGGCGGGTCAAAAGGTTGTCGAGAGGAGAGCAAAGAGCGAGAGGCATAGAGAGAAAATCTAGCCCCCAAAAAGTGGGTAATGGAAACCACTGTGTGGATGTCATTACGCAAGAGTCAAAGAAAAATATCATAGCCTTTGGATAAAATGAGAACACAAGAGAAGAGATCGTATACTATATATCAAAATCATAAAAATGGTTAATATATCTCCACCATATTTTTATATCTTTCCCGTCGAATTTACTGCAGGTCCTGTATACTATACTATGCCGTTTAGCCTACTGAATATATATTGCACATTGCAGTAGATATATGCCTTATCCATTGGCCACCAATCCCCACCATCTACCTGTCTCCTTTTCCCTACTAGGCTATATACGTGCGTTTTCGCATGCTGTAGAAAAAAAGACAGCCAAAGCCATTAAAGAAAATTTAATACAGTCATAACGGCAGGTCGGCATCAGCTATTTCGTCATCAATTGGAAACTTCCTGCGTGTCGAGATTCGACGTCAGATTTGGAACGCCAGATCCTGCATATTGTAGCCGAAAAGTACAGCTAGACTGCTAGACGCACTATTTATACACACAACACTCCTCGCAACAATATATCTCTTTTTTCGTGACTGGTTACCGATGAAGATTCTGCTATAGGGGCTTCAATGCTTCATCTTGGAGAAATTCTACATTAGTAGAAAATAGGACGCGGATGTAACAGCAGCTAGTAGCGCTAGCATTTTCTTCTTCGATTGAAGCTCTTTGAATTCAAACTCGGCTTTTGCCGTTATGCCTTTGCTTCTATAGCTATGCAATCAATAAGAAACCACAAGTTAGTCGAATGAGACTTATTCAGAAACGCAGAACGACATTTATAGCGACGTAGATCAATAGATATAATAGAAAATAATGACTTCTCCACGCAGATGGGAGAGAAAAAAAGAAAGGCTTGGCTGCTATCGCAATCAATTCGATATAGTGAACAACGTGGAAACAACATAGGCTATATACGAACGTATACCAAGATAAAGAAATGATGAGCGAAAGACAAATTCCGTGTTTTTCAAAAATGCTTGGGGAAATTGGTTGGATGTAAACAATGTTGCAAACGAGTATAAAAAACGGGATCAAACGGCAGAGGGGAGTAATAACCGACAATCCCCCAAACAGACAATGACACCCCCTGTCAATTCCCACGCAGAAACAAGTCAACTGACAACCGGTGCAAGTCCTTCAACGAAACAGCTTTCCTTTTCGACGATGTAGCGAAGGGCACACTATCGTCCACAAAACATTTAGCCACGTCACAGAAATCGGAATTCAGACAAAAGTATCGGTCACAACAATTGCATAATCGAGAGTGCTCGATTCAATAATTTCTCCGTTTTTACTGTCAGGGGATTGGTTAGCTGCCAATTCCTGTCAAAATATTTTCTTTTTTTTAAATTATGGGCGCATAATAATTTTTGAATTTTTCTTTTGGCATCAGTTCCTTATTTAATATACATTTTTTCAGCGGTGGTGAAATGACCAGAAACCCGAATATAGCCGATCTCTCGATCAACAGTGCAACGTAGGCCTTTCTTCAATAGAACAGTGCCGAAACTTTAAAAAAAACAAAAAATCTTTTGTTTCCCTTCTTTCCTTTTGTTCTTGACGTTTCGGTCGTTTCGTCGTATTTAATAAGTACTGAAAGTGACCAAAAAGCTTTCTCGGAAGCAGCGTATTGAATGAATAGACGTGATCATAAAAAAAGCGATGCTCACACCACAACTTCTCTTTAAAAGAAAAAAAATTGAGAAAAATGGGTTTGATCAATAGAATCTCTGGTGGTTTGAAAACAGCAGAAGTCCCGTTACATGTTACCGGACGACGAAGCTGAAAAACAAGATTCAACTACAACAAGTCGTTCATGGAAATACCTTGGAACAAATTAAAGAACGGAAATGAAAACGAGTTGAATGTCTTCAATATAGTGTACCGGTTTATATTGTCAAGGGCTAGCTATAGTACAAAAGGTTATAAATTTTATGTAATGATACAATATTGTAGTACGTTAGTTTCTTCTTGATTGATCAATAATCCAATTAGACCTGTGTTTGTTTATTTGTATGTTTCTTTCTTTTCTTTTTTTTTTGTTGGTTTTTTTTGGGCACAAACCGCTGACTGTGATGTGTCTTGTCTTCGACACAAGAGGATGTCAAATGTCATCAACGCCCTGTGCTATTTGTTGTCTCGTGTACATTTATGACGATTTTTCTTTTTAATAATATGTACAGACACCGGTTTCGTCAACTGCGATTTGACCTATTTACCCCGACGACCTACTGGCCTCGGCTTTCGACGAGCGGTGCATGTGGATCAGCCAAGTTAGGTCCCTATATACCTATACACATTGTGTATTTATTTAAGAGTCTTGTACGAAAATTTACTCAACAACTCGCAACTTCTGGCAAGCGTTGACTAAGATGAGAGACTTGCTGATGGATTCTAATCATCTGCTAGCACGATGCAATCATCCAAATTGTCGTCTCTTAGAAAATATAAGAACTTGTACCTACAACGCTAGTCATGTAGACTCGGCGGTTGTCTCCCTATTCTAGGCGGAGATAATTAGACCAAACCCGCTAACGTAACATGCTTGTATATTATACACAATATATATATTATACCATATATTAAATAGATTGGTACACGTACAAGAACATTCTGCTTGCTTGGCAATTTAAAAGGTCACACGGAGGAACAGAAAAAAAAAACCTATTAGCATGCGCTTTCACTTTTAGCACTACAAAAATCTTTTACCTGCACGATATGTCGGCGCCAAATGATGAATACAAACAGTCAAACATATACGTATGTAGCCTAGATATAATGACACGGTTAGCTTAAAATTTTTGGTTGTTTTGGGTTGCCTTCGCATGCAATAGTTATACCACGTAATTTTTGTTGGTAAAAGACTCAGCCATGAGTCAATGACTGCAATAAGATGTCTCTGAGCGCAAGAATACATATCTATCCTCTTGGCGGTCGAAACCCCGCTGTTCAAGAGTAACTCATTCAAGTGACTTGACCAATCACTTGCCTGACAGAAAGATTTTCCTTCATCCTCATCATCAACTCAGCAGGTCTCCTCGTCCATCTCGCGTCATGGGGTCGATAGGATCAGACGGGTATTCAGTCTATACGCAATTCACTCTATCACGCTTTTACTTGTACGTGTATAAGATATATATGTAGTTTTGTGTACGTTTACATAGAACGTACAATCGTACATAGTTCATGCAAATAGCGTGAGATGCTCAAATCCTTCAAACTACGCCGACTCATCTGGATAGAAACGTGTAACACAGAATGAAAATTCAGCAACACAGGTTCGCGGTGACTAACTACTACGCGAATCCTCGCTTCTCGTTTGTGGGTCAATCGGATACGATCACTGCCCAAAATAAAAAATAAAATAAACAAAACAAAACAACAAAAAAAAAGACAACACACACATTCCTTTTATAGCAAATGGGAGGGAATAATCAAGATAAGAAATTTCTACCCTAAGAAGATTTAGAAATAAATTTTGAAATTATGAAAAATATCAAGGAATGGTGAACGTGAATTAAAAATCGCGCCACTTTTCTCATTACAAGGTAAACGTACCCTCATCACTCATCCATTCTTGCGCACGAATAACAATCGATATCGTGTGAAAGCTGCAGCCTATTTTCTTTGATCAATGCAAGCATGTTGGCATCATTTGAAAGATTTTTTTTTGCAGAATATCTGAAAGGCCTTTTTTCGGACACTCATTTTATACTTTATAATTAAAGATTTCCCCATAATATGTCGTCGTGTGCATTGTCGTCTGTATCTAGTGACCGATTATCTTGTTAGTTCATCACTCTTACAGGCTTGTTGAGTTGTTGGCTGCCTACTGTTCGATGCTATGAACAGGTTTTCGGATAAATTGTTTGTTTACCGTGTTTGTTAGATATATATAGCCTAGTTTTAAGGAAGGATTGCGTCCATGAAGGAGTGCAAAACTCTAAATTCAAACAAAACAAGTTTGTTCCATCTCAGCATGTCACACTCCATACTAAACAATTACCCATCTGAAAGCTATAGACACCTCTTGCCATGTTGGTGTTGATGCATCGAGTGTTGACTTATTCCCGTTTAGAACATCATTCCCTTTTTTTCTTATTTTGACCTCTTGTTGAATACCTGTTGTGGAAATGAGAACCATTTTAAAAACCAAGTTTGGTCAAAAGATGGATTCAAGAAAAAACGCAACTAATGCCAGAAATGGAAATGCATTACGCATCTCGATACGAAAAAAATTGCGAACTGTAGCCTACTGCTTGCGACTGCTTGCGTGTTGGATCGCACGGAAACCACCGTGTTAAATTATTAATGTTTTTTTACGATATTTTCTGTTTGATGTTAATATCTCTCATCTGATCTATTCTTTCATCTTCTTCAACTATAGCAGTTGAAGCGGACTTCCTATAGATTTTTTCCTTAATCACACTGAAAAATTGGCGGGAATTCTTTCGAATTTGGTCATTGGTATGCACTATGCAGTGCGTAATATTACATGATTCACGGCCTCTGAACATCTGCCAAGTAGCGTCCAGTGCAAATTGAAAACTTAAAAAGCTATTTCACCGTGCCAAAACTTTCGTTCTATCGGCTCTTTTATGTTTTTACTTCCTATCCTAGATTATAATGAGGAAATGTACAAGTCGTTTCTTTTTTGCTTTCTTCATTTTCCTCTTGTGCATGGTGCTGCTTATTGTGAGTCTATCGTGCTGTTGTGTTTTATATCTATGTGATATCGTCATGGGAAATTGGGAATTTGTACTCAAGGTTTGTAGACATTTAGCATTATAATGCTAGCGAAATTTCTTTTGAGTATTTAAGTGAGTGAAGTTTTACTATATACCGTCACCGGATAGCAAAGTTATTCTTTCTCTTGTCTCAGCTTATTTATTTAACGAGTTCTTGCTTAAATAAATTAACAAGTCAAATAAACAAAACACTAGCTTGAGGATAATGCAAGGCTGCAGGCAAGGAAGTTTGGACTACACAGTGAAGTGTACGACGTGTACACTGTACACGTAATAAAATGGCGAACTAAAAGGTTACGGTATAATAATTATTCGAGTTAGGCCGCCAGCTCGGTGACCATTTAAGTCGAAACCATTCATACCAAGTCAGTCAGTTGTTAAAAGTAAAATATGCTGAATCTTAATGCGCTGACCGCTGACTAAAACAAAACAGCAAATACTTTGTCTTCAGAAAGAATTCGTTACTTTGTTGTATGTTGTATTATAATGTAGCATACATTATAAACATCTTGTAGAGGAAAGCGGAAGGCTACGAAACCGGATTGTCTTACTATTCATTATCTTTCCATTTTCGACCTATGCGCATTCTCGTCTTTTCGTTTCAAAGTGAGCGTCCAAAGTGTGGAACATGGTGTGGAATCTGTCCGAACGACGATCTCCATCTAACGGTCAGAACTGAAATTCGAATTTGAAATTTATCTCGAAAAATGGTCCGGTTCGTCTGTTGCACTTGCAAATGAGCGGCTGCAATATGTCTGTCAGTCGTTATATATCGATCTTTTTCTTTATTTAAAAGTAAGCTAATATTATTTAAAGGTATCTTCTTATATTTCATAGTATTGAAGTAAACGAAATATTGTTAATTTATTATTTCTTTTCTTGTTTGCTGTATTTCATATTTCATTTCATCCCGTACAGTTTTTCCGGATTAGACGCTCCGTTTGGAAGAAAGCATTGATCTTTAGTTGACATGTTTAATGTTTTTCTTTTTGCAGCATTTTGGAGAGGTAAATAGAGATCACAATTTAAATTACAGTCGGTTTTAAATAATGAAGCCTATTATGGTGTTGGTCTTACTTAGGAAAAAAACTTGCTCTCGGATATCATTGCCAATATTATAATTTAGACCTGGGAAGTAAGACGAAATGTCGTGAAATTTATTGACTATTTGTCGTCTACTGTTTTAATATTTTTCGGACTTGCTTATAAACATGCCGTTTGTCGAGCCACAAATTGGCCATCATCCTGCAGTCGAAGATGTGGATCCGGCTGGACTTGCTAATGGAAGGGGACTGAATTCAAGCACTAAAGGTCTGAGTATACCCGACAGGGTAGCACTACTCTACTACAAACATGGTCTTTTGTGTTCCAGCTACCCTTGGTGCACAATAATAGTGGCAATCATTATTGTTCTCACTTCTTGTCATCCTTTATTATCCTTGCCTTTTCCAGGCAATGAACCAGAGGAGATATCTTTCCCGTTTCCAGAGAAAAGAATCTCTTCGGATCTTGAATTTGGAAAAAGCTTTCAATATCCAACCAGATGGGGAACTCAACAACCATCTTTTTTTATACAGCAAATAGTTGTACGGTCATCAGTCAATCCTTGGACATCTGAGCTGGGCATGATGGATGCTTTTAGAGGTCCATTGGGTGAAGTCTTCAAACTGCATTCTGATATAGTGGGCTTCCATTCACCTAGGAGTAACTTGACTCTCCGAGATGTTTGCCTTTACGTCGAGAGTGTGGCTCCCAGAGCTCGTTCATTTCAACACCTTCTACCAGAATTCAGCTGCATCATTTTGTCACCGGCCAATTTGTGGCGATTGGACGAAAATAACTTTCGCAATGACGCCCAGTTCCTAGACACTATATTCTCTTTCAAGAACCCAGTGGTAGAAGTACGATCAAGTATGGCCGACATCCTCTATGGTGTCCCGCTCAAAAACAGTGGATTGAAAAAATTTCCAGTCAAGACTCGTTCTCGCGTCCTTACGTACGCTATCACAATCTTACTTAAAACTCATTCTGAGCCGTTTCTTTACGACTTGCGGCATAAGCTCCGTAGTCAGTTTCCTCTCCACTCTACCACTCAAGAGTCCACATTATCTCGACGCACCATCGTTCACATTTACTATCCTGAACGTTTTAATTATTTGGAACTCATCCCACTGACGTTTGTCTACTTAATCCTATTCCTGTACATCTACTTTTCTGTTCGCAAGATTGAAATGGTGAAATCTAAATTTGGCATGGCTTTCAGCGCCGTAGTGACGGTGGTAGCATCGCTGGGCATGTCAGTTGGCCTGTGTACGTGGTTCGGATTGCGCTTCACTCTTCAGGGACGAGACATTTTCCCTTATTTGGTGGTGATAGTCGGTCTTGAGAACATCCTAGTGTTAACCCGTTCTGTCGTTTCTACTCCTGCCAATTTGGATGTCAAAATCCGTGTAGCACAGGGGCTTAGTCGTGAAGGATGGAACATAACTAAAAATTTGTTAACAGAAATTACTATTTTGACGGTTGGCTTCTTCACCTTCGTACCGGCCATTCAAGAATTTTGTCTCTTCGCAGTCGTAGCTCTTCTCTCCGATTTCGTTCTTCAGATGCTGTTCTTCTCTACTGTCCTGTCCATAGACATATTGCGCAAAGAGCTGTCGGAAATTCAACGCCAACGACGGCAGCTTCAACCTGGTCAGCAGTATCAGCAGTACTTAGCTACCAACCATACCGTCCATACTCCCAGTTCAGCAGAACGGGCATTTGTGGGTAATCATGTTATCCATCCTCACTTGCGCACTCGAGTCCACTCAGCAGCTGTTCCAGCCAAAGTCACCCCTACGGCTGTAGTAGCACCTTCTTCTTACACGCACAATCGATCAGCTCTTGCCAGAGTGCCACGTCGGATAAGGATCGTTCACTTTTGGGCTCGCACTCGCTTCTTCCAACGTACCTTTATGGTGGGTGTCGTCATATGGATGAGTATTTTCTTTTATAAATACGTAGTGATGGAAAATTTGTCAGATCAATCGGCCGGATGGTCAGTCGAGTCAAACGATTCTTCACAGGTTGAATTTCCAGAACATGCACCACAGCCTAATCTAAAAGTTTCGTGTTCTGTCGGATCCAACTGTATTCAACCGGAGGAACCAGATCTTCTGAAAGAAGCTATGACTCTTGCCAATTCTGTCCCACCAGAACTATCAATTGTGTCCAATGGCAAAGAAGAAGTCGAATGGCAGACTCGCTTACAACATCCCAAACACATAGAGCTCTGGAGGAGGCTCTCTTATCGTCACTGGCCTGATCTGTTGGACATTTACAACATCTCGTTGGCTGGAAAGTGTATTGCCATGTTGCCCCCTATTCGCATCTCTATACCAGTCAATCCAGAAAGAGTATCTGAAGTACGCAACAGTCGGGATAACGAGTACCTGGCGCGATTACGATGGAAATCTTTGGCATCAGCTCTCGACACTCTTGATGTTCTTGACGGCGATGATAGTGATTTTGGCCTCTCGGGAAGCAATGGTGACGGAAATATCGTTGGCGGATCAGGTGCAAACGGAGGCTCCGATGACGACAACAAGACGCCGTACGTTCCTTCTTCACCCATCCAAATCATTTTAACCACTTTATTAGCTATACCGAGCGTGGTTTTTATCGCCTACGTGACTGTTGTGTTATATCGTTGCATCTGCTCTCGTCATTATGCCGAATGGAGGAGTTCTTCGACTTTTTGGTCTTTAGGTTGGGGCTGGGCTGGCAATGCTGGTGGTGGTTTGACGCAAGAATCTCGCGAATACTATTCTCAAATAGTAGCAGAGTCTATGCCTCTAGTTCTCGACGGTCATCGTTCTCCTATCGAATGCATATCTACCGACGGAGATGTCGTATCTAGTGTCTGCTTGGCCGGCCAGCTTCACATTTGGGACATTCAAACGGGTGATGCAGTAGCTCAAATTGATCGGAACACTTATTTCGCCGCTTTTCAGCAACAAACGACGCCAACATCTCCTAATTTTCTACGCCACGATACATATTCATCAACCAACGAGCTGGGAGGACTTTCCAGTCACCCCGTTTCTAAACCGATTGTATTCAGGTCCCCGGGCTCTTTTCATTCTCCTTCGGCTAGCCCCAATGACCTGTCTTGGAAAGACAGGACTAGTCCATCTAGCAGCAAAACATCTTACTTTCCATCACCCGTTTGGTGTATGCAATGCTTCGATGGCCAAGTGGCTTTAGGCTGTGCAAACGGACGGATTGAAATTTGGAGCCATAATTCTGGATTGCGTTGTCTTTACGATGACGGCAGTGGTGTCGGAGTGGCCAAGCTGAAAGTGTGTGGTGAGTATCTTCTAGCTGCTCGACTGAATGGAGCTCTGGAATCTTTCCAGTTTCATGCAGATTTCGACAGCCCTGTTGAAGATATTGGCCACCGTGTTCATTCCCGTCATGATGCCAACGAGTACGATGAAGAAGACCGAACATCCCCATCAATTTTTCGTCTTATCCGTCTCAACTGGGCTAGAGCTCATCAGCAGCCCATATCAGTACTTGACGCTTCAGCTAATGGCAACCGCGTAGTTACAGGTTCGCTGGATCATTGTCTCAAGGTCTGGCGACTGGAAACATTGACAGCCCTCTACTGTTTGCATGGACATCGCGGGCCTATTACTGCTATGTTTATTGACGGAGCTTACCCTTGCAGCGCATCAGGCAGCGGAAGTCAAGACGGAATGCTGTGCATGTGGGATTTATCCAGTGGGACTTGCGTCTACAGTTTGCAGGCTCATGACGGTAGCGTGTCCGTCCTGACTTACACATCTTCCTACGTAATTAGCTTGGGCGCCGATGACAAGCTGTGCGTCTGGGAACGATTTCAGGGTCATCTGCTCAATTCTCTTTCCTTGGCCCGTTTGGCTCTATGCGGAAGTTTAGCTATGCTCAATGACCGGTTGCTTGTCACCAGTCGACAAGGATCTCTGGTCGTCTGGGATGTCCGAACGGGAGAATCGATTCGCGAAGTTCGACTGGGGGATGCCGACTCGAGTACTTTCGTTCGTAACGTCGTGGTCGTCAGAGACAATGTCATCTGTGACTACGGCACTCAGCTTCGGATCGTTTCGTTCCCGATGATTTCCACCCACAAAGTCGAGTAAATTATTGTGAAAAATTGTTAGTTTTTTTCGCCTTTTCTAGTTTCTCCATCTTTTTCATTGTCTTTACCAAATTCTCGTTGTCTTTACTTTAATAGCATGTCACATGTGATTGGGTTTGTGAATGACAACATAGAGGCTATTGAATTCTACCAAGAAAACACCAAAACTGTTGCCGATTGAATAAACCGACTTCTTCATTGAAATGTATTCTCTCTATATCGACATATTATGATAATTTGCATCAGACATGATATCTGACAAGACGAAATAAATCCACTTTGTGTTTACAGCTCGCACAGTTTACACTCGATGAAATTGTTATTGCATTTCATTAAATTCTTTAAGCCCTGCAGGTTGTAGTTTTTGCTATTTGTGTTCTAATTGTATTTAAATTAGAAACATTCTCATTTGCAGTGCCTGACTATCTACATCCTTATCAGTAATTTTGGTAGAAATAGGAAAAATCTGGTAAAATTTACTTATTAGCCTTGGAGTTCCTTGACTTCTTCCCATAAGGAAATGACGATTAATATTCATGTTGAACTCATTGAAATTGCCTGAAAGAGTTTGCATTGCAAAAGATGTGTGGGAACCGATAATATAAGTTTTACTTAAATCTTAATCAAGCTGTGTGACGGAATCAGGACGGAATTTATAAAGTCTATTTCACCTTTTGTGTTAAGGGAGTTATTTATTTAAAAATTTTGTTAATCTTATTTTCTTTGCATGTGTATTGTTTGTCATTCTTGTCTAGTCGCGATCATGTCTATTTCTATTCAATCAGTTTTGGTGTCCTACTAATTATTAGTAGAGCCATCTTCTTGTCAGTAACCTGACTTTATATTACTAACGAAAAGTTACCCCTCATCTTGCTCTTGCACGGTTGTTCGAGTTGCACTGCAGGGAATAACGAAGAATGATGTAATTTTTTAATTTAAATTATATTAGTCCTTTCATGGAAAATAAAAGAATAGGACATATTAAAGATCATTAGCAGACAATATCCTATTTGTTTTTCCTGTCACTTTTGTTACATCAGAAATAGCTGGGAATTAGACATTAAATGAAATAAGGTTATATTTTTTTTTAATATTGTCTTTCGTGAGAATTGAAAATCAACAAGAGGTCTGCGAATCCGTCATACGAAATTATTCTTAGTATTATTTTCCATAGGAATTCGTATTTCCCAATTACCATAAGGACATTTCAATCAAAACCCATATTTTGTATTCCTTATCTCTCATTGTTTTGCAGGTGTCAGTCTCATAATTATTCTAAAGATACAAGTAAGAATGAAAGGAATAGTCATCTAACAATCTTTAATATAATTTTCTGTAAGATTGTCCTTGTGCGGTTGTGGGCGTCTCTCTCGTTTGAGTCGGTTTGATCCGGATACAGCGTCCAGCAGTATAGCTAAGAAGATAATATTTTACACGCCAAAATTACCAACACGTCATCCATCATATGGAATTTCCATAATATTTATGAGCGATAAATTAATAAATAAGATTGGAAATAATTTTGATAGATCGGAGATTATTTGGAGCCAGTCCGATTATAAAACGGTGATAAAAAAATTTCGATGTACAAAGACAGAAGAGAACTATTAGGACGAAGACGGGATGCAGATGCCCATAAATGTTCGGGCGCACTTGTTGGTGGTTACGCAAACCTCGCCGCTCCTCTTCATTGCTTGAGCAAAATTCCACGTCTGCTTGACGTCAGCAGCCCCAGTCGAACGCCAAGAAGCAAAATCTTCAAAAGTGCAAGTGTCCAATTCTTCACTGATTTCTTCTTCAAACAGACTGAAAATAGAACAACAACACACATTAAAGATCCTGAAAAGATGTACGTGTATAAAGGTCGGCACTGGAATGAGATTGACAACAAAACGTCCCACTGATTACGGCTTACAATTCAAGCTTGCTGAGACCACTTCAATCAGAATACAATGAACTTAGTCGATTAAGTGCCGAAGGCAATAGGATAGTCTAGTATACTATTTAAAGCAACTGAAAACAGAAAACAAGGTAAAATATATTCTTTCTCATAGTTTACCTTTTTTTCGGAATAAGCTCCACTTTGCCACCGATGGCGCACAATCCGGTGACGTAAACATCCTCTAGTGGTAGCACAGGAGTCACCTGAGCGGCCGCCAATAAACGGGGCACTGCTGGCCTGCCCATCAGGTAAGCTCCGCCAAGCATGAAACGAGGAAATTCCTTGAGAGGCCACAATTTTTTCGTGGTTTTGTGTCTCTCATCTGCGACGAAGGGAAAACAATAAAAAAGATAGGATATATATATAAGATTGTCATTCTCTTGAGCCCGGTACATTCAATCTATAGGTTAATAGTAGTAGTATCTGCTTTTGTATCGTAGACATTGTGAATCATTCCTGATTTTTCTAAAACACACTTGGCTGGGCTGCTAAGTAATTGGTTAGTTAGTTGATAGGCAAACCAACCTGCTGTAGTGAATGGGTTCATGCTGTCGATCAAACTGCCCGTAATGGTTGGCCTAGCTTTTCCTTTTTCCATAGCCTTCAACATTGTTGCTGCACTGACGTAGACGTCATCATCGATCTTGAGGATTTGTTCAATCTCCGGACAGTGACGGTCGATCCAGACGAGACCAGCCAGAGTCTTAAAAACGCCGTTCTCTATTGGCTCCTGCACGTTGGTCTGAATTACGTCCCGGTGGGCCTTGGCCTCCTCTTCAACAGCCCGCTGTACAGTGACGTTAGCCGTTTGTCCCACAATAAAGACGACGTCAACTTTGCCACCGACCAGCTGATGCAAATCTTTCACCCACGTGTCTCGCGCTGCTTGTCGCTCTTCAGTATTGGTTGCCGAGGAGATAGCCATGATCAGGTAGGTGGCATTTGATCGACACGTGTTCACATCTTCCATCGTAAAATGAAATCCAATGTCAACAACAACTTTGCTGGACGGAATAGAATAAGGCGACGACATCTTTGATTTGAGCACTGGTAGCTTCCGGCTGGTCAACTTGACGTAATTGCGATAAATAGTATTTGATTGGTCGACTGAAACTGACGGTTGAGCAGCAGCAGCAGCAGCAGCACCGGCGCTAAGCAACGCCGATGCCAGCTGACCGTTGGAGAGGAATTGGCTCAACAAGTTAAGGCCGCCATTAGCTTCGCCAGAACCAGATGAGGGTTGTTGTTGTAATTGTTGTTGAATGGCCATCATTTTGGTGGCTAGTCCGAGAATAACCCTCGGATCGACTGTTTGGCTAGCCACAGCTCCTTTGAGAAGGCCCAAGGCTGTTTTGGCCATTTGAGGATCAAATCCGGCTTTGGATAATTTGGAATTGAACATCAGCTGAGAAGCCATTTCTAGCATGCGCATGTCCGGACTGGAGCCCTTGTTAGTCAAAAGCGAAGATGGGTCGGCGAGACCATTGGTTAGCATCTGTAAGCCCATTTGCGCTAGATTAGCGTATTGGGATTTGGATTGATCGTCGACATTGTTAGCAGGTGATGATGATGTTGGTTCATTATTATTTGCGACAGACTGGAGACTCTTTGTTTCGTTTGGCTCCTGTTTTTCTTGTTGTGATGCTTTTGGCTGGATTACTCGCTGATTTTTCATGTTGTTAAAAGCATTAGCCAAAAGATTAAAACCAAGTTTAGTCATGGGATCGCTAGGGTCAGTAGATAACTTCTTGGCGGCCATGGCCATCAGATCCATAGCTGGTTTCTTGTTTGTCATGAGGTGATCAAGAGCCTTTTTAGCTGCGTCTCCCATGGCGGCCTTGGCTTTGATGATGGCTGGGTTGAGGAATTCTTCGTCTGTCCGCTCCACCTCTTGACCCACTGATCGTGACCTTTGTCCAAGGTCAATGTCTGAAAGGACATCAGCCGCGGCTGCAGCTCCGCTGTCTATTACAGAGCCAGAGATGTCACCGTCTCTTGGGTGTAGTTCCTGTTGGTACAACTGTTGCTGCGTCGCAGCTACTTCTAACGGCTGACGCTGGTGGCGTTCATCCTGTTGCTCTAGTGACGAAACGGGACTGTTGCTGCTGCTGCTGCCGCCGCCACCACCACCACCACTGCCGGTATTGGCCGTTACCACTACTTGACTGTGCAGGCCATTGAGGTAAAAGGAGAATAAAAAGAGTTGCATCAGGGCTAGAGTGATGACCAAGCCGACGACGCGATTGCGGAATACGCTACTGAAACAGTAATGCGCGTTGCACCGATACATGACTTCACCGAAAGGCATTCTCAAATCCAGATGGGCCAACGTTCGTTTCAACGAACGTGACCGGTATTTTGTCTGTATTTCTCTCACTTTTGGTCCGTGTTGGTTTGTGCCCGTCTTTGGGCTTTGTTCTTTTCTTCTTCCCCCCTCTTTTTCTTTACTTTCTGAGGGTTAGCCGAGATTCTTTTTGTATCCGTTGAAAGATGGATTCGAGTTGATGGGGTTGTTGCCACAAGCACGATCGACGATAAAGTGCAGGGAACACTCACACAGCTCACACAGAAAGGAGAGCTACGACTTACACACACAAATGTGTCGGCTGTTTCGTTCGTCGTCGTCGTCACACAAACAAAAGAAAAACAAAAGGAAAATAGATAAATATACCCAAGGATAAGCCAATGGTGCAAGAGAAAGAGGGAAAAGGATCGATATCGATTGGTTGGACAAGAGCGAACTTCGAAAAGGCTGCACGTTCCAAGGAAATGAAAAAAAGGGATTGAAGTTGTTCATAGAAAACACAAGAGTCCAAGTGGGCCGCTGTAAACGGACAAACGGTGTTGACCAGGAACTAGCCGTTCTTCTTTACGGAAAAACACGAGTCACTTGGAGGTGGTCAACACACGCGCCAAGCCAGCCAGAATAAGTGACTGTGTATTGCGCTGTGTAGCCACACTACCCCCACAAGTGCAGCTCAAGCACACAGAATGTCGCAACTGGCAAATCAAGATATACCTACTACGAAAAACAAGAACCACACAAACACACTAAGACACGGACGTCAAAATGAAAAAGACACCTACACATAAGTGCAGAGTTCACTGTGATATCGTAAGGGAGTAAGGAGCCACCGAGTGGCTGTTGTTGTTTAGTTCCTCGTCCAGAAACGAATAGAAAATACAGTTGGGGGAAAAAAGCAGAGGCAAGAAGATAGAGGGGCCGTGCATAAAGCAAAAGACTATAAGAAACTTTGGAAGAGAGGAAATGTACCAAGAAAAAGAAGAATACTTCGTTTCAAGCGTAAAAACTTGCGACTCGAACCACCTGTTGGAGGCGCCTCAAGAATTCAAGATGCAAACACACAACACTCTGAATAATATTCACTCGTCAAGTCTCAAGCTGGAAGCTTTACTTTTAGTTTTTTTGTCTTTAACCGAGTATCAGGTCTTCACAAAACTTGAAGAATTGAGCACAGAAAAACAACCAGACACACAACAAAATGTCTATTTTCGAGACGAAAAGTGAGCGCAAACTTCGTCTTCAGACTTAGAATGTGTGGTTCTGTTATTAATCCTTCTCCGTTCTTTCATTTCTGGCACTGCCCACACAGGCCACGAGCCCTCCGGACTCGAACCGACCAAAAAAAAACGGAGCCGCTTCCCATCGAACTTGGCGCGCAGAACCATTTTTGCCTGGTCAATGCCCGCTCAACAAACCACCAGCCCAAGAATCCAGCAAGACGCATCAGATAGGTAGTAGCTTATGCTGCGTGTATATAGTAAGAGGAAGAAGAAGGGGGAAAAGACAACGGTGCGAGGCAGAAAGGAGAAAAGAAGAGAATGAATAAAAAGAGAACACAAAGAAAATGACGGAATGAGTAGAAAGGGAGGAGCTGCCAGGTAGGCAATCTAAGGTATCCAATGGCAAAGAAGGCGGAAGAAAAAAAAGAAAGGGTCGCGATGAACTGAACAGTTTGGTGGACGACTCTTCCCTAAAAATAAGCGATGAAGAAGAAGAAAAAGAAGAAATGAAATAAGAATATTTAGGGAGAGGCAGGTAAGAAGAGAAAGAAAGATGAACCGTTATTCGACTACCTGTTTGTGAGGGCCAGATTGTTAGCCGGTCAGAATATATCCATTAAGTTGGCCATCAGCTGGCATGTATTGGTAAATGTACATATATATACACCAGCGCCGCGAGCCTTGTACCGTTAATTCCGTCGCCGCCTTGGCTCCATCAGCCTATAGTAATATAATCCATCCTTAACATTTCATGTTGGAACACAGACAGTGACACCATCCGACGTGGCTTGACGTACGTATCCCCACGATTCACGCATACATAATATACTAAAAGCGGCATTTTTTTTCGTTGTCGACTAATTCCTACTGACCAGCAGAATGCCTTTCTTCCTTCCATAAAAAGGCCATTGTGTGTCCGCCTTCGAGATTTTGGTTACTTTTAGAATTTTAGCGAATGCTACAATTTCAAAAAATGGAAACAAATTTTCCCATGTCGGTGCGCCTTTTTGTTTTGCGACCTACTATAAGGATAAAATATACACTTCAGGCCTGCCCAGAAAGGGCCTGAATGACTTACACCCTAAGAAAACATGTTTAAAATTGTTCAAGTTATTTTAAATTTCTAATCTATCTGTTGAGGGCGGTTGAGACCAATTAGGTGTAAACTATTTAATTATAAAGCAAAACAAATGATCAGCAATTTACAAAATTACAATAACTACTTAATGCTATTGTAATGTATGAAATGCAATGAAGTCAAATGAAACCAACAATAGAACTTATTCTTTGTGAACATTAATAGGAAGTCCTTATTGTTAACAAGAATGTTTCTTTAACTATGAACATATAATTTAAAGCATAAACATACTGTCGATTTAAATGAAACCTGGATGTTGATCTTTTTCACAAGTTACCTTTTGGTTGGGCTACTTTGTGACAGCATTAAGAGAACAGCCAAGAGCAATCTTGTTTGTAGTCCTGCTTTCATCAAGTCTCACTATATAAACTATAATGAATTCTCACGTGAATGTCTTTGGCTAAACCTATCCGGGAATAAAAACAATAGGGAAAAAAATGCCTAGGCTAACCAATGTAAAAAAGATCTATGATTTTTAAACATTTTCATTTCAAGTTTCCAATATTTAAGCTAGGAATAGGCAGGTATGTGATGAACATTATCACACTGTAACTACTGTGTGACGTCCCACAGTTTCATCTGTGTTGTTGACAACTTGGCACAATAACGATGAGCCTATCATTTCCACGGACAGGCCAAACATAACTTGATTCTGAAAAAAATTCAACTCAAAAGATTGTTATTTGGTAAAAAAATTTGAAATGTCTTCTTGCCTGATATTTCAATACATCATTTTCTTAAAGCTTCCTCTGCCAAGCTTGTTGATAAAAATTTCGCAGCAGATTTAACATCTTAAAGCTCATTATCCAACCCAGATGCACAAATATTACCAATTGTAGATTTAATTAAAAAGTGCTATAAAAATTGCAAATAGAGGTGGATTCACTAAATGACACATCCAAAAACATCCCTAAAGAATTAACGCACTGCTCTCAAATCTCCATCTGAAAGCAATTGTCAAAACATAAACATAAAACAATTGACAAACGTCGCTCACAATACCAGAATTGTGACGTTTCTCAAATTGAAATTAGGTATAGAAATACGTAACCAATCACGATAAAAACTAATCAGTTACTGTAGTTTTTTACGCTGATTCAGCTACACACAAAAATAATTTGAATTGCGAACGCTATCTGGTCATTCAACACTCCAGCTCTAGGACCAATGAAAAACCTTTTCCCCATCCCTTGAACCAATGGGAAGCCGTAAAGAAGTCACATGGGGTCCAATAAACACTTGTAGCTCATAAGTCCCGTAAAAGCCTTCTAGATTTACTGAAGTAAATCTCTCAGGGATTTATACAGGTATGACATTAGCAGTTTAATAGACGTAAAATCTAAGGAAACCAGCTAGTCATTGAGGGCTAGCTGTAGCTAGTGATGATTTTTCTTGAGAGAACCACCAGTCACTTCAACTGTTGAGAAAAGGGAGAGAACACTCGCTTGAAACTCCGGCAAAGTATCATTAGGAGAAAATAACAATGTAGTACTGTAGTAGCCGTCGTATATCATTTCAAGGCAAAAATATAGCATACTAAGAAGGACCTTGATGTTCGTCATCGTTATTGTCCCTCGATTGTAATCGAGCTGATTCGCCATTATGTAGCGCATTATCTGACATTCATGACGTCGAATGACGATGGTCCGTCTTTCTATACTTGAATTGCATTGAAAATCCTTCATCCCAGTGTGCTCCATTTGTTGGAGAAGGGATGCAGATCACTGCGTCTTTCCTATATATCAATCCCGTATAGTACCATGTGAAACATTAAAATTTTCTAAACCGCATCGTCTCACTACTCTTTGGTTCCTTTTCTTTTCTTTATTCTTCTTCTCTGTTTTCTCTCTTCCATCTTTCTTTGCTTTTATCCTTTCTCTCTTGTCCTTTTAAGAGAAACTCATCCCTGCTGTTGCTATTCGCTATATACTACTGCCGCCACCGCTGAAGACGGAACAAAAATCAATAACTCTCTCTTGATTGGGTTTACGAGTCGAGCAGTCTATAATTGATGGATAGTTGGATTTCTTAAAATTATATTCGTAAGTCGTAACGAAACACTCGGGTCGGTTGTCTTCGGTCATTTGTCAGGTCTTCTTGCTAATCAATAATCAGCAGACGATTTTCTTTTTTTTTTAAACGTTAAAAACACAATTAAAGTTTTAAAAAAGGGAGGGGGGGGGGGAGGTTTATCAGCTCTTTCGTCTCTTTGTCTCATTATTTCTCCGTTGATTGCTTATATGAATCAGCTCTGAACTAGAGCATTCTCCGAATCTATAATAGACTAGACGTCTCTTATGTCACCACCACTGCTTCCGTTTCTATCAAAGCTACCGGCCGACTAATGATTTGTTTGTAGAATATTTTCCCTTTGGACTGTCAGGCGCATTTGGTACGTAAGCACAGAGAATGGCAGGGAATGAAAGACGGAGATGAAGATGGACATGTTGAGGCAGGAATAAGCGATAAATGAAAACCGATAGAATCTCTTTCAACATGGATTGAATAGTATGGCGGTAACCCTTAATTTGAGAAATAGAAGCGCTACGTCGAGGAACATATGCTGCCGATAAACGATTCGAGTTGGCCGAGTGCAGAAGTCCAATAGAGACGAATATAAGCGGAAACGGAAATTTCATTAAGGCACTGTCGCTCAACAGCGCCAGTCGACGAAAAAATATAGTTCCTCTGTGGCGATATTAAGGTTATAGGTATCACCGTCGTTGTTGTAGAGATATCGGATATGTCGATATAGCTACAGCAGGATATAGCATATATTTATATATAAGCTTATGATGACTGCACAATATGTTGCTGTAGCTGAGTGGACTGTGCCGTTGCACAAGAATAAAGAAGCTTGCGACTTTGGGAATAAGAAAGAGCTAGCTGCTAGCTGCTTTCAGTAGACGCGACTGCTGCCTGCGTCGCAAAACCTGCGCAATCGTTCTATCTTCTCGTGAGTTGGCGTCAAGATCCTTCAACCACCACCTACCTCTCCACCCCATTCCCCCACTGTAGAGTCTCTTATCCTCATCCCCTCCTCATGTTCTCTTATACATGGCCGACACCCTGACGCTTTAGCCCCCTCCCTCTTCTACCACCGTCTTTCCCTTTCGCGATCTCCCGTCACCTTTGCCGTACCATATTCTGTGCGTACGTACTTTACTGACGGCAACCTGATGATCGCTCTACCAGTCATTCGTTACCCACTCTCGTTGCACCGTGGATTGTCTTTTCTGATATTGCTTCCATTAAACCAGGTAAGAATCAAACATTGTCATTCTTTAAATCTTTAATCTTTATCTTGAATCCAACCATGGCCATACTACAAAGACTTGAGCATAATGTTTCGACTTTATTAGACAAACGTGACACACAGGCAAAGTTCCAAGTTGATTTTATAGTTGGGGACCTTGACAAGCAACACTTAGTCATAATGCGCTGTTGTGTCAGATGTTTATTGAGTTCGCGTACCCTTATTTTATTCGCCATTGCTTGTGGCCTCTCTAACTTCCAAGAAGATTGATGTCGCAATTTCCCCCATCTTGAAATTAATGGAGATATTTTTTACTACTTGAAAATTGAAAGTAGTGCAACTTATTGATGTCTTCTGACGACAGACGACTTTCTAAGAATTGCTATGGCATTTAACGAAGATATTTTTTCCTAATCTATTGTTTATGGCCTTGTAGGTCAGGTATATAGACCGAGGCTTAGCCAAATCTGTATTGACTAGTGAATTGTCGGCGCCTAAATTGCAAACAGGCTGCAGCTGATCTAGACTTTTGGAGACAGTCTGCCAAGAATCATTCTCTTACTAATTGTTAATATTATTAGCTTACAGTTTGATTTGGCTACTCCTTTGTTTTTCTGCTGATGTTGACCCACCGTTTGTATGATAGTAGGACTACTATACGTTGCAAAAAGACTGTTACACCTCTATTATTAGACGTGAGTAAGACCTATAGTCGCCTATAATTTAGCCGTTAAGATAGGCCGTAAAGTGACAGCTAGGTAGCTAGTAGTCCTTATCGATTATCATTGGTGAGTTTCGGGACACACAACAAAGAGAGTGGTGGCGCTAGCCTGCTCTCCTTTCAACACCCGTTTGCCTATTATAGAATTTCATCCCCATTTCTGTTGTTTTTGTGGCTGCTGCTTTTCTAGTACGTAATATAATATTAGTGGGTGACGGTGATTTTCTTGCCTATATAGGGTCATGTAAAATCTATTGTTTGTGGACTGCATGCATTCGCATTTCCTTGTAAGCCTTTACATACAGTATTACCTATCCCACGACATATCCGACTCGGAATAATCTTAATTCTGCTGCGTGACCAGTCTGTTGTACACGCACTCAGCGTGACCAGCACGTCGCAGTAAACGTGCAACAAGAGGGACCAGTGGCTTTGTTGTACCTACACATTTATATTATGCGACTCGGATGATGGATAGTGTTGTAGCTACAGTAAATACACAATGCGCTTTCCACTAGCAAGTTCAATATAAAATGTTCGAGAAAAATCATTTTTCATTAAACATTGACAGTTTTGTATAAATTTCAACTTCTCGTCTGTATCTCGGCATCAGTCGTCAGCGTTTCCAGTCTCATTTAAACGAAAGTGTAACAAAAATGTCGTTGCAAATTTTATAGAAGACAAAGTAAACAACAACTCAAGTCATTTTTCTCTCTGTTGGTTCACTAATTATTTCATTTTTCTGACGAAAACAGAAGATCTTTTATTTGATTTGATTTTTTGTCCTTCTTTTCTTCTCCATAACCTTTAATAAGCATTACTCTAGCCGTCGCAAAAAGAAAGGCTATTTATTTTACCCCCATACTATTGCGATTTTTCAAGTTCAAATTTAGGTTTAATAGATTTAACAAGGCCATATATATATTCTCCAAGGTTAACTAAAAGAGAAATAATTAAAGAGTAAAGAGGCAGTATTAGGCTTTTTTTTTAAAATATATATTTCCTGTTTTTATACAAGATGAAAAACACTGTCGTTTCGTTAGTAATAGCAATATGCTTTCGTGTGCACAAATGTTTATCTTTCTCGTAAAAAAAGCATTTCTTTTCTTTGAAAAGTAACATATCAAATTCTTGTCAATAACAGATACTGTGCATATATATATGAGAATCCAAGAGAAGGTCTTGCCGGGTCTTGCAGAACGCAGAGCTACATATACTGCGATTTTACACGAAGAACCGGTGAATACTGTAATATATGCTGTATGCTGTATTACACAACCCTATTATAGATATCAAACATCAGCAGTTCTATAGACCTTTCAATTCAAGTATTCCATATATGCTTAATAGAGACTGCTGTGCCCACTGCACACTAGTAAGCCTATTTTAGCCTATATACAGTACCGTATGTATATACTATAGTAGGACATAGGTATAGGGTTCAGGTCGTATGTATACCTATGCCCACATGCTTGAGTGAGCCTTCCAGTTGACTGCTGATTTATTGCCTCGACGTCTATAAGCCTCTCATGTATCAGTTCCATCATTCGTAACGTTCACTTACCTAGAAGTAGATGACTATATATGGACAATAATAAAGAAGGACAATAGACTCTGAATTTGAACTCTCTGGACAGGTATTGCACGTCGTAAGCATCGCTACGCCTCTGCAATATGACTGTAATAATTTCTTATCGTTTCCTATAGCGTCAGGGAATAAATAATCACTTATAATATTCAGTTCCTGCTGAACTTGCGTCTTACCGCACCATTAAACATGGGTCTCTTCAAACCATGCCCAGTTGCCTAAGTTGAGCACATCAACAAGCTATTTAAATTTAGGCTTTTGCTATTTTGTATTAGTCTTTCCGTTGTCGCATTAGTGCAGTCCTTGTGTATACACTTTAAATCTATAACAACATGTGAATATTTGCTGGTCCGCTATTTCTTAGTTTTGAACAGCCCGTTAATGTGTTTATTAGTAGTGAAAGAGTTTTTTTCGAATTTATTTTATATGCAGTATTTGAAGTTAAAGTGTTACAACTATTATGCAAACTCACATAAGCAAACAAGATTATACAATTTTCAATTAAATGCAATTCTTCTTATTGGAATGCATTTGAATGCTCTCAAAATGTTTTCAATCAGACCGTGTACAGAACATTTTACAAAAGTGGACTATGTTAGGCTTTCGAATTTATTGCTTTAAAATTCAAAATAGATTTGTTATAGACTTTTGGTTCCTTGGTTTATATTTGGTTTGTAGATTCCTAAGAACTGCAAGGTGTAATCGTGAAATCAAAGTCACTCACGGTAAAATAGCAACTAACATCTAAACTTCAGATCGTCATATGTTAATTATAGACAAGAAGAGAAACGGCGAGTAAAGGTGAAAGAAGCGTAAAAGAAGCGGAAGAGGGTGTGAGAAAGTAGGCTGGATGCTGATGATGGACGTCTACTACGCTGTCTGTCGGTTCTGCTGCTGTTATCCCGACAACAACGACCACGAGCAGCAAGAATGGCGTCAACAGAAGAAGGATATCGAGTACGTTCTGCATCAACAAGATATCAACGCCTCCACCCAATCCGGTGGCCAAAACCTATCGGCGTCTCTTCATCCGAACATCGCCAGAACCCCCACACACAGTGCCAAGTATGTTGTGCATTTAACCCATAATGTGCTGAATTTCGATAAGCTATAATAGCCATAAAACGTAACAGTCGTTAAACATTCTTTGTTGCAGCTCCTCTATTAGAGACACGCATGTCTCTTGACTACGCGTTGTATTGATTATGATAAATGTTTGACTTAATAAAATCAGTCTGTGCTGCGCATAATACACATTTTATTTTGTCATGTCAAATGTAATACCCCTAGAAATTAAACTTAAAGCACTAGTTATTACTCTACTTGGGCCTGGGATTACATACAGATTGCCATAACTACATGTTGTAACTGTAAATTCGTCGAATTCAATTAGCATATTGTGATAAATTAAGCGCCAAATGTAAAAGGTTGAGAAAAATTTAAAGTTAAAGTATATGAATTCTTTGGTTTCGGCTGCATTGCTACGTTTCTTGTCAGAAAAGGCATATTTTTCGCATTTAAGACTATGTGTGGCTATCATGTATATATAGGCTACTATGTACTTGATTGAAACATTTTAAAATGAATTGTTTGTCATGATCCTTTGATTCAATATTCAATAGCTTTCGGCACTCTTTATGCAATTACTGTCAAATCAATTTACGATATCCTATAACATAGAACGATATTATACGCTTGGGTAGAGGATATATGCCAACTAGCAATCTCCTGCTATGACGCGACGTGAGTGATGAAAGGAAATGATACTAATCCGATCCACTCACTACATATACAGCCTGTACTACTCCTCCTCCTACTTTTATTCTCTATGGGTCATACAGCGTTTATATTTAGCAACCAACTGTTGGTAAATTTATTTGGTGTGTCCAATATTTGAATCATTTTAAAATGGATTTGTTAATTGAAGTTCCGCAGAAGGAGCAACAGCCGTTGGAGCAAATGCTACCAGTGGAAATGGTGGACACGGCGAAGAAGAAAGTCATCTATTAAAAGAAGTACGCAGCAGCAGTCTCAAGACGGAAATGTATCGCCAGATTTGGCAGAGACGAGTTCTTTGGTTCGGCCAGACATTACCTTCATTCGAAAGTCGAAGCACCATCGAATTTTGGAGCGGATGGACAAACCGGCCGTCCGGACAACAATCAACTTCCGTCGCGAATGGTAGCAATTCTGCCACCACTCCACCTACGAGTTCAACAACCAGACGCAAAAAGTATCAGTAAGCCTGTAGTCGGTACAGTGTAAAACAAGAATACTCGATCACATTGTCGTAGATATTTGCATAATTTGTTTCGATAAGATCAGATTTTTTTAAGGCAATAATGTAGTAATTCGTCAGTAGACGAATAGTGTGAAAGGTCATTCTAACTTTGGTTCATACGGGTATTGATTGATGTACGTTTACGGTAGTTTGACACCAGAAGTGTCTATAGAGAGTCTTCAACCAGAGTTATACGCCCAAACGTCAGTCGAGTCGATGGAAGGCGTGTCAATGGACGCTGGACTGTGCGGATACGGTGATTTTGACCTCCATTTCGACGGACCCATCGAAGCGACGCCACTTGGACAGATCCACTTTTCGCTCATTTACGATGACCACAAAAGAACTCTTTTAGTGAAAATTGTTGAAGCTTGTCACTTGCCGCTACCCAAGCCTGCCGTCTCGGCAGCTCTACCTGCAAATGATGCCAATCAACAGGAACCTAATCAACTGGCTCAGCAGCAACAGCAAGACTCGACTTCCTCTCTCACACCGAGTAAACTCCGCAAGGATCCACCTCATTCCAATCCGTAAGTTTGAATTGAATAATCGACCGTCAACAGTACTAGGACAAGGTATTGAAGGTGGAAAGTCACATAATGCTGTAGCTGCTATAGATATGGCAATAGTATGTATTCATTATATGTCAGCTCGAGTGTCGGTGTTTGAGCGTCGGATCGGATAGATTCCGTCTTTGATTTGTTTCATTGTACGCTCCAACAGCGGTTACTCCGTTTACATGCTGTCTACCGCTGTCTACATTCCAATAACTTTAGACCAGTAGACTGCATAGTATTGGCATACTACGATAAACATAACCAACTCACTGTAAATGTCGAATAGTGATGTGAATGGTAGAATTTTAATTTCGCTCATCAAATTCTTCAAGGCCTTCCTTACCAACTGCTAAATAACTTTGAATCAAATCTAGAGTAGTTCATTATCGTACACAATACCCTTGTATCAATTCATACAGTATTTTGAACTGTACATACGACTTGAAGAATAAGGACTTTGATGACTTATTCAAGCTCTCAATCATTTATAGTAAGCCTCAAAATGTTAGCCTACTACTATTTGACGACAACAAGGTGTCCCCATCACTATTAGATCTTGTAGTTGTCCACTTGCTTGCCTTTTGGCGTTTAGTGGGTATGGTAATAGCCTAGTAGGTACTAGGTATAGGTGACAAAATATGCAGAACTTATGTTGACAGTAAGACAGCATAAGATGACGAGACTAAGCAAGCATACGGAAAGATTCCCAAGTTCTTGATCATTGTAAAGCTTCTAATACGCCTGCAACAAAGGCCGCACATATGGTTATTATGTGAAGCCTCGTCCTATTCAGACAATAGAGAGAGATCGATGTCAGTGCATCGGTAGCAGCTTATGCAGTCGCTTCCAGCCATTAATAGCCTACGTCACGTCACATTAACTGATTATATTAGCCTGCATTATTGATCATAGCAGAAGAGGTTTATACATCCGCGCTGTGTAGAAGAAGCAGCCGATTTCCAATCCCATCGTCATGATCGAAATTTATGACGTTGTCTATTAGTCTTGAAGTTAGGGGAGAAAGAGGTTGGAAGGAAAGGAGATGATCTGTCTGTCTATAATATTTCCTAGGGCATTGCGAAACTACGCACTCGTCGTTCACTTGGTTTGAAACTTTGAAACTTTGAAAAGGACTACTATATAGCCGCCCATGTCTCGAATGTTGAAACTCATCAGCCGACATTAGCAGCATCTCAAACCCAACTGCTCTTTCTTGCAGCACATTCTAATCTTTTCGACTATACAGTAAAATATAGGGCCATTGAGTGAATCTAAACAACGCACCTTGATGCTTTTATGCTATACAACTTTGAAAGTATCTATACAGCAGTGGCGATGAGAACTTGTGTGCGAATAGTTGAACAACAGTAGTAGAGGGCCGCTGATACGACCCGGTAACCTTAGTTGTAAAGACTGTATCCCTGTGAGCCGAGTAGATTCTCTTTATTCAATCAAATACCCACAAGGGAGACATACTTAGAATACATAGCATTATAATTAATATCCTACACTGTGCTCATAGCGATGTATCATAAATTCATAACGCATCGTATCAAACAGCAATCGAGTACAGACCGACTGACGATTCAAGAAGGTAAGTACATACATATTATAGTCTACTCTGGTTCGGAGCGTTCGGAGCTCACAGTGGACAATATCGCCGGTATTAGCATAGCTCCATTGCGCCTTTTCGTTCTTTTTTCGAGTCTCTTTGCTGAAGAGAAAATACAGAAGACACTGAATTCTCTGAACTGCTCTCAAATTTCCCCCTTCATTATGTGTTCAACGTTCATGTCTATATTCTCGTACTTGAAGAAAATTGTCATGTCCAAATCCCTATTTTTAATACGGTTGAATTGGTGAACTAAAAATTTGAAATCTGTCCGTTTGCTTCTGATCGAAACCCAGCTTGATTGAAGCTACCAATCCATTGACGACAATGTCTTGCATGCAAAGCTTAGGCTTCTCTTTGCTCTTTACAGACAAAAGAGACGATCTTTAAGTGTTTTCTAAGAAAGGAATCGGAAAGTAAGCATAAGAGTTAGAAGAGTATATTAGCATTTGATGATTCATTCTTATGGTAAAACCTGATAAAAAAGAAAGGGCAGCAGACCTTGTAAAGTTGTAATCCTTCAGGGTTTTTTGTCCTTTTTGAAATAATCGCATTGTTTGAGAAACGCTTTACTCTGCTCTCGCATCTTCTATAAACCATTGCTAGCTGCTGCCGCCCCTTCAGTCTTTTCGACCGGTCGATATTTTCCAAGCTGAGACTCGACTGCGAGCGCACGACGTGAGCGTTGGCGAAAGCAGTTGGTTGTATTACCAAAAACAATGCATATATATATACGAGTGGTGTCCATGCTTCATTTCTCTCCCTATCCTTCTCTTCCGCCGTCTTTATAATAACCAAAAACCAACTCTAGATAGCTGAATCTCAAGCTCCATCCATACACTACTCCTGTCTTTATTCTCTGGGCTATGCACCTGGATCTTACTATGTCTGTCCGTCTAATTAGTATAAGTCATCATAATTTGATTACGATTCCGCTTTCGTACTTCCTAATTCCTATCCCTTTGTTTCGCAGTTTCCCATTAATGTTCACTGATCGTTATTCTTGGTTTCTCCTTATTTGCAGTCATATTTAGTTTTGACTATAGACTCTTAACTGTAGATTCATAGGCAGCAGATTGCCTTTAGCCCTTTAGGTCAACTAACAACATTTCTTTGTGAACAACTGAGCCCAAAGGGCTTGACAACGAAAAAGTTAAATTTTCTCCAGTTTCATTCTGTATGGCTTCCTTTTCAATTTGCAATCCAATTCCCTTATTTAGTAAAAAAAAAAAGTTCAAAAATTTTTAAAATTCATCCGTTTTTATGGTCTGCCAAACGTTAGTCGCACTGTATATCGTTATTGATGATAAAACTGCAACATTTTGTTGGCTATTAGACGACGCGTGGGCAGTTCGCCGAATATAAGAAAACCAAAGCCAACAAAGCTTTCTATAAAAAGACTCATATCACGAATTACGCTTTATTCCGCATGGCTCGATTTATTTGAACACAGATACGTCCGTGTGTATTTGTTGCCGGATCAGCGAGATGGCCGTCAGACACCGGTGCAACGCAAAACCCAAAATCCGGTCTTCAATCAAGGTTTTACCTACGAGCTTGCCCACCGAGAAGTGCTGAAGCGAACGCTGATGCTCAAAGTTCAGGATCTGAATCGATCGACCCACCGGCATCACGTCATCGGCCAAGTCCTCCTTCCCCTTTCCGATCTCAATCTTATCAAAGGAGTTCACATCTGGAAAAGGATTCGACCAACCGATCAAGTAAGCCTTTACAAACAATATACCCTGTACTCCAGCACAATACTTTGTACAGAAGGTATTGCTGATGCTTAACCTGTATATTAATCTTTATAGTGCAATTAAGAATATGATACAGATAAATAACATCCGTTTTGACATCTATGATAAATATTCTGAAGCGCAAAAACATGTAAAAATAATTGAGAAACATACAAGCAAAAACAGAAAACAGCAAATCGAACACGCTAAACGAATATGTTTCCCATCGGGACTAATGTATAGTTTTATTTCTTGTCCGTTTAAAAAATAATAATTTAAGATATTAGAATAAGCCAATGGCCGTGGTGTTTTATTGCACACTGTTTATACAGTAGAGTAGCTACATTTCAAGGGTATAATTAAATTAATTCATCGTCCGTACAGTTATATGTACTACCTGCATATAATCTTGAATTAAAATTGGGATAAAAGAGATATCACATGATTGTGTCGGTCAGTACTAACGGAACTGAGGTTTTCTCTTTCTCTTTGGTTTTGTACGATGCGAATGAATGTCAGACCGTTTGGATCACAATGTGTACTGTGTAACCGTTATGGCGTCTTAACAGGGCGATATGTTAGACAGCAACCATTAGCTACTGTACCGTTGGTTTTGTATACACATACTAAATATATGTCGTTTCGAATGTTGACAACAAATGGTATTGGTTGTCAATATATAATAGGCATAGACTGCAGAGGTACTCTTTATTATTACATATGTGCACTTCCACTCTTTGATAGATATACTATTGCGCAAAGGGAAATAACAGGGAAATAACGAGCCAATTAAAATGTATTGCAATATTCCATTTTTGATCAATGCGTGCGTATTCGAACTATTTTGATTGTGGTTGTAACAATTTGATCCAGTGAATGTGTTTTTGCCTTTTTCACACTGTAAACAAGTCATTCATCTTTACTTCCAACGATTTGTTTTCAACTTGAATATATTTCAGAATCTAAGTAATCACGATCTAAGTAATAAGCGAGCTTGGCAGGGTAGATAATCTCTGCCAGACCTATTAATACATAGCTACTATAGAAATTACAGGGCTATGAGACTACGTTTCTGACCTTAAAGATACGTCCCTGTTTATATGGGGTAGCTATAGTTTTCAATTTGCTTCCGTTTAAGTTCATAGTAGACTAGATCAAAGGTAAAAAGTGAGGGCGAAGTAAATTAGGTTACCGTAGTTGCAATCTTTATTTTACTATCTTTCTTATTCGCTCCTATTGTTGTCATGTTTTACCTGCTGTGAATGTAGATCACTACAGTGCATAGTTTGCATCTCTTTGTTTATGCGTATCCAGGATTCTCATTCTCCGGAACTAGGTGAGATACTTGTCTCACTAACGTACCTACCCTCTGCCCGAAGACTTAACTTGGATTTGCTCCGAGGAAAACAACTTTTACAAACCAATTTTGGAGGCTCCGGTAAGTTAGTTACGTTCATTCGTTTCATTGTCTAGTGAAATATGGAATCTAAAACTACTGTAGAACTTTGCGCAGCAAGTATTAGCCTTAGCTGTTAGTTAGATATATCAAAACTGCAACAGTTTGTTCATTTTATTCCTGTGTAGATTATAGCGCTATTATTTAGAAGAATGAATTATTCATTTACCAGCACGCTGAGGCTGATGTCAACAAAATTCAAATGGGTTCCGGCAGACATTTTCAGTAGCTATTGTATACCATTGCCCATTACTGTATACAATATACATGCTTGTATGATATAATTAGTCCAAGCCCTACATATGAAAATTTTACAAGTAACGGAATCGAAATTTTATTCGGCGCTTACCTCGCCAATTCATGTTAAAATGTAGGCCAAGTTTCACTTGCATATTTTATCGCATAATTTCCGTCTTTTTCCTGGTAATCTAGCCTAATGTAAGTTTTGATACGAAGATTTCTACTTCAAATGGACTCAAGATATGTTTAGTGGATGATATGGTAAAGCCATTAGTTTTGAGTTATTTCCTTCTGTTGGGAGTGGGGGCTTTCTGCGACTGAAAACTATTGTAAAACTGAAATCTTCTTTAGAAGCCGTTTAAATTTGGCCGGCAAAGTTCTAAACCCATTGCAAACTGTCCCCTTTGATTCAGTGCATCTAGCTCACAAGTTTCACTTTTATCAAATAGCTCAACTGCTATTGAATTAAGATGAGTAAAGAGTGAGCTTTCTACCTAAAGGATTGCTCTCGGTATGGAAGATCCACTTACCTTTCCATCAAGAATGCTTGTCTCGAACACAGGCTAAGATTTAGTGATGATAAGAGAGTGTTCAATTCTTTAATGCGTCCATCGATTACGTAGTTTACACAGTCTGTTATATATTAAGACGTGTTTTACGGTCTTTTCAATGTTTAATGTTATCATTTGTAAGATAGGCTACTTGTACAAATAGTTACATAATAACTCTAGATTTTATTGCATTCTGAAAAATATAGGCTACATGTTTTCAGTGCGAACATTTAACAGGGCTATACTTTTTTTACTCATTTATCCATAATAATTAGATATACACAACAGATTTGTTCTATTCAGCTTTCTAATTAAGTTTTTTTTCTGTTGGACTACTACTTTCAATTAATGTGGAACGGATGATTAATTGCTGAGGTTATCGTACGAAGAAATTTTTTGGTTGACATGCAACTCTTCAATAAATATTGGAATTTAAGACGATTACCGTTTTGCGATAGACTATAATACCTTTTGACTACATTTTGAATTTTTCCAGTGCCATATGTCAGGGTTTCTCTGGTAGTGGCTGGTAAACATATCAAGACGAAAAAATCATCTCGAAAGAAAAACACTATCGATCCCGTCTGGGGTGAAACAATCAGGTACGTAAACAAACCTGATACGGTACGGTTTTGTCCAAATCTGATATTTTTCATTTGGTTCTGATTAAAAGCTTCAATGTTGCGGCGGCCGAGTTGCCTGAATCCAGCTTGGTAGTCAGCGTTTGGGATTTAAATGGTGGAATTGCAAAGGATGATTTTATCGGGAGGATCGTCCTATCAGCCAAAGAGCCATCAGGTATTACTTCTATTCAATAATCTCCTTAGAGACTAGCTTGAACATTTTCTTTCAATTTGCGATCTGCTTATTTCTTTGATTTTTTCCCTTTCTTTCTTTCTCTCTCCTCTTCTCACAACTTTCTATGCGCCTCATATACCAGTAATGTGTCTCTTAATACTAGTACGTTCTTTTTTTTTTTTTTTTCAACGCCTGGGTTTGGTTGCTACTCCGTGTTATCCTTTTGGCAACGTGGACACACACAAATCAATATAGGCGAAGAAGAAATGAGTCACTGGAATTGTATCTTGAGCGACGATCGGAGTTCGACTGCATATTGGCACACACTCCGCTCACGAGAAGAATGCGATCAGGTTCGTTTATATTTGGTTCGTGCCAATTATAAGTTGCAATCGATTTTTAAAAAAAATTATTTCGGATTGCATCTCGAAATTCATTTTTTCTTCGCAATTTCAGATTTCCCCAGCATCAGTGATCGTTTGTTAAAACCATATGCAAGAACGAAATATAAATAATAATTAATAATAAGAAGAATTTCCAAAAGAGCAAATTACTCGAATAAATCGTCGCCGTTGTATATTCGTTCTCAGCGCCATCTATAAATACGTATTAGTGATTTGCGTTACAGCATTGGTTCAACTCTTTGTCTTTCTGGTCCATTCTAGTCCTTCCCCGTTTCCCTTTTATGTATATTATCGATTTAAAGTTAATGATTTCAACATCCATTTCTATGATTTCGTAATAAGTGGTTCAAATGTTCTGATCACGCGTATATGTTATGCTGTCAGTCGTCTATCCTACGTATCGTCATATATATCGGTGATCTATCTGTAACAACACATACCAAATGTAGATTATATGCGTTATATATATTCAGACCGTGATTATAATAAAGAAGAAAACATTATTTAAAACTCGAGGTTTTCCGTATTTTGTAAATTATGGTTAACAATTGTTTACGAAGCAACCCAATATTTTGTATTACATATAGGCAGTAGGCACTGACACAGACAGCATTCATTTCCAAACATTCAGAAAATGAAATATTTATCGATGATGTGTCATGTTATCAATAGTCACGAAAAAAAGGAAAATGTCAAATTGATGGGATGAAAAAATTCAAATTCAAATAAAGTGAACAGATAAGATAATGTGAAAAGCAATTGTGTGCCTTATACAGCAACAACGGCACTGGCACTATAATTTCAAGCAGATCATTATTAATACTGACGACGAATTGATCAATGGCGGATCTTACGATACTGATGTAGACTGGATTTATACCTGTTTACATCATCCTATCATTACATATGACAGGAATACAAGTACAAGGAACATCAGGGAAGGCACGTCAGTAAAAAAAAGGGGGGGGGAGGGGAACTAGTAAAGTAGTACGGCACTATTCGTTTTCTCCGTTGGCAAAGGTTTGACATATTTCCGTCGTTCATCCGCATTGACAAGAACTAGCAAGATGATATTGGCCACGTGACTTAGAGCCGAGCCGATAACGAACCTAATGAACGAAAAGGAAAGACAAGAGGACCGGAACCGCCAACAATTAACGATGTGCTTCAATAGTCATCTTCGCCGAAATGGTACGTATAGCTGCCATTCCGTGAAATGTACTGTAGTAAAAGTTAAACTCACCAGAATGAATAACCGAGAGACGCTCTCCCTTCGGAAGTCCAGTGATTATCTCGGTCTTCTTGTACCAGGACGTTAGAGCTGAGACGAAGGTGAAACTGGACGATCCAGGCAACCATTGCGGTCACCGAGAACACAACTTAATGGGTAACAAAAAGCGACATTGTGGTCAATAACGTGCTCAATTAAAAGTGTATTTTTAAGCACCATTCACTGAAGGCACACTGTGTCTATATATATAGTATAAAACGTGTTATTATTACTTGAAAGACTGTTCCAGAAAAAGAGTCCAGTTCGCCCGGCAATGGTCTCAACAGGTGTCAACGTCGTGTTCACGATGGCCATCAGAGCTCCAATTACAGCGAACACAATCGCCCCACAGACGCACGTCACGGTTGTGACCCAAAGGCCAAAATTCAGAAAGTCTGATTCGCCATTAAAGTTTTCTATGACTTATTTTAAAAATGAGAAAAATAAATGATTAAGATTTAAGACCACGAAATTGACAGACAATCGCTTCCATTATTATGAACAGGTTACGATTTGACAATTGGTGTCGTTTAAAATTTCCAAAAGCAAAAATACTTAATTAAACGGGTTCTCCGGTTCTCAGTCTTACATATATCTACAAAGAACTTGTAGACTAATTATTCTATGGCTTGCAGTAGTTTAATAGAAAGAGTTTTACATGTTTGATGGCTATAAAGAATTTGAATAAAGTATTCCATCTACTGTATACTATTTTAGCAATTGAATCATTTGACACGTTATAAAAAGGCAAGGCGACTATGACACTATGTGCGCATAAAACTAGATCAGATGATAAAGGAGCTCCTACTGTATTTTGCAAGTCGAACACTCGGATATCAATCGGTGTCAATAAAAAGAAACGAATCGTCAAGTTCCTGTGCTTCTCTCTTGATAATTGCTAAAATATATATTTAAGATCCTGTTCAGTTTACCACTCTGTGACTATCGGATATGCTGACAAGATTAGGCTACTTGTGATAGTATCTTCATTTCATCAGAGGGAAGGTTAGATATCGTGTTCTTCTTGACTTATTTCACTGAAATTAGATTAGAGAATTTAGGGTTTCCGATGATTAAACGCCAAATTAAGGTACAGCCTTGTTCGTTTCAAGTTTCTGGGTCGCCTAGGCAGCCTAGGCAACGAACATAATAGGAGTTCTCGTACAATGGTTACTCGATTCCGGATACAATTGGAAATACCAGAAATGTCACGAGTTCAGAACAGCGCCAACTGTTTGACATTGACTGCAATACCAAATCCGTTTCGCCTCCTTCACAAGAAAAACAAAAAAACAAATTGCATAAAGTGAAGAAAAATTGCTCTATGGCCTCGAAGGTTATTTCATCCCATGCCGGAAAGAAATTTCTTATTTCTTCATGCTGACCGTGTTCAAGAATAAGCGGTTGAACTCTTCCCAAATTTTCTGAATATACCAAGCCTCTCTTTCACCTCATTCTCTTTTCTATTTCAGAAGAAGTACCGTTAGGAAGGTAGTACGTCCCGTGGAGAATTTAAAGGCCTCTTGCCTTACCAATCGGGCATGCATACGCATAAATATTCACCTTTTTTAACAAAAAAGAAAAACAACGGTTGCTGGGTTCCCTTCTGGCAAAGATGAATAATTCTGCTAGAAATGGCTCTGACATGCATACATATAATAAAATAGGTGGATGGACAACTGACAACCCCCGCTTATACACGTTTCTAGCTGAATACTATGCCAGTGAAAATATTTTTAAAAAGTGGATTTATGGAACGGAAATCACGGGTTTGGCGAAACTTGCCAAGTAATACACAACACAAGGTCACTGTGGTTTTCATCACAATATTGGCTCGGGTGGAAATTATGATTTTACTTTTATTATCGAAAAAACTCTTATGCTGTTGAAAGTCTTTTTCTGTATCGGCTGTTTTTGTTGTTATTATTTTCAAGGTTTTCATTTCTCGATCCCCGCAGGCCGGGGTTAAAAAGAAAAAATGAGCCAACTGTTTGGGGAGTTGCATCAATAATTTATAAAATACAGCTGAGCCCAAGGCTAACTCCTGCTGTTGACATAATTTAATTATTTAGCTACTACATCTTTACTCTCTGCAGTCAAACGTGTAAAGTGAAAAACAAAAACAAAAAAAGCTTACTGCTTGATTGAGGTCACTTAATATACGTATGCCGGCGGTACTGTACCTGAAACTGGATAGGTTCTCCAACCGTAACCGACGTTGAGTTCTCTTTTTCCTTTGAAGAGACCGAAAAACACATGGCCGTCAGATTCGTATGGATTAGTCACACGCTTGACGTCTGCGTAAACCCATGAATCAGTACTGATGGAGGCGGCGAGAAAAGCTGCCGACAAGGAACAGCCGAGAAAAGTAGCAAAGATCAAACCGCGTTTGTACAAGTTCATGGTCTCTGAATCGGTAGACAGTGACGACCAGCGGCAGCACCGTCCCACTTTCTTGCTGGCAACTCTATTGTTTTTTTCTTTTCTTTTAAAATTCAAAATAAAATGTTTTCTTCAATAACAGACACACGTCTGATTAACCGATCTTTTGTTATTTTCCTAATAACAATGGGACATACCAAAATCGTATCGTTAGGTCAGTGTGCCATATCACGGAATGAAAACTTTTTCAAAGTCGAATAGGATGAATGCAGCACAATGAACACACAATTTTCTGCTGAATAAAACCAAAAACAAACACTGACGATGGATTAAAACGAGTTAAAAGCTTATCCTCTGTATTTTCTTTTGTTTGCCCTTGTGTTTTAGGAAAAAAACAAAGAAGCTGCTGTCTGTAGCAGGTGAAAATGACAACTGAATTTCCGCTCCGGAGCCAACCCTGCATATTCGCTACCGGCTGGAGCTCGTCACAAGTACGACGCCTCAGGGTGAAAACGTACCTGTGGGGGAGAGAAGATCCCTCCTCTTGCATTTTTCTACTTTTGAAAGCTTAATTCCAACTATTCTGGAACAGTCTGGCTCTAGTCAAGGCTCTAGGCTCTAGCGACTTATCTATGTCACTCTTTAACAAAGCGGAGGTCAATAAGGAATTATCAATTTTTATGCTATGAATACATTTTTCATTCTATTTGGTTTATGCGTGACGAATAAACTCAACTTTTCGGATAAAATATACAAAATAATGTAATTGGCATTTTTCAGATGTTATTTTTTTTTAAAAAGGGTGGAATCAGGGTGGAATAATAATAATGATCTTAAAGTGACATCTAACGGAGGAGAAATTGACCGGCTCAAAGCATGTTTAAGCAGACATCTTTAAAAAAAAAAAAACGGATTGAAGTCCAAGTCCAACAAGTGTTTTCACATTAGAAATATAATAATTGAATAATTGAATTTCGTTTCGGCATCTTTAAAAATTCTATCCGATTTCAAAAAACTAGGCCTAGTTTCTTTCTCATACCCATGTTTTCTCGATGGCAGTAGAGGATTACCTTAAAATTTCTTTCAACTAAATAAAAATATAATGGCAATTAACCCTAAAAAAATCGTGTGTCTCAGTGGAAAACGAAAGAGCGGAAAGGACTATGTCGCCGAACTCCTACACGGTAGCCGTTTTTTTCAACAACAACCATCAGATTTCTATACTTATTTTTTGTAATATTTTTAGTTAGTATATCCAATAGTGTCATCATCAGGATATCTGCTCCTATTAAAAAATATTGGTCAGAATCTAAAGGTTTAGATATGGATAAGCTTATGAGTGATGGTGCTTATAAAGAAAAGTATAGGACTGAAATGATAATATGGGGAGAAGAGAAACGTGCACAGGATTCTGGATTCTTTTGCAGGGCTGCAATTGAAATGTTCAATGGTTTTTAAATTGAAAAGAGGTTTTTTAAGTATCTAAATCATTTATAAATAGTTACTGTTATATTGAAAAACTAGGCAAAGATTTTCCTATTTGGATTGTATCTGATTTAAGAAGAGAAACAGATCTGAAATTCTTCCGTGACAAATACTCCAACTGTCTTACCTGTGTTAGGATATCTGCATCAACTGAAGCAAGGGTAAAAAGAGGATTTGTTTTTTCAGGTAGAGAAAACAATATGTTATTATAGCCAAATTTAACTTGTAGCCTTTTATTAACTTTGCTGTGGTGAATAAATTGTAGCTGGTGTGGATGATACTGAATCTGAAAATGGTCTGGACCACATTCAGGATTGGGATTTTTGTTTCCAAAATGATGGTGATCCTCTATTGTTTCAAGCTAATCTAGACCATTTAATTCAAATTTGCCAAAATTCACTTTAGCTTTACAATGAAAGCATATTGCGAGATGTTAAACTCGGCGTTAACACTCGCGTGTCTCGTTTTTTCGTGCAATACACTTTTATTCGAGATTAGTTGTTATATTATTTGATACCAGATACGTTTAAAAGTTTCTTGAAGATTTCGTTTAGTCTGATGATAACAGATCTACGAAAAAAAACATTAAAATATTCTGCTTATCCTATCTTCGTCTTCTTGAGCATCTGTTTGTTTCAATTGATGAAAAATCACTTCTGCGTTTTTTTCTTCAATCTCCGTTACTAAAAAAGAATTTAAAATATTTTCCAAATTATCAATTAAATTGTTCATTAAATATTTAAGAAGTTAGATGACATAATACGTTACCTGGCACCTTCACCTTCCGCATTTCAAACTTTTCGTTCTTTCTCATATACGTGTAATAAAAAATTACATAAAGGACTCCACATATTCCAGCTGCTATCCCAAATATGCGGAAAGTAACTCGAGTTCCGTATGCGGCGATAAGGATACCGCCTATAAAAACTACCCGTTCCTCTACCTAAAATTTAAAATAAACTTATTTTAGTTTAATTTTACTGTTTTTTCCAAATCATTTTGAATGAAAAAAGTATCGAATGATTTAACCGATTGAGTAGTGGCATGAACCAGCCATTCCTTGAAGAGTAGCCAATAGCCCCTGGGGAGCGCATTGAGCGCAAAACATAGAACAAGAAACCCCCATCAGATGTATGGTAACCTATTTTTGTTTCATTAAAAAATGTAACAGATTAGTCGAATGGTAGAAAAAGATCCTTCATAAATCTGGTGAAAATAGGTTTTACCGCTTCCAAAGCTTCAAAAGGTAAACTCATCCACGGATCCCTAAATAAAAGACCTTCAAGTCATGCATGGAAATTACCGTTGCAAGATCGAGTAACAAATTGCAAACTCGAAGTTATGATTAAATGCAAAAGTAACTGACATTATAAAAGAATATCCAATAAAACGGACGCTGTAGATGAAGAATGCGGTAATCAAAATAACCAATTTTCCAATTTTCTTCACAATGATATCCGACACATAAAGGAAAGGTACCCCCACCAATGCACCTAATGTCACTGTGAATCCTATACAACTCAAACAATTTTTTGTTTATTATTCAATTAGCTAATGTTTAGTTTCTAATTATTTATACCTAGTAAGTAGCTCGATGCTTTCAACTGTTTCAAATTTGCAATCAAAATTTAAAATCATTCAACACATGTGTACTGACTAATAAATACACTATCAACAATTACCTCAATGAGAAAAATAAAGAGAAATGCTAGAAAAAAAACATTAAAAAGAATGAAATGATGGGTGGTTAATAAATGTGTCGGGCCCAATATTTATTACCTTCTAAAAAACCCCAAAATATGCCCAAGAGAAGCATCATCACCATGAATATGTCAATGTGAATCTGTTAAAGTAAAAATTGAAATCTTTGAATATTCAATAAAGTCTATAATCAAAGTCATTCTTACGTATCGCAACACCTTTAAAACGTTCTTCAGAAATTTTCCTTCCGATTTCTCAACCGAAACTTCGACGAATAGGAATAAAATGATCACTAAAACAAGTAGCAAATCAGCAAAATAGAAAGCTACAGCATAATCTCGGACACCTATAGACATTTTTATAAAAAGTTTGAACTGCTGTACAGCAAAATATGTTTTAGAATAAAAACAATATTTGAAATAAAGTGTGCACATATTAGCCTCGTGTTAAATTATGTAGATCATTTTCAACTCATTGAATACTTGAAACCCACACCAGTCTCTTAAAAACTTACCATTATTCAAAGTAGCGGCCCAATCTAGAAGAATTCCTGTTGACATGGCAAAAAGCGGCAGATCCTAAAACTCCGAAGAGTCTTTGCCTTCCCAACTGTCCTTTATATTTCTTGATTAAGCATATTGTCGTTGCATCAAGCATTGTAAAACTTGTTCCGAGCGTTGCCGTTGCCAAGATTCGGAGAAATAAATATAGCCAGAATCCTTTATTATGTTTAGAATAATCGTAAATGTCTGCGGTCGATAGTGACAAAGTGTCATCCTTTGCGGAACATGCAGGAAGCAATGGTTGCATCATCAAAGCCGAACACTGAATGAAGCAATCACAGCCCAAGGAAGCTTCAGAGAAATTCGATAAAAATAATTGATTGACTGGAAAGGAGCAGAAATTGGCATTGGTAGACACGCTATTATTTTCCAGTTCGAGATTTAAAATCAAGTTCTCATCTGGAGGATGGTAGCAGCCACCAGTTTCCATCGTTAAGAAGCACATGTCCGTGCTATTTGCTAGTTCGTTGCAGGATGAAATGCACTCAGAGTCAGCGGTCAACAAACGAATTGTTGACTGTTCTCTAAGCCAAAGATTTTTATGCGGACATGTACTATTCGCGCAATTATTTGGTAAATCCAGAAAAGTTCTTCCAGTATCATCACACGTAAGATATACTAACATATTATTTGACGATTCATTGATATTAGTTATGTTCACTTTTGTAGGATTGATCCCGTGGGCATCAATCGTCAACAACAATGTGTGAAATCCGGCAGTAGCAAAAATGCTACCTATTAGAACTACTTTGTAGTTGCCTAATTTGTCAGCAATCATTCCTGTTAAACAAATAAGTCTTTTTTTGAATTTTGTAGGCTAATAATTTTATTTCAATTAACAATTGAAATAAACCAATGATTTTGCTTTGTTTTTCTGTTAAAATATGTAGGTTTTATTCATTTCTCTCGGTTTTCGATAAAAACATGTCTTTCACTCTTCTGTTATTTGACCTCTAATTTACAAACATGCACGCATTTTTCCAGTAGCCTTTAACTCTTTAAGTCTCTAGAGTAAAACTTTTGTGCAAAAAGATAACTATTTAATCGTTTCCTCCGAGTACCAAAGATCTCATCTCAAACGCGTTATCAAAATTTGCGGGGTCTGTAAGATTTACTAACTCCAAAAACAAACAATTTAATTTCTTATTTTTTAAATTAGCGCTTAAAAATAAATGTTATAGCGGAGGTGTCAACAAAGGATTCATTAACTCAAATAGTTAAAAACTCCCAGTTGCAGATTGTTTTCTCAAGACTAGATTACAAGATTAGATAGTTGAAAATATGACGATATACTGCGCTGATACTAACTAAGAATGACGACTGGCCTTTATATAAAGAATCTGGGTGAAAATATTGTTTAAATGATATACTTTGTATATCGCGCTATTGCGATATTGCGATATATGACATTGAGAAGAATAATAATTCCAGTGAATAAATAAGGCTTGAATAAAAATATTGACAATGAATATTGTTTTTTACCTGCAATCGGCGGACCAAGGCAAGAGGCAAATGGAAGAACGGCGTAAATAATTCCTACTTCTTCAATGGTGATTCCAATTTGGAGCATGTGAAGAGTTATGTAAGGCAAAAGCACAGCAGAAAATGCTACATATAAAAAAAAATGATAATATAGTTACTAGAGTTACTTTGTATATCTGCAAAACGACAGATCGAACCTCCGTAAAAAAGAAACATCACAGCCTTCAGAGGTAAGAGAGCTCGATTAACTCGTAAGTGAGCCTTTACTTGGTCCCAACGTGAGGGTAAACTGTCCTTTTCGCTTCGCTTCATGTTTCAGAAACGCAAAAAAATTTTTCTATCGAAACTGAGACAAAAAGAAACAGCCAGCTACCAACGAAGCAAAGAGACAATTGAATTGTTAGCTACCGTAGGCTCATATAGTTTCTGGCAAGAAAGCTCCTCCCTTTCTTAATTTGAAGCCAGTTTACGTAACGCAAGAAAACTTATAGGCAACCTCTTCACAAATAAATATACATTGCGTATCTTGAGAAATTACGCCAAAAATTTTATCTCTTGCAACTTGCTGGTTGCTATGTAACTTACGTTTTAAGAAACAGCGTCCAAGAGCCTTCCTTTAAATAGTAGAAGAATTCATAGCGGTATATGCAATCGTAGCAGCAGAATGCAGTCGTGCCTGAACAACGACCCATTACCATAAAGGCTCCCAACAAACGATTCTAAAACTTAGAATAAAAAGTATATTTTTGATGCATGTTATAATCAAGACAGATGAATGCATCATCATCGTTCACCTATCTGGATTATAGGGCATTCTTGTTGCCAAAACACGTTCGAATATTTTCTTAAAAACAACTGCGTAAGCGAAAAGATGAATAAATGAATCTGTGTACTAGCTACGTGTAGAAACCCAATTATTTACAATGTTTTATACGCAACAGTATTTACGATTTGGCGTAATATATATGTCGGTTCAGTTCGGGTGTCGCCAAGTAGATACGTGAAGAACTGAAATAATTGAGCTATCAATAAACGCATTATTAATGAGTACTTAAGATTGGATACATAAATTTTTTTTTTGTAATATAAACGTACACGTCAATTTATATGTGATTAGAAATAAGGCGCTAACTGGAGACACTTGAATAACTAGTTATAATTTTTTTCACGTAACCATTGACTGGACTAGGATCGAAGTTCCAGATAGATAACTAAGCTGACGATTCCGGCTATCGTCACAGCAAGACCAGTTAGGAAACAGAGCCACTTGCGATGTGCTTTCTGATTAAATAAAATAATACGGTTAACGGTCAATTTATTTTAAACCAGCTGTTAGTTGCAACACTCTACTTGATGAGAAGAAGCTTTTTCCAATTCCTGGCGACCTTCTTCCACGTGCGTGTAGGTACGATCTATATTATTTTCGATCGAGTCTATAATCGGGAAATATTGATTATGAAAAAAGTTAGATAAAACAATAAAACAAAACAATTGATACTTATGTTTTCTCCTTGCTCATGGACCATAGCACTAAGCTCTTTCATAATTTGATTCACATCAATCATGTCAGATTCGATTTGTTGAATACGCTGTTCACGTTCTATTAACATCTGTTGTTCAAATTCCACTTCTTTAAGCTGTTTTAGCTTTTGATGCTTTTCTTCTGCCACCCTTTCTAGAAGATTTTGGCGGTCTGAAGTAGGTTCCTCTTCCCAGTGATTGTACAGAATTGTTGATTTCATCTTGTTAGCAACTTCCTAAATCAATTTACCATACAGTTATTCATAACACTGAAATAAAAAAAAGTTTTACCTTCTGTAGTGCACTGTATCTCTGCAATGACTTTTCAAACTCTAATTTTAGGCGATCAACTTGAAGATGAGACATCCTATCACCTGTTAGCCTGGCTGTAGCAGCCAAAGTCACCAACTCTTGACTTGTTTGGTTGACTATTTGATTAGCACTCATCTGAATGACATGACTGAAATATTTACAGCTAATTAACAACAGTCATAAATTTTATTTTTGTTGTTTTTACATACACACTATCACGCAATCCTTGGTTATCTTTCTCAGTACCAAGTGATTTTAATGCCCTCTCTAAATTTGAACCACTTCCTTGGATGGTGAATAAGTTGCTTGAAATAGTTTCACTTAGCTACAAAATTAAAAGAACAAAAAATGTATTAAATGATTGGCTTACATTAATGTTGTTGGATGTAATTACCTGATTAAATTCTGATCTACACAAGCTTGGATTTCGTGGGCGGCTACCACCAAACACCACTTCTGGAGTTTCAGAAAATGCCCCATAATTTGCTCTAGCCATTATAAATTTATAACTACAGTTGAGAAATATTTAAGTTTAAAAATTAAGAAATCTGGTAAAATTTCATTCATATGGCTTCAACATGTCCTGTGGCCATATAAAAGACTGTCAGTATTTTTCAAATCATGGGAAAAAAACAAAGACAAACAATTATAATGATTCTGAAATACAGTACATACATGTAAAAATACTATTTTTGCAATTTAATGATTTCCAGTTTCCCACAGTCCCGTGCAAGGAAATTCGATAGCGTTTTTGAAAACAGACTGACGTCCGAGTGAGTACTATTTGTTGACTATAACTTAAGATAGCGGTGCGCTACCTATAACCTCTAATAGATGGACTAGAGGCCGAGCACTAGTCACTATACAGTCTAGAGATTACTCATTTTTCGGGAAAGGGACTCATTTTTCGGGAAAGGGATTTGGTTTTCCCAGTGTTTAAAAGTCGGCCTAAGATTTATAATTTTTCTGGACAAAAGTATTTGATTAAATCATTAAACAATAAACTGACCCTTCTAAAATCTAAACTATCAACTGATTGATCATAGTTTTATTTCGAAAGTAGGAATGGAGGATTGGAATATTATTGGATTAGTGTAAGTGTTTGTTCGGTAGAGTGGTCCGGTAGAGAGGTCCAAGCCGATCATGCCACTTTTTAGGGGAAGTATTGGGGAGGGGGGTATGAAGTCAGTAACAAAGCTAATTAATTCCCGTAATTTGATTGTTCATTCAATCTTGGTTTTGCAATACCCGTTTTTTTTATTGACTGAGTAGTATATAGCTCGACGACTTCTACCATCCTGATTCTAGAAATGCAACGAATTTCGTATATCGATGGAGGGAAAATGGGCTTAAGTATCAATAATTCAAAATGCCTCGTAAATTCAGCACCAACAGTGGGCTTCTTCTGAGACTCGTAATTTTGGAAGAAAAAGAAGAGAATATTTTCTATATTCCGTTTACTTTTTGGTGGAAGACAAGCAATCGATAGCTCAGTTAAAGAAGAGCGACAGGTTAGAAATTCAAAAGCTAAGCGTTCAATCTGGTTCAATTAAGATTTATAGCCATGGCCATAGACAAGCACTTCCCGAATGCCGCGTCGAAAACGTGTGTCCTCCGCTAGGTGGCCAAGAGATGAAGGGCCAAAGGCACCAGTGGTTTTTATCTGTGCCAAAAGCAACAGGAAATGACCCAAAATATTGTCCAATTTTTAACCGTTAATATCTCAGCCAAAAAGCTACAGATAATAAAACGGTTGGAAATCTCTGTATTTCATCCAAAACTATTAGATGTTTCTACAGGGTTTGGTTCTTCTAAAACTAATATTTAAATCACCCCAAATTGCGCGATTTTTGGCTACCTCCCTTTGGTTTTTTCATTATATCTGAAAAACTGTCTTAGCGAGGCAATCGCGGATTGCGCCGGGATTTTTCCAAAGATTTTGCACAAAGTCGCGCGCATCGCAATTTTGTCCTTTCTTAATGACGATTTGGCATAAAATGCAACAAAATTTGGCCTCATTCAGTTGTGAAGTCCTTGTTTTAAAAAATATAGTATATGTGTTATTATGCTTAGATCTGGGGCGTATCAAGTGAAAGATCCAGATTTCGGATTTGACAGTTTCAACTGCAGACTTGCAGAGAGATCTTTCGGAAATCCCTCTATCGGCAATCTGTAGAAACTAAATTTAACATGGAAGTGATGGAACCTTATGGGAATCGGATCTTTCACTTGATACGCCCCTGCAGACGACACACAAAAACAAACTCAGTTATTATTATATCCGATACCCAATATTTCGAAAGGGAACAAGCTTAGAAACATTTTAACGAAATCTATTTCAGTGAATATCTTTTTTAAGCTTTACAGTCAATCATGGAAGTCTCAACTTATAATAAGACTATTGAATTGCCACTCACTATTGATAAAGAAGATCTGATACATAATTTGTGGAAGGTTATTTCAGTTTTGAAACCCCAATGGGAACAAGCCAATGTTAAACATAAAGTAATAGAAGTTATGTCTTTTTAACCAAAATATTATATGAATGGTAATTTAGATTTTCAGTGATGGAATAACAAATTCTTTGGTGGGGGTAATTCATAATAATGATAAACATAACATGATACTTGTGCGTGTGTTTGGAGAAAATACAGAAAAAAATCATTGACCGGGATGCAGAGCTAAAAAATATGAAGGTGTGTAATTAAAAATTTGTGTGGTAATTTGTAATAAAATTTATTTCAACAGATTCTCCACACATTGGGATTTGGTCCAGCATTGTATGCATCTTTTTCTAATGGATTAGCTTATGAATATTTACCTGGTGAAGTCCTAACAGTTGAAACTTCTTTTAATGAAAACATTTATAAAAAAGTTGCTGAAAAAATGGCCCAGTTCCATTTACAGTATGATCATGTGAAAGAGCAGTTGCCCACTGATGATAAAACTTCATTTGAAAAATCAATCTTATGGGCCAAATTAAAGAATTTTGTTGAATTCTGTCCTGATAAGTAAGAAATTCATTACTCAATAAATTGTTGCCATTATAGTTGTTATTGTGATGTAGATATTGTTTAGGTGACACCTCAAAAGAGAATCTCCTGAAAGAACTGAAATGGTTAGAAGAAACACTGGTGCAATTAAATGATCATTTAGTGTTTTGCCACAATGATTTGCTACTTGCCAACATACTGCATGACAAGGGGAAAGATGCTATAGCATTTATTGATTTTGAATATGCAGGTCCCAACTATCAAGCATATGATATAGCCAATCACTTCTGTGAATTTTCAGGTATGTTAAAATTTTTCAAATAGATGAATATCAAACAAGTTAAGTTTAAGTATTACGAAGTCTCGAAATATTCATAAAATTCGACTACGAGTCTACGATACACATATGATGCACATGAAATTTTCGCGAATTAAGATATAAACATGATAAAAATATTAATAATGTAAAAAACTACAGACTGTACTGTATATCAATGTGCGTACTAAAGGAATCTTCTTATATGCAATATTAAAGGCGTCGAAGATTTCAACCCTTCTCGTTACCCAAATGAAGAATTTCGCCATAAATGGGTTACTGTATACTTAGAAAACTTCTATAAAGGTCAAGATGTGGAGAACGAAACCGTGCAGTTGTTGCTGAAGCACATCGAACTGTTCTCTCTCGCAAGCCATTTTTTCTGGGGAGTTTGGGCACTCATTCAAGCTGCTCATTCTTCTATCGATTTTGACTTTGTTAAGTATGGTTTGAGTTACTGATGTGTATTGCATTAATTTTTAATAACATATTTGTCTACAACAAAGTTTTCTTTTAAAAATGTTTACAGATATTCTTCTTTCCGTCTGAGTGAGTATTTTAAAAAGAAAATTCTACTTGGCGAAAACTCTGATAATTGATTGGTATTACGCGACAAGTTAAAAATTATGTATATTTTAAAGAGAGAAATTTTGCATTCTTTCAAATTATTTTGCAGGCAGTCTTCAATGTCTATGTGATGGAAATATCATGCCTTCACGAGATCCCCGATTTAACTCATTAATACCACTCAAGGATTCATTCCACATGCATTTATTTTAATAATCTGGATTGATGAATAAGCTTATCATTAACATACTAAAATAGATTTTTTTTCTTAAGCGCAATTTGTCGCCATGTGCATAGTTATAAGACTGTTAAACAGGTTTCTAATCAAATTTTATTTTTTTTAAATCCAAACCATGTCCAGACTTACAAATAATTGGCAAATATCGGCAGTTTTATGCCGAATATCTAGTTTCCTCCTGATATAACTGATCTGATTCTTGCCGTTATATTTCTTCTGAACTTAAAAAAAAATCAAATATGATATGCATTGATGTCATTGCAATTTAAAAATTTCAATTAGAAAATAAACATACTTTTCTTCCTTCCTGGAGGGCCGCGATTTCAAGAAATTTGTGATAAAATTTTTTTTTAACCATAAAGATTAAAGAATCGACCGAAATATCGTTTTTTTTTTTTTTTAAATATTGTTTGGCAAAGTGTTTCAGTCCCACAATTAAATGAAACGTAATCAATAATAAGGCAAAGTGTTAATGTTATTCTCAGAATCCAAGGCATTCTATATATTTTTGAGCTAGTGCATTCTAACTCGATACGTAAGCTGGAAATCCAATATATAATGCATATCGATTCAACAATCGTTATCGTTCTATTTATTATTGAGCATCTTTACTTTTCTGTAGGAGTTCAGGTTACCATTATTCCTTTGAGTAACAGTTTTATAACTGCGTTGTTGAATCAAGAAAATTGTTAAGAGAAGATTACTTTTCCGATTGATAATGCGTTTCAAGTTTGGTAATTTTGGTCGTTTGAGAGCTGCTGGAAGTCTTTACGAAGACAAACGTTGGCGTTGCTGTCTTTGTTGTCATGTCAGAACTGGTACTATCTTTTTAGGCGTGTGGCATCTAGTAAGTATAAATTTTTCTTAGAAATTATACTTTGTAGTCTTAAACCCTCAAATTTCAATGATTGATTTTTAGGCTTTGCATATGCTGTCACTGGCTGCTATTGCTGTCCTAGTGTTGCATCCACAAACCATTAACCAAAAAGCTGGTCCCCGTAATGGAAATGGAATATCATTTGCTGAAAGTGAAATTGATCAAGACCTACTTGCTATCCTCCCAACACCACTGAGTGCTGAAATCCATGAGGAACCACAGGCACTCCCATTATCAGAAACAATAACAGGATCTGTTCAGAATGCAAAACCAAATACTGATTCCTCTTCTAAACTTTTGTATGGATCTTTTGTTTATAAAGATTGGTTTGGTGAGCATCCACCTCCTGATCGTCATGTCACCTACCGTAATTATCGATAATTATTTCAGAGCTTTATCATATTAAAACAATTAAAATTTATTTTTTAGAGGATCTGAACATTAGTATTGGTGTCAACTTCTGCACTCTAGGCATAACACTTCTTATGATTTATGGTGCTGTCCGAGGAAAATCAATGTAAATATATATTTTTTAAAGAAATAAAAACCATACATATTCTATAAATATTTTGAAACCCCCATTTGTAGTTACATCATGCCATTTTTTTGCCTGCAGGCATTTGAATTTTTTGTAACTAGGTAAGACTGGTGATGTAACTTGTGCTAAATCATTGAAAAAAGTACATAAATATTTTTGTCCTCTAGTTTGTCGGTAATTGGGTATTTGTCATATGTACCAGACATCAGGCAAGTATTAATTAAAAGTCCAAACATCCCATTGAGGAATGAATTACTTGCAATGGATCCTCAAGTAAATACAAATTTTTCAAACTCATGTATCTATTTTCATAATTTCTTTGTATATTTTAACTAATTATATAATTTTGTCATTAGTGTCTCTCTTTGTTGATTTTGGCGGGCATTTTGTTAATGCTTATGGCTAAAGCCTATTTCATCAGCATTGTTTGGAGTTGCTACAAGTTCCTCACTATGAGGGCTGAGGGTAAGATCTGAGGGAAATGAGTATTACAAAATTTAAAAAGGTTTTCTCTTCTTTTCAGCTGTTCTTGAACGCGACAATTGCATCTCTGGTATAGTCGATGGACAAAACTTGCTTGAAATACCTTCCTCGATGTGCTCACCTGGTTCAGATTTGCCAGACTATGCCACTGCGATGACTGATCCTCGTTTCGCAAAAAAACCCATTTATCCTGTTCCTCCTCCACCTTATGCCGCTGTGGTTGATGTTGCATCCGAGTCCGAAGCGTCTGAATCTGAAGCTGTCAACGTTGCTCTTTCGCCAGAATCTCCAAAACCCTAAGGTGATTCTTAGTCAATGGCAATTGCGATCTTTTTAAAAACGTTATTAAGGTTCGGATCGAGAATCCAACAAGCATAGTGCTACCGAGAGTTCACTTCTTATAATATTACTTTTTTTTAACACGCTTCGGTTTACTGAGGACTAGGCTAAAACCGTAGATATTGTTTAGAAACGCTGGATTTCTCTCATCTCTTCTAATGTATTCTAACCCTTTTATTAAATCCCGGTATTTAAAACGGGTGGCACCTACCCATATTCCCAGAAGATGCTAGAAATGTGTATAAATAACCTCTTTCGATTGACGTACTATTCCTTTCCAATAAACATAATATGGCTGTAATATCCTGTTATCAATATTTCAACGACATACTTTTTAAGAAATATCTTGCGCAGGTGCTGATGTGTCCCTGGTTATCACTTATCAGTTAAGCATAAGCATTCTTGATAGTGGAAAAAGCACGAGATTATTATTGTCATCGTATTTATTAGTTTTAAAAAATGGGGAATCGTTATTTGAATATTTGCGAATAACGCAAATTTATTCTATTCGTTTCGATCATTCTCTGTTGTGTAGAATTTGATGATCCGACCAACACACCATCCTAAATCGGGTACCCTACAAATATATCAGATTCTTGTAGGTTATTTATGCTTAATGAAAGTTTATTGATTTAAAAGTTATTCATGTGTTAATAATATAATGTTTTTTATTAGATGTCAATTAAATGCGTAGAGCAACCAAGAAAATTAAAGTTGCAAACTAAGCGGTTTGTGAGTTGTTATTCATCGTTTAATGTATTCACGGTACTCATCAATTTCATAGGAAGCGAAAATGGTCTCTTGAAAAATACAGTACACGAGTTAGATCCTTCCAATTCATATTAAAAAACACAAGTTAATAACCGGCTGTACATAAAAAAGGGTTTTTTTTTGTAATAAAAGGTAAACATTTAAATTACCTGTATCATATTGATATCGCGTATGCTTAATACTATTTAAGGCCAAGGTATGTTAGGGTACTTCATGCACTTGTATCAGTAAGCTGCTCAGATTTTAGTCTTTTCTTCTAAGGGTCCACAACAATAAACATCTACAGTTACAGGAAAGCTGATATAATTTCGAAATGGATATCGTTCGTACGAATTTTCCGTCTACCCGAACTGCTGCTCAGACGGTTTAAGCGTCGAAGCACGTGGGTCATTTGACAAAAATGACAATTCATATTACGCGGAAGGACTTGGCCATGATAATCTTTTACAAAATAAATAAGACATGAGAGTGATTTTTGAAAACAAGGACGTAGTTTAGGAGAGGAAATGCTTACAATAGCATGTCACTGGCGTACTGAACACGAACATAAAAAGTACGTTAGCGTATTTCATTTAAAATACTTAACACAATAAATGATACTTATTTTCAATTTAGGACAGTAGACGATTGAATAATTGGAAATCAACATTTTCCTCTTTCTAATTGTCAGTAGAAGGTCACGATTTGTCTCGAAATTCCATCGAAAAAATATGACCGCGAATATGACAAAATTTTGAATATTACAGTAAACTTCAAACGTACTTAGTGGTTGTACATAGTTTTTGAAGCTTTGCATCAAAATGAGTCTCAGTCTTACCACAACGCATGCAAGGTAAAAACATTTACAACGTCACTGGCGTACAATTCCTTTCGTCGCTGCCGTCGCTACATTCAACTATTCCATTGCAAACGTGACTCTTTGGCCTATATGAAATTAAATGAAAAGTTAAAAATTACTAAAAATTCATTCAAACATTTTACTTACAAGCACTGCCCCAGGAGGCATCGGTGACCGTTGATGCATAGTGAAGGTCGTCTTGTATTTCGGTAAGTCCCGTTGACGACTTGATCTATCCACGTGACATATCGAGCCACTTTCGTGTAAACCCCAGGACGATTTGCTCTTGCACAACCGTATCCGTTGCTGGTGACACCTTGTAAGGTCCATCGACCATCAGGTTCCTATTTTAATAGATTTAACAACATTATGAATATATGTTTATATATAAATAAAAGTCAGTTCAATGAGGAATAAGATATCAAAACGCTTATAAGAGTTGCAAGAACTTTCAATCGTTTAAAATTAGCAATTAAGCAGCAATTAAAATTTTGCGGCCAGAAACTCGCAGTTAACCAACAGATAAATATACTGAACCGTCTGAAACATACCTCGCACATGAGTGGACCTCCGGAGTCACCCAAACAGGCGTCACGCCCGCCTCTATCAAATCCGGCGCAGAACATATTGTTGGTGAGACGATAGAGAGGAAGGAAAAGTGTCCTCTTTCGACACTCTTCTGTCGAGACTAGAGGTAATTGCACTTGCTGCAGGGTGTCGGCTGATGGCGAACAGTCACAGACAAAAGAAGGAAATGGTTAATTTAAAATGAATGACGGATGCCAACAGTATTCTAATCGATTGCTATTCAAAGAAAGAGGGAAGAAAACAGTAGTAGGCGGATGCTTACGAAAAACGCGTCCTGTTTCGTAAAGTTGTCCCCATCCAACGACGGTACAAAGTCTTCCGTCGCGGATGTCGGTCGTGGGTGGAGGAAGACACACCGGTCGGATATAATCGGTGAAGCGAACGGGTTCCTCCATGCGAAGGATGGAAATGTCATTGACAAAACCCGTATCAATGTATCCAGGATGAATGAAGATGTGCGAAATGACCCGCACCTGTTCATGTGGCGACAGCAAATTAGATCCACGACGAAGTGCTCCCAGTCTAGCCACCCAATGGTCATCTTGGGCACTGTAAAGCATCATTAATTTTTTATTACTTTGAAAGAGAAAAAAAAACAAAACAGATGCATCATAAAATATTTTAGCAACTATTTTCCTCGTAGAATAGTCATGAGAATGAGTTGTGAATCAAGCATGAAACATAAGGAAACAGAATCCACTTACTGATAGAAGCAATGTCCGGCAGAAACGAGCCACTGCGATGAAATGAGAGTGGCGCCACATTGAAAGTCTCCTTCCTTATAAAGAGCAGCTTGCCATGGCCACGCACCCGGAGTTGAATTTGCTCCACCCACGATCCTTCTCAAATATTTAGAATTGCAAAATGGCGTTGAAGCAATTTTGTCGACCAAAAACCATAATAATAAATAATTTTCAGAGGCTCACTGCCAATGTACCTTGCTCTCGTAGATACCAACTGGGGTCGGATACCGCACTCAAGATCACGACAATGAACGTGAACAACTTGACGCTTGGCGCATTTACTTGTGGTGTAATCGAGCATGGAAGCTCTAGGGCTTTCGACCAATGCACCAATATCATCTTCCATATTTTCGAATGGTAACTGCTCGTCGACGTTCTCATACTCATTATCCTCATTTCCAGATTCAACCAGCTCAAAATATACGGAATCTTGACTTGATCGCGAAGAGTCCAGTTTCCTTTCGGCTCTTTCCAATCCCCTGCTCAATTCCCAAAAAGAAATTTAATTTTATTAGTTTGGTTTTTCCTTATTGGATCATGTAACCAAAAAGAAGTAATTAAGAACTTGAATGAGCAGTAAATTCCAGTTAAAGAAGAAGTAAAAACGATGGGAAAAATATTTGCTGACGACTCACGTGAATGTTAATTCTCTGCAAACAGCTTTTCCGAGGTCGTTCACTTGGAAAGATTGGCGGAGTTTTTCCACGGCAGTCTCAAAATTCTGCATGCAGAGTTTTCCCCATCGGCCTTCTCGACGAACCATCAGATAACCTGTTTTAATTTTGTGCAATACAAAAAAAATTATTAGGAAATGTTCTATTTTTAACAATGGTATTAAAGTGAAGAAAACACGGAATATATGGAACTTGTTTAAGGGAATCCATTGAATTGAATCATAAAAGTTACCTGAATTTGAATAGCTCATTTCTTCAGTGGAGTCCAAATGGTGGGCTAAAGCGATACAGTGGCGTTCGTCGTCTCCATTAGGACAATCTGAATTAATTATGAATTAACATTTTTTAAATCCTTAATTAGGAATGAAATGTTAAAAGAAAAAGACAAATGTTTTACCTCGAATACCATTGCAAACCAAATTTCGGTCGATGCAAACTTTGCTATTTGGGCAAATGTATTGTCCCGGACGACACCACTCTACCAGAGAAAATTCGCAATAAGAGTCAATTTTAGTCACATTTAGAAATATCTAGACGGTATTTCAAAGGACGAATAATTGACTAAACTCTTACCACACTGATTTTCATCGGAATAATCCCAACAATCGACGATACCATCGCAAATTTTGCGGGACAAGAATTGTGCACGTAGAAAATCGGAGCAAGTGCAATTGAGCTCGTCAGATCCGTCACGACAGTCACTCATCTGATTGCATCGCGCCAGCGCCGACACACATTCACCGTTCATACATCGAAACTGATCATCGCAACCTGAATTTTGTAAAAAAAAATGATTGATTAACAAAGACAATTGCATTGCAACAATGGATAACTAGGTAATTGTTTAAAGAGTCAAGGGATTTATTATAATGCACGATCTTAGACTGGAGATAATATTTTCTGATTTGTGTAAAAAAACTAATCGAAACTTGATCGAGAAAGTAGTAGTACTTTCAGACCTTGATTCTTTATTGAACAAACCAAAAGGGAAAAAAACTGTCTTTAATATATTCTACGCGCATTCCACCTCGTAATAAGTCTATAAAGTTAAAATGAAATAAAAGATCAATCTGTAAATCCTAATTAAACGAATAGATATTTTATCATATAAGCACGGGTGGATATTAGCTGTTAAACAAGAATGTCGACAATAACTAAACTGATATTTGCCTCAATTAAGAATCGATCTCTTCTGACCCGGAGAAGGCCAAGCGACAAGCGAAGTTTTTTTCCTCCCTTAATCTTACCTGCAGCTGTTGTTGTGAATTCCGTAGGCTGACCGGTGACAAAATGTTGGCTATTTGGTTCTCTGGTCGCAATCTCTGTCGACGTCGTGACACTAGCGTCCTCGTTCTCCAACAAAGGCGTGGCTGAAGTAGCAATAATCGTGGTGTTGACATTGATACTATTGGTGCTACTTGTATTGGGATTGCGTGTGTTATGATAGAGGGCGTTTAAAATAGCTGGTCGAAAAGGCATGTGGGCCCAAGGTTTCAACCGATCGTCATCTACTTTCTTATTGCTGGCCTTATTTTTCATGTCATTATTTTGTAGCTGCTCTTGCTCGGCCAATGTTAGGGACGGAGCGGCCCCATCAACTTCCACTAGGGACGGCGATTCGCCAATGGTCAAATCAGCTAACAACTGGGATAAAACGTCATGGACACTTTGACCTTGATTTAGTTTGAAGGTGTAGATGGGCGAGTTAGTGTTGCTGCGGTGTTTACTAATAATCTCTTGGTTGGCACCTTGAGGGGGTTTCAAGGTGCTGAATAAACCTTCGATCGGTAGACTGCCAGCTAAATTGTCCGTACGTTGTTGAGCCAATCCACTTTTACTCACTTGGGGTCGTGCCACGGGTCGTCTCACAGGAGGGAAGAAATCTGTCAATGACTCCACTTGTTGTTGCCGTTCAGACTGCAATTCCCTCGGGTTTCGCGTGGTGCCTGAAGACATTCGAAAATGAACGTTGTCCAATAAAGGAAGAGATTTCTGCGATCGAGGACTCTCGACCAATTTGATCGGCTCTTTAGCAAGTGACAATGATGTTTGCACATGAAAAGACTGAGGGAGCATGACAGCCGTATCGGTGATGGCGCTTCGATTTATAGTTGATACGATAAATCCAGTCCCAGACGATGGGCCCATAGATGGGGAATCTGATGGAAAAGAATCCGTTGAATTTTCTTCCCACGGTTTCGGTCGCATAATCGGCTGGATTCCCGTATAGGACACAGCTGTAGGTTTCACTGTAAAAAAACGCGTGGGTGAAAGTGATGGACCACTAGACATCAATTCGGTATTCGTGGAATTATTAGCCGCCTGCTGTTGTCGATGATTTTGAGCTAGTTTAACGTTATTTAGTTGCGAGTTAAACCATTGGAGGAAGGAAAATTTCGTTGGAGTAACTGGAGAAGTGGTTTCATCCTCGCCACTAGCAATGTCCTTCTTCTTGTCATCGTCTGCGGCATTTAAGATGACTCGGTCCTGTTGCACGTTTGAGGGTAAATCGGTGGTCTGTTTTTGACCTTCTTCTTTAGCGACATCGAATTCTGCCGGAGATTCTTCGGCGTGATTTTCGAGGCCAATTTTATAAATGTCGGGGTCGTCTTCAGCATGTGCGGGCTGATGATTAAGCAGGGCTTCAGAATCCAGAGAGCTGTCAGGAGTTATCGAGTCCGTTTGTGGGAATTTGTCGGGATTTGTTGGAGTGTTTACAAATAGTGGTTTCCATTCACTGTCGTCATAAGTTAGTCGAGGATCTTGTGTGGGAATCACAACGGCAGAATTTGTTGTTGTTTGGGTTGTCTCAATCGAAGAGATTTTGGGTGAAGTAGTGGTCGGCGTCGTCTCCGGAAGGGACGGCTCAGTGGTTCTCTCTTGACTGTTGTAGTGGCTGTTTTCACTGCTGATATTTACATCAGCATCGGTGGTGAATAAACTCTCATCTTCGGTGGTATTCAATAGGTTTTCGACGACATCCTCCTCAAATTCAATTGGATGAACAGCTTCAATATTAATTGAATTGCCTTCTTCTTCATCTTCGACACTGTCAACGACTTGCAAACGCGATCGCTGACTCTGGCTTAACATGGCAGGTGATGGAATATGTCCTGATGTTTAATATAATGATTCATTTTTTTCTTTAGAAGTCATAGGCAAAAGAAGGAAAACAAAACATGTAAAGGGAACTTACTATGAACTTTGATAGTGTCGATATCAACTACAACGGATTTGAAAGCGACTGGTTCGACAGCCATCACCTCTTGAACCATTACGTCCCGGACGGATGATTCCGTTTCGCCAATTTGCCTGCTCCAGACACAAAATCACAATAAGGTACTGTATGTTGCAGACTTATTGTTAACGTTCAGCCTTATTATCTTTCTACACTTCATCAAACAATGCAGAATAAATTGTTTCGTTCAAACCCTGACTTATATATTATTTAGTTTCTCTAAAAAGTTTGAAAGAATGAAAAGGAAAAAGAGAAAACTAGTTTAATGCTCTCTCAATGGAGCACATTTTCTTTCTCTTTCTTCTAACACAAGTCAGAGTGAACATGTAGACCAACTCACACTGGTATTTTGCGGCGATCAAAGAATAATCGGAAGTGAACGACCAGACTGCCATTAGTGAAACGCTCCACCGAACACCGTCGAAATGATTCAGACAACGGACTAGCCTTGTAAACACTGTCGATCTGTAACGAGTATGTCATAAAATACAATTAAATTGCAATTTACTACTGCATGTCAATGATGAGGGCACCTTGGCCTATATTATTCATTAAAAAAATGCTTACCAGACGTCGATAGCGATCGGATTTTGTGCGGAATTGCGGACTTGTCGGATCAGCGAGGTTGAGGCGGAAGTTATCACCACGACTTATTCTCAAGGAACAATCGAATTCGATCTCATCTGTTTAACCATAAACAAAAAATAAAATTCAAATGTATGGTACACCAACAATAACCCAACAATAGCTCCCAATATCTCCTAAATCATACCATAGAACCACAATCATGTGATTCAATGTCAACTTCATGTAACCCTGATTCTTCATCATTAGTAACCACACGTGCATGAGCGTATCAAAGTCAATTTATTTTACTATGTCTTTCAGTCTTTGTTTGTTTTTCCATAAGGACATTTTTCAAAATGAAGGACTTTTCGATACTCGTAAATTGCTGGTGCTAACAATAAATATTACTGGTATAGTGATGACTCTGTACTTACATTTATCTCCATCCGAATGGTTAGTCATAACTGCGAGGACAGTCGGACAACGGCGGAAAAAATCAGTCGTCATGAACGGAAAAAAATTAAGAAAAAGAAAAGTTCCAGATTATTAGTTCTGTCGTTCTTGGTTGCATTTAACACTCAGTTTTTATGTTATTTGAAATAAACATGGGAATACATGACACAGATAAACAAACAGGACAAGGCAATCGAGTAATTTACCTCCAAGATAAGCGGCAACAGCAGCGATGGCCAATACGGCCATCACGACCAGAGCGGCCGTGGTGATGAGCAAAGTGCTGCATACTGGTTTCTTGTCTTTTTTATCTTTTCCACCGCTACCTGGTCGATAAAGTTGGGATGAATCGCTTCCCCACATAGAATAAGCTGGAATACTGCCGGACGCCGGCTGATCTCTGACGGATGTCGAATACGGTGATCCACTAATGTACATGCCGCCCGGCATCCCACCGTAAGACAGTGAACCCACGGGACTCTGTGTTTAAGGTGAAAGACAACAATGACATGAATAATAAGTAGTCTATATATTGCTTCAAGCGACTTAGTATGTGACCGAGTTCATTAGCCAAAGGCAAACAAGTTTCATTTGCATTCAAAGGAGGTGATTGTTAAGTTTTTCATTCCTTGACACTGATTTGATGTGTTTATGTTATTTGATGGTTTTCCACTGCTTATTAGACAACAATTACCACGAATTAACAAGTGAAATCAAATTAAACTTTAGTAATGGTGGTGCTATGCAACTACAACATCTATTAATCTCTCGAAAGGTGAGCGAAGCTATAATTACAAAACTTTCGACAAGTTGAAATTTATTTAGTGTTCGAGCATGGATGTAATTCAAATCATAGAATCCTTATAGAAGATTGCGATATCGGTATTTTTCCTATCGATTGGTTGTAAAATAAATAGAATAAACAAATAACTATTTGAAAAAATATGCGTATTACGGAATATCACAGGATTTTTTTCTCGAAATGGCGTGCTACTCACTAATATATCTTTCCATGTAAATAGGCTACTTTACCCATTACTGCATTGTTTTGGATGCTGAATATTAAGTATTCGCTTAATTAATAAGTCGTTATTGCTTGTGGAAAGAACTGAGAATTTGTAGTGTTATTTAATATTACTGAATTGAACTGATAGCTGTTATATGCCCATGAAAAGATTCTTGCCAAGCCAATTTTCTCCCATGTGAAGTGTGTTGACTTTAATAAAGACATTTATTTGTTTCTGTAAAACATTAAAGGTAAGGAAATGGTCGATGAATTATTTTCTTAAAAATGCCAGATATTATAACTCTCATTTACAATTTACTGAAGTTTTTCTTCTTGATCTAAGAAATAATTGCATAAGATTTCTTTATACAAAACATCCCTATCCGTCATGTGCCTCAAAGATAAAGGTCAATGGACAGGGCGTTATTTCTCTCGCAAGAATTGCCGCAGGGATAGATCGTTGACCAACAGGTGGGGAAAATAGAGGAAAATCCGGCTGCACTCATGCGTTGATTTCTGATTTCATTCAGATCAGCCAACAACCAACAGCGAAAAGAAATATAATTTAATTGGAATCGCTGCCCTATAGTGGGGAAAAAAATTAATGCCTCAATTGCCGAGAACATTCGACGATTGTGTAATGTCAAAAACATTTTGATCTTATTAGTTTATATCGATGAGATAAAACGGAAATCCCGTATGGGAAAACCCAAAAAAATCTAACCAACATTTAAAAATATTGATGAACTGCTTAGCATACCAAACTCCTCCTGCTCCACCACGATGGACACACCCCGGCTCACTTCCACGGTCAAGGTCGGCCAAGACGACTCAAATGATTGAATAGTTTAAGACAGATGCGAAACTGCCCATGAACTTGAGTAGAACAAGGAAAAAAAGTCTTTTTAAAAAGAGAGAACTCGTCAGAATGCGGCACACGTGCTGCCTTCATCCGCACTCGTCTGATTGGAACTGATGATTTCCATTTCTTTTCAGGTAAAAAAAATAAGTCAAAACCGTTTTGGTTAATTAGAAAATGATCCTCGACGGGAAAATCGCCGGCTAGCGAAGACGAAATCGTTAAAATGGAAAATCTTCTTTTTTTCCCCCGCCTTTCAGTGAACAACAAATTACAAAGCGGAACACACCATGTCCGTCCATGATACTTAACCGCAAGAGAAGCAACCAACAAACAGACGTTGACCACACAAGTTAGATCAAGGTTGAGTAATTTATCATATATTTTTTTTTGCGGTGCCGTTCACGAAAAAAAAGCAAAATTAAACTCCTGGAAACCCAAACAACGAATCAAACAGCTGACTTAACTTGGTACTTGTGTGTGAATTTATTCTTGCTTTTACTTTCAAGGTCTCCTAACACGCATGGATTCATGATCACGTTTTCTTACACAATACACACGGTCAGGGACTGGGATTTTACGATTTCTTTTTTTTTTTTAAACAAATAAATTCAACTGAATTTAAGTGATGAAGTTTACAAAACATTGTCACGACTTTGTTTTACTAAACAAAAGATCGTACTATTGACCTTATTATAATATACGATGAAACGATATAGTAAAAGTGTAAACAGGTATTCGGTGTAAATGACTTACGGGAGGAGGATGCGCAAAGTTCCGGGTGATTTGGCGACCTTTTGGCTGATGAACTGACGGCGGACGATGATGACGTGATTTTCGATCCTCTCGACTTGTATCGCTACTTTCTTCCATTTCCATAGCAGACATAGACGGAGAACTACTGGACATAATTTACCCTCTCCCTCCGTATAGATAAGGAAAGGTTAAGCAGCAACCGGTGACAGGTGATTCGTTTTTCAAACGTTTTTTTTTGTTGATTCAATATGCGACGCAGGGGAAAAAAGAAATACTGGAAATATAGGACAAATCAGTTTTCAACAACAATTTTTCCACGTGATCAAAGAACAAAAAATAAATCGAATCAATCACTTGATGATAAAAAAAAAGTTCAAGTCCGAGCCGAGTGCGGACCGAGTTGCTCGTGAATGAGAGCACAGACTAACACTGACGACGGCTCATGATAGAGAGAGATAGAAGAATAACCGCTCCGATGGCAGCCCCAAGACTGAATGCTTCTTGACCTTCACTCCACCTTGGTATATTTTACATTTTTACCTGTTGGCTATTATCTATACTACAGGCTGGCTGCTGCCAAGTGGCGACGCCGGCTTGCTACAGCGCTGTACTGCGGTCTCGAGCAAAAATACACATTCAAAGCAAACGAAAATAGAATTTAATAATAAAAAACAAAAAAAAACATCTCAAGAAATACACAGCAACAGATGTGTCGCAAGTAAAAAAAAAAGAGACAAAATAAAGTCCGTTGGTGGCGGAAGCTTGTGATGAGCACGGAACGATTGAAGCGCTTCGCGTATTTAGTTAGTTAACGCTAAAGAGGATTGTCCTTCACGCCGTACTGGCAATCAACTTCCCTTTCTTTTTTTCTTCTTTTTTTCCAAAGAAAAGAAAATAATAATAGTAATAGTAAAAAAAAATCTCTCGTAGAAAGGGAAAATCTTTATACAAATGTAAAAAGGGGGAGAGAAATAAATTCCCTGAGGCTCGTTCGAAACTCCCGTCTCATACTCATGCCTTATTATTCCACTATAGACTCGTTCGTTTCTTTCTTTTTTTATATTATCGTCATCCTCTATCCAGATTACCACGGCCAACTGGCATCGTAGTAGAGGCATGAGGCATCCACCTTTTCATCCCAATGTCATCGACTCTTTCTCACAGAGCCATCAGTTTTTCTCCTTTTCCCTTTCGTTTCCCCTTTAACTAATTATAAATCATTTGTTTATTTCTTTTGAATTCTTCAGAATATCAAATGGAAAGAAAAATTATTTTGTCACGAAAATGAGAAGCACGTCCTTTTACCCAGGAAGCTTTGAATAAAAAATGGATTCCTTAATTACCGACCATATTGGGTAAGACGTGGACTCTTTATTGGATGATTGGGTCATCGTCGGTTGCAATATTATTAATTTCTTTTTTCGTGCCTATTATGATGTTTAGAAGAATACTATAGCCGTTCATACATGTAAATAAAGAAAAAAATGTATTTAAGTATCCTCATACTACTTGACGCATAATTTATCGAAATGATAATGTTATTCGGGTCCAGGGGTCCACGTCATCATTTCCGACGGCGTCATCCGGTGGGTTGGGGCGTCGTGTCCTCTGCAAACAATATAACTTATGAAAAATGATTAAGGTGAGATGACGAGTGAAGGTGGAATCCATTATTACTACGTTTCACGACAAGAAACAAGCCAAAAAATATAGGAATAAGAAATGAAAATAAAATTTCTGCTTGTGAAATATTTACGGAGAACAAGAATAAATGAGCGACCGAGAACTTCCTGAAGTGACTAGTTTGTCGGCATCGTCGGTTTTCAAGTTTCCCCGCCATGTGGTATAGAAGAAGTAGGTACTAAAGGCCCGAACAACAACAGCCATCCAAAGGGTCGTTGCCTCTCGTCCTTGAAAATAGGCAACACGCTTGGACGCGGTACAATAACTCTTACTTTTCAACAATATGAAAGAAAGAAAAAGAATAACTAGTATTCTTCACGCATCATCTCCCTGACAAGTTCTCCTCGAACATCCATTTCATTCTGCCATTGGGGTCCGCCGTCCGCGTGCAATTGACGGAACCACGATCTCTGCTGCCGAATATTATGTTATTTATATTCATCTCAAGGCAATGGACACCACAGCGCCACCTCCTTTAAATTTCAATTTTCTATTCTGTTGTGCGAAATATACTAATCGATCGATCGGTTGTTGCTTAAGATTATATTATATTATATTTATATTTATGGATGGATTTTTATTATTCCATTTTTGGAGGTGCGGGGGGGGGGGGGGGGAATGGGGGCGCGGAAATGTTTTGTGGGTGGCTTGAGAAAAATAAAAATATCTATAAACTCCAACAAAAACCGGAGTATTCTCTATTATGAAGGACGATCCCACAGTAGTGCAGTATAACTCTAAATGCTCTTGAAAAAAAATTGTTCAACTTGGCATTTGTGGCTACTGCTGCACGTTTATATTGTTATTGGTGCTAATTCTTTTCTTTCGTTCTTTCTGAGGGAAACTCATCTGTTAATCACTTCCGTTGGTTATCCTCGTCTGTGGGACTAATAACAAACGTTTTCCGCAAGTTAAAAACCCCTGTTTCAAAATGGCCATGCTAAGACCGGAAAAAACTTCCTTTTATTTACACACCCACTCACGTACAAAGAAAATGGTGAAACTACGCATACAGCATGTGTAATTGTATAAAATTTGGCAAATGGATAGGTAACGCATGCATTAGGATTCATTGAAGAAAGAACACGCGATAATTTGCAAGCATCTGAGTTACTGACTTACTGCCTTATTCATACTAAACATTGTCAGGTACGTTCCTGTATTATTTCTTTATTACGTAAATTCAATTGTGAAGTCAAGACCTTGAACTGCTTTCGAATTGAGTACATCAGCTAAATATATTACCGAAATATATTTTAGTTAAGAATAATATGGGGGTTAGTTTAAGTGCCAAAAAAATACTGAGTCGGCCGTTCCCTGTCATCAATCTGCCCGCAATAACAATCGAACGTCGTGCACTATTTAATTTTCCGGGTAAAGGCGACAAAATGGATATATAACGAATGGCGAAAAAAATGAAACATAGGGCGAAATTTGGTCAAGGTTTCAATGAGAGCCTATATCATTTGGACAAAAATCGTTTGTTTATTGGTTTGTGTAGCGAAAAAGTTTGATCTGCCCAAACAGCAACATTGTACCATGAAGGTTAAGGACAACCTACGAGGTTTTTTAAAAGATATTTCTCAAGCTCAATGCTTGTATGTATTAGTTTTACGGATGTATAAATAAAAATTTGACTATCATCAGAAGGCCTCTATTGTCATTTCTTATGGTGCCATTCTGCAATTCAGAAATATGACGAATGAAGTTCGTGTGTTAGCGTTTGTATCCTTGAGCATGTTTTTTATCTTATTCTGAGTAGTTAACAATGCTTAGTCAACCTTGACATTTTCTTTTTTAATAGTTCATGATGATGTGTATTCAGAACCAACAAAATTTCACATAAACTGAAAAAGAATGTTATGAATAAAAGGGACAAAGCAATGTTCTCGTTTCTTCTTCATATTGTAAAAGCTAAAAGTATTATAAAAAATCTAAATGATCGATCTCATCAAGGTATAGAAAATTCACGAAAATAAAAAAATAACATCAGTACATTGCATAATGTACACACAGGTTTAATCAGTCACTTATAAAAGGTCAATTTGACCACTTAATTTTTAAAAATTTGTAGCTGAAGTCGATTGAAACCTAATTACCTATCTATAGACATATAAAATTTACCAGCACTTTTTAATATTTACGAATGGTACCGACTCGGAATCGATTGCATTTAAAAACTCGGTAGGAGTCGCAATGGCTGACAAAAGAAGTGCGATTACATCTGCCTCAGCTTCATGTGATACTGGAGGCCTTTCACCATAAACTTTTTCGTACACGTCTTCCAACCGAAAAGTTAAGCGTTTCCTGCATTTGGGTTGTGGGTTATTTCTATTTACATGTTGTTCACCAAGTTTTTTCTTTTCAGGTGTTTTTTCATTTATCAGTTGGAAAGGGTTAAAATTGATTGACGCCGGAAAGTTGTTAGTGGGTTCCGTCGTAACTATTTGACATGCAAGATCCATGTTAAAGATTGTTGATGGGTCTTGTAATTTTCGAAAAATGTTCAATGAATCGGCGCAAAAAATTTCTCCAGGTAATTCCTAGTGATTGAATGAATATTTAAAAAAATAATAATAAGAATAACAAACAGACACTTGAAATCGCTTGAAATTTACCTTTCCCAATTTTGCTATTTCTGATCTGAGAATAGGGAAATCAAATTTATATCCATTGTGAGCAATCAGACAGATTGGTTTTTTCAGCCTATTTAGGAAACTATAAATAAGATTGAAAACATCTTCATCAAATCTGCTTTGATGTTCCAAATTATAATTGTCAAGTTTTGTTTTGTTAGTGGCCTCTGGATCAACAAGTCTGGAGGGGTAAATACAAAGATTCAAACGATTTGTGACACGTGGTATCTCTTTAGGTTGACCATTTAGAAATTGGTATCTTTCAACAGCACAAAAAGATAGTTCAGTTATCTTTGGGCAATGAAAGGAAGGAAGTCCTGTGGTTTCAAGATCAAAAAATACAAGACTGTTGTACATTTGTGGGCTATCCAAATTACAAGACATGTCAAATCAAAAAGTATATATGGTCAAATGAATATTAAGTTTCAGAAATGATTGCACAATGACACCGAAAACACAATGACCAATCTTAATTATCTCAGGAAATAGACCTGATTTCTGATCACTTATTCATTTCAGCAACATGGATTGGAAGTTAAAAGAAAGTTGAACAATTAGTATACTGTATATGATTAAGACATAAACGAGGTAATTTTGAAAATACTACAAAATACAGTACAACATAAAATACGCACAAAAAATTTGTGATTTCAGTTATCCTTGATTCCTGGTTATCTATGGAAATGGAACGTCGTTTGACCGTTAGTCCATTTTTTAACATGACGAACATGGCCTACTAAACCCTAGGCCGGTGGTAGAGCTATTCCCCTGTAGTGTAGCTTTTTTGTTTTTCAACCCATCCCCTTCCGTTCAACTTAACTGGGAGGTGGCACACCTAGCGGGGGGATGCGGTGAGTCCATTTGTGTATCATGCAGTGAGTTACATCTCAACGCTAGATGCGCTACCTCCCAGTTAGGTTGAACTGAGATGGATTGAAAAAGCTACTACCACCGGCCTAGGGTTCTGTAGGCCATGGGAAAGAATGAATAACTAACAACAACAAAAGGATAAGAAATGTTGTCTTGTCTGCTATCTCAACTTAAAGGTGGCACTAAAACGTGAAAAACCGTGCGCAACGGAGTCATTCCGTATCCCGAGTCATGGTAAAAGAGAGATGGTAGCGTCACCCCGTTGGATTTGGCCGTAAGGGCTTGTCACAGCTTTTTGAGGGGTTTTTCAAAGTGAGATCACCCGGGTGGGTAGGAGGTAGTGATGTCGAGTACTACCCGCCGACACTACTCGATACCCGGGTTACCCGGGTGAAATCGACTACTCGGGTGATACCCGGGTGAAATGCGAGTAGAACGGGTAGATGTCAAATAACTTTAAAAATCTTATTTTTTTTTTGCAAAAATAAGAAAAAACAAAGAAAAAATAAACTTTAATAAAGAAAAAAACGTAAGAAATAGTTTTACAACTTTATAAATATAATTTGGTATTAATAGAAATTTTAAAAACTGAAAAACACAAAAAGAAAAATGGCAATGTTTTCACGATTCAAAAATCATTTTTTTCAGAAATCATTTTTTGATGGCATTACAAATTACAGATTTATATTTTTGGCAACGTTCAACCCGCTACTCGGTACCCGAGTGTTTACCCGGGTGGGGGCGTGTACAACCCGAGTTGGTCGAGTGGGTACTTGACCGACATCACTAGTAGGAGGGGGGAAAGTGCGGATGTTCCAGAAAACAGTATACATATTGCTCGCCGCGCCACCACGCGTAAGAAAGAACAATTTCACATGAAAAAAAAAAGTTGAAAGTTTTGGTACTGCCGAGGGTAGACTCGGATCGCAGAATTCGTAGTCTTGAGTGCTAACCACTAGACCATCTTGACATGTCTAGAAGACTAGAAGAGAAGATGGCCGGTACTATTGGGTGGATCAATGCTTTGTGGTTGGTGGCCGTTTCTTACGCGTGGTGGCGCGGCGAGCAATATGTATACTGTTTTCTGGAACATCCGCACTTTCCCCCCTCCTACCCACCCGGGTGATCTCACTTTGAAAAACCCCTCAAAAAGCTGTGACAAGCCCTTACGGCCAAATCCAACGGGGTGACGCTACCATCTCTCTTTTACCATGCCCGAGTCCCGACAATAGGGTTGTAGCGTCAAAAATTTTTTTGGCTAAAAAAAATATGAGTCGATAGAACTCGACACGCTGATTTCAGCTGTTTTTTTTAGATTTTTTGGTTCATAATTTGTATTAGAAAAAAAATGTTGAAGTTTGAATAAGCCCCTCCCATTCTGAAACGGACCCCCAGCCATTTTTTGTGGGCTGTCCCAAGTTTTGGCGAACACGACAAAGAAAACAGAGAAAGCGCCAAAATTGTGTTGCCCATGGCTACATCCACCTCCCTCCTTCCTACTCACCCCAATCGCACCCTAGCCCATGGCTATTTAGTCTACAGGAGACGTTTGGCGCTTTCTGTGTTTTCATTTGCTAAGTTAAGCTAGGTGGCACGAGCGGCGGCGCGAAGACGAGCCCTGCGTTCCCGTGCTTGCGCAGTACCGCGTTCGCTGCGTGCTTTGTCCTGGACGCGGCGAAACTCCGGATCAGATGAGGTTTCCTAGAAGAGTTCAATACAATTTGGTTAAAACAAATCAAATTCAAATTAAATTTAAACTTACCCGAAGGGTTTGAAGATGTCCTGCAATAAATGTATTGCTATCCACTCCCGGGAAATCAGGAAAATATCGGGTTGTAATTCTGAAAATCGCGAGAAGAGCCATTTCTGAAGGAAATTTGACACGGGCAACCTTACCATCCCCGCTCACCGTGACGTCCAATACTGGCATATTCGCTGCCATTTGAAATCCTTCGGTTAGCTCGAAACTACTCACGCTCTCCCAACCGTGGTATTTAAACAAAACCACCTGTACAAAAAATGAAAAATTTTAAAGTAAATTTTAAAAAAGAAAGAAATCAATTAGGCCTACTTATGCGCATATTGATAGTACTTTGGAACCTCAATGTAGTTTTGAATGGAACACTGGTTGTTGGCCTCTTGCTTCCTTGAAATCGAAATCGCATCTGGCGAACGATCTGGAAGCGTTGATGCAAAATCCAGCTCGTGTTCCATTCCCCTGAACACGAGCTGGACGTATTCCCTGAAGACCGTTTAGTTCCACCCCCAATTTTAAATTTTTTTCCCTATATTATCTAACCCAATCCCCCTTTTTTGTGTCCATAACCTTCCTTCCCTTATCCAACCGCCAATGGGCTTCAACGGCTTCATGTGGCCGGACAGCGGATGACATTTCGACATTCCCGTGATCCCTTCTCCTATACTAATACCATGGCCAGTTGGCCAGCTGTTGTATATTTCTTAACTTTTATTCTATTCTTTAATATTTATCTTAACTCTTTTTATCTTTTGATTGATAGAGCATCATCGATACCCAAAATCGTATTCAAACCATTGTTCTTGGCTTTAAATTTAACATGGGGTACCCAGGCAAGTTTTTTAATCATGGGACTGATGAAGAGAATAAAGGAGACGAGTATCTTTTGCGTAAGTTATTTTGGGTTGTCGAAAATTATTATTGTTAGCTTCACAATTCGCAAAAATTAATAATTATTATTAGAACGTGCCAATGAATTTACCTGGTTTGGACATATGTGGAGCCACCAACAGCCACATCTTTATGAAAATATATCCTTATTTGAAGCAGATGATTGTGGCCCAACCTGGGTAGGGAATCGAAAAAATAGTAAAATACCCACCTGTTAACAAAATAAAAAAATTAAAATAAAGAAATTAAAAAAAAAAAGAAAACAAGTACTTACACGCCCAAGCGAGAATGGTGAGTCGAAGGTCTGTGGTCCAAGCCTCTATGGGTACAAGTTCTATATAAATAAATGTTTTTTTTAAACTCTTTTTTTCATATTTTAATGCAAAACTGATAAGACATTATTCTGTCAAGAAATGTCTTTTTTTTAAGTGTTTTGGTGGAATTAGGGGATTTTTTATTTTCACACGGGACTTAGAAAAAATTACTATAGGAAGTCTCTACGAAGTTCACTACACACTCACTTGAGGCAGCACGGAAACCAAAAGCTTTCACCGGGCCATGGCCCCCTGTTAACTTTCTTATGGAATCGATCATCTGTAGACTCTATAACTAGGGCTGTGGCCCGGACCGAAATGGGCGGGATTTGGACAAACCGGTTTGTTGAAAACGGGTTTTACCTCAAACGGGTTTCACTCGGTTTGGGTAACCTCGAAAACGGGCTTGAACCGGGTATTACCCGGGTAAATTTTTAAAAAATGGGCTTAAAAAAAACCGTGTAAAACCCGGGTACCCGGGGTTTTTTACGGGTGAAAATACTGTTTTTATAAGTTCATCAAGGGATTTCTCTATAAATAATCAGTTAAAAGCAATTTCCTACAAATTTCATTTGTATTTCGAGTTATCCCTCGTTTAGCCATGATGAAACTTGTGACTTTGACTTGTCACGTTTCCGTCTACACGAAGTAAGTGAGTAAGTCACTACTCAGTCAGTACTCACTAGGGGTCTAGGCTAGGGTAAAATATATAAGTAAAGTAACCTGCTGCTGGCCTGCTGCTGAAAGCTCTCGTCTAAAGTCAAGTGGACTGACCACGAGTAATTTTTTTTCAAGGCAATTTTTTATTTGGCTTCGTTTTTTTTTTTATTTGGCTTCGTTTTTTATAAGACTACTAGATGGCGCCAGCTATGCTAAAAAAAAAAAAAATTGGGTACCCGGGTACCCAATTTGGGTAAACCGTTACCCGCCCGTTTTGAAAATCCTGAACCGGTGCACCGTTTTACGGGCAAAATTTTCTTGAAACCGGGTAATTACCCGGTTTCCGTTAACCGGGCCACAGCCCTATCTATAACTCTGTTCTGGTATTGTGAGCGACGTTTGTCAATTGTTTTCTATTTTTGCTTTATTATGGTGGATGGCGTACGTCACTTGTTTCTTTTTACTTATTCCGCTTTTTCAAATTCATACTACGGAATAATTCGGATTTCGTCCAAGACCTGTACTAAGTGTGGATTCCATATTACAGCATTATATACGTTTGTGATAGTCTTTAAAAAAATCTTATAAAAAAGGTTGCGCATAATCTGCTTTAATTCCTCGCCATCTTCTATCGGCAGAAAAAAAATTTGTGATTTCATAACAGGATTAAGAAGAAAAGGGAAATGATTCCTGGGTCATACTACGATCCGAGGGGTAGTCAACTCTTTGCCAGGGTGTACGAAAATTTCATATTTTTTACATATTTTTTCATATTTTAAATATATTTTTTGGCTTTCCCTATACCTTTTTTTTTCATTAAAAATATGGGGGTGTACGAATATTTTTTTTAGTTGACTATACCCCTCGCTACGATCAGTTTTTATATAGTTATTTTTTTAAAAATAACGATTGATCTCATTTTGATTAAATGAAAATTGCGTTAGAAGGACCCCTGCCTCACTGTGCCACTGAAGTTTCGCCGTTTCGCGATTCTTTTTTTAGTTTAAGTTTTAAGTTAAAATCCCCATATATTTGGCCTCTAATGATATTTAAATCGATTTAAATGTGACATTCAGCGGCGGGGCGAAGCCCCGCCGTACCTAACTCGCTACTCGCAAGATAGAGGTGAACCGGGTGTTTTATTAAAATAAATCATTAGTGAGATCATTAGGAGGTTGATATTTTTGGAATTTAACGAAATTTGTGTTGAATTTGTTTTTAATTTGTGTCACTTATTAGATTCATTTTGCTCTGAACTCACAGAAACAAATATTGCCACAAAAGCGCATTTCTGTTCAATTTCCAATTACAGAATCATACGAGTTAGAAAATCTATTGCAAATTCCATAACACTTGTTAAGTCAATGACAAAATAATTCAAAAAACTTAAATTTTCATATATATTCTAGTACAAAAGACAAAGGCATAAAGGGCAACCAAATCTCGAAGGCGGACACCAAATGACCATTTTATTAATTAATGCTTCTTCTCCTTCATGGACGGACGAATAGATTTTACTCTTGTTTTGTTTTTATTATTTAATATTTAGATGAACTGTGTCTTTGAGACTATTTACCTTTGTTTTAAATATTGTATTATGAAAATTTCTGTAGTCTTAAATATGACAATTACACGATAAATCACAAGGGCACAATTAATTTCTCTTAGCAGGTCTGGCTATTAATTGTTTTTCTCTTTCCAATTCACGATCTTTAGCTTGCTCCCGTAAGAGAGCTTCATGTTGTTTTGACTGTTGCAGCTTCAAAGCTCTTTTCTATTTGTTTGCATGAAATATTAAAAAGAGACAAGATTTAAATTTTGACAATCTGCAATAAAAATAAACTTACTTTTATTTTCTGAGATCGTTCACTAAGATCAAACATTTCTTTCTGTAGACTAAGTAGTTTGTTGTGGTAAGTTTTAGTCTGAATAACCTTTGATTAAAAAATAATTATGGTTGCCCAAAAATAATAACATTGATAACATCACAAACAAACCATTTCATAAACTTGGGTATGTTTGATAGCTTCACTGAGCCGATCTGATTGTTTAAAAACCTGTCCCATTAATATGTTCTGGCTTGCTCTGTCCCCAAAGAGATAAATACAAAAAAATTCTGAAGGCAATTCAACAACTAAAATTATATCAATATTTCAAGCTATGTAATTATATATTTACGTAAGTTCTTGAAGACTGTCTTCCGTTGCTAAAAACTTGGGTTCATGGTTATCCAAGAGCGCACTAGCAAGCTGATTGATGGACGACATATCATCAACCATTTTGTGATCAAATACGAACTAATTGCAAAAGGGTGAATTCTTTCCCTATGTGACTAATTTTGTGTACAGGGTTTTATTGTAAGTGTTACAATCTAAGCACACTTCGATCAAATGATACCTGAAAATCTAATATGATATGCAAATGAATGAAAACTTGAAAAGTGATATTTCTAAAATTGTCTGCTATTGTTATTGGTAAAATCTATTGCACTCCGGAGTCCGGAGCGCTCTAGTGTCAAAAGTGGCTATTGCACTCCGGAGTCCAGAGTCCTCTAGCGTCAAAAGGGGCTATTGCACTACGGAAAGGGAATATGAAGTACTTTAATTTAACGACGAATGGGAAAAAAACGACTGATTCTGTGTTTTAAATGATGTTGAATTCATTAAAAATTCAATAAAATGTAAGAAATGCATTTGAAATGTACTTACATATATATTTGAATTTCACTAATAAATACAAATAGCCAGTATATATAAGATGGAACTTGGGACTTGAAGTTCAATTTCTGATTTTATTAGTTTATTTTGTTAAGTTATTTTTCAGTTTATCTTTCAGTATAGTTCCAAGTTCCATCTTATATTTCTATCAGTCGTTATTTCCCATTCGTCGCTAAATTAAAGTACTTCCTATTTCCTTTCCGGAGTGCAATAGCCACTTTTGACGCTAGAGGACTCCGGACTCCGGAGTGCAATAGCCACTTTTGACACTAGAGCGCTCCGGACTCCGGAGTGCAATAGGCGTGACCGTGACCATTGTTATTATTGCAGTTAAAAGTACACGAAAAGCCAACAGTGGTCGGTGGTGCGCAGTTTACGCCAATGAGCACCACTGTGGCCTATAGCCGAACTAAAAAAATTTGTATGCAAGTTGACAAGTTGTTGCGTTCCACCATGGCCTACTGAACTACTAGGCCGGTGTTCGACCATGGTTCCACAGTTTGAAAAAAATGGTTGTGGAGTGGATGCCATGGTTGTCCACAAAAAAAAATCGAATGCTATTTTTAGTATTTTAAAAAGGAAGTTGATAGCACTTAAAATGAATGAATTATTTATGAAAAGCAAATCACTCTCAAATCTCATTTTATATTGCACATACACAAAGATACTTCAATCACGTTTTCACCATGGTTTTCACGATTACAAATCTCGATAGTCGTGAATCGGGATTCTATGGAATGCAGAATCCAGACTTATGAGCATTTAAAACAACAACCCACTACCCCCACCTAACCACTAGCGCCATAATCCTAGTGTTTTTTTTATTCTGGTGGTGGCGAAACCTTGTAACTTGTTTACTAATAAAAACAATACACGAGGCAACTCAGGCCTTATCGTGTAACACCATCCAAATTATTTTCCGAACCCGAAACGAAGGAAGATGGTGTAAGGTTGACTATGAGTTATGACTCCTTAATGTGCCTTTAGATTTTGTATTCACGCCGAATCAGTCGCACAATCTACTTTTCTTCGATTCAGTAATTCTTACATAAATCCTTAAACAAAAACATGGAAAATTTTCTTCGAAAATCAAAAGTCGATTTGGTATGTCTTATTATTTTCTTAAAAACTTAAGAGAACTAGAAACTTATTAGCATTATTAGTCATTGATTAATAATCCCATGTTTTTTTCTTTTTCCAGTCCCAGATTGAATCACTTGATAGCATTTGCATCATTCTTGGGAATGAGTCTTGTGATCTAGACTCAGCAGTCTGTGCCTTAGTTTTTGCATATTTTTTGGAACAGCAGAAAAAGTTTGCTTCAGTTCACCTCCCTGTTCTTAACATAGCTAAAGAAGATTACATCCTGAAGACAGAAGTTGTTTATTTCCTAAATAGGTTTATTGATGGAACTAACTTTACCTGTAAATTCAAATAAAACATTACTATTTTTAATAGATTCAACATTTCGTCTGAGCTCCTCACATTTCGGTAAGATCAATATCATATTCATGTAATTTAATGTGTAATATTATTAATATATACATTTAGGGATGAAATTTGCTTCAGTTCATTGCAAGACAGAAAAAAGTTGAAACTTGTTTTGGTAGGTTATTTACACAAATGTGCAATGCACTTATATTGTGAGAAAAGTGCTTTATTTTATAATAAAAATTAATATAAAAATATTTTCTTTAAATAAATAGGTGGATCACAATATTTTGTCAAATTCAGATTCTCACCTAGATTCATCAATTGTTCAAATAGTTGATCACCATAAACAAGAACATCCCTTTTCAGACAACATTGAAATGTTGATTGAAACTGTTGGTTCTTGCAGTACCCTTATAAGTTCAATTATTTGTGAAACTTTGCCAGAAATTTTAGATGTAGTATCTGCATCACTTCTTCTTGGTAAGTGGGAAAATAATGAATTATAAACCAAATTAAATTTTAAGGTTATTTTTTCAATGTTGTAGGAGCTATCATAGTAGATGTGGCCAATTTTTCTCCAACTGCTAAAAGGGCCACTGCTAAAGATGAAGAAATTTTCAGTAAATTGTTGAAATGGGTACCAAACATATCCAAAGATACCCTATATAGAGAAATTCAGTGTGCTAAGAAAGATGTTGTCAACCTCAAGTTTGAACAATTGTGCCAGAAAGACAAAAAACTGATAGCAATTGGAGGCATTAATCTTCCCATCTGTGCATTTCCATTCCTTTGCTCTGCTTTGCTAGCAAAACATTCAGATATTGGTAGTAAGCTGGATGGCTTTTGTTCTGCTTTGAATTTTCAAGGGACAGTGTTAATGGGAATTTCGATAGACGAGGAAACAGACACTGTTAAGCGCGATCTTGTTGTGTATTCACACCTTGCATGGTTGAAAAACAAGGTACTTATGATTATTATTTTCATGTTTAGAATTTTTTACTAAATCTACTAAGTAAGTCATTTTGTATTATTTAGTTATGTCGGGAACTAGAAAAGGCTGATGAGCCTAATTTAGATCTTCATGTAGTTAAATCGAGTGCTGAGTATGTTCACTACAGTCAAGGAAACATAACAGCTACCCGTAAAATGATTCTCCCAATGTTGAAAAACATTTTGTCGAAACCGGAGTCGACTAGTACACTTTCTCAGCGTGGCGAGAGAAGCCTTAGTATCTCCAATGTGGTAAGATAAGATATATCTAAACTTATCTCCCCACTAAAAAACTGCCTACCGTTAATCATGTTATTTGCAGGATGGAAGTCCCGATGATAGCTCATCTGCCTCTAATTCAGGAATTGACACTCCAACAAACAGCTGTAATGACGATGATGAAGAAGTTCGACGTTCATCAGCAACAGCGAAGTTGTCAGAGTTTCATACTGGAGATGTCTTTGCAAACAAGGAGTCAAAGAATTATTTGTCATTTCGACAACAGGGCGATGATCTTCAAAGAGAAAGAGATCCTCTCACTCCCGAAAATAGTTTTGCAGAAAGTCACTTCGATCAATCGTACAAAAAGTTTGTGCTCAATCATATGGATTCTGATGCTATCGAAAAAAAACTTCGCAAAGAGAATTTCTTTCGAGAAGCTGATGAATGAATTATTATTTAAATATGAAAATCTATGAGTAAAAAATTAACCCATTTTTTGATTATTACTAAAAGCTACTTAGCTAGTCAGTTGGGGCAACTTTTTATCTCTTTCAACCTTAACTGGTTACGCATTTATTTGCACCGATGAAATAAAATCAATTATAAATCACCGCTGTAGTTATCATTTGTCGTTTTAATTTAATTTTTACTGTTACACTAGTTCAATTTCTTCCCCATTTAAGCTACTATGATTAATGTATACAAATATTTGATATTTACAGTCAGTCAGTGTTACTATTATTTGATGTTATTCAAAAATAATAACATAGCAACTCTAGAATAACAAAGCGTATCGAAAATCAAAGGGTATTTTTATTTCTCTCTTTTTGTGGTTTCAGCAGTAAACCCTTTTGCCCTTATTATGTTTTGAATTTTATAAAAGGTCAAGAGATGAAGAGAAGCAGTTGCGCTAATTTCCTTTATGTACGCCATTCAATATTAAATTCCATGAAAATGTCATCCATATTTTGTTGCCGGTCAAAAGAGCATAGGATTTGTTTTCAATGAACTTCTAAATGTAAAGAGAACGAGAATGTTGATTTTTCTTTTTTAGTGCTTTTCTTTAACTCGAAGTTGAACAGCAAAACAAGCAAAACGTATTTCTCCGTATTTCTTTGCTGGCGCAGAAATAACAGGCAGTTGCGCGAGTTGTGTGCGCGAAGAGATGCGCCTGAATATTGATCGATCGGACGGTTGAGACCGAAAGCTAGGCTGCCGATTAAAACCAGTGACGTATAAAAATCCACGAATGTACCAACAATTGACAATAATCCTTCTCACATTTGATGAAACTAAAAAAACTTAATGTGACATAGTCAATCATCATAATCTAGCTATAAAAGGTGTTGTTTTTTTTTGCTATCGAGTAACCGCTCTTGGCCCTTAGGACAATAGCAGAGGGACCCGGAGGGGAAGTGCACCGGTCTTTCTCCCCCAAAGGGCCCGCGCATCTATCTGTATGTATTACGTGCTATTGGAATCCTGTTTTGTTAGTCTTACAGTGTTAGTCAGTTGGAGTGGAGGGTCGGGTCTGTGTTACTCGTCGCTGTTTTGACTCGTTTTAAAATCTGTGTTGGACGAAAGGAAATAATATCAAACTTATATCGTACATTCGACTGTGAAAGGAATTTACACTAATTTGTAAGTGAGTGTTTGTTATTTTTGTCCAGTTAGACGATTAGAAATGTTACCCTCTCACGAACGTAATAAAACATGGCTGATTGAAGCAAAACGTAGAATCTGTCATCGCAAATCTTTGGTCATTGGTGACATTAAGAAACAAGTAGAAAAGTATCCACAACATTTTTGGTGTCGGGTCACCTTTGATTATTCGAAACTTTCTTGTGCTGCTGATCAAACGAAAACTTGCCAATGAATCAGGTTAGATCAAATTGGAAAGTAGGTCTGATGTCGAGAATAATATATCTCTGATTTTCATTTTACGGCCTCTCTCTTTCCCGTGTATGCACTTGCCAAAGATGACGGTTATACAAAAAAGGAAAACACGAGATGTATTCTTGTTGCGAACACTTTTAAGTGGAAAGTTTGTCTTGCCTTGAACCGAATGTAGCCGACTAGCAGGACCACCTTTTTTCCATACAAGGAATTAGAAAAAAAATAAAAGAAAAAAATAACTTTTTGAATTTATCACGCTTTAACCCATTTACATTAAAAGAACAATGGCCGCTATAGCATGAGAAAAGTGTAAACTTTTTTTTATTAAAAAAAAATGCAATAAAAAATAACGAATCAGTGGGGCGTAGTTCAGGCGGCAAGCGCGGAACACGTGACAATTCATTTGTCTCGAGACCTTGAACTAACCCTTAAAAATATTTATTCATTACAACTAAACAGGAAGCCACGTAGTCCAATTATTTGGATGCGTTCTGAATACGCGTTCAGAATACGTGTCACCGGTGGTACATTTGAAATTTTCTTTTTTCTGTTGATATGTCTAGGTGCTAGCTGCTGGATCGATCATAGATACATAACTACTGCAGACAATCCATTCACTCGACAGACGACTTTTGTTCTTTGTTGCCCAAGGAAGGTCCGTTGACAACTCGTAGTACGTCGGGGCACCGACCAACGCCGAAATGGAGGTTCAGTCTATCACACCGTATTCCTATCAGGTAACTGAATAAATAAATAAAGCATAATTATGGTTGTAAACTTCGAGTTTTGTCTGGTGGTCATTCACAATTTCAAATGTCTTTTCTACTGTGACCGCGTTGCTGCCAGCATGCTTGTCTGAGTGTCAGTTGGGCTATTGCGGTCTCTTCATTTTCACACATGAATGAACAAAAAAGAATCTACGACGGGGGAACTGAGCTCGCAACAGTAATATTTCCGGTGGTTGAACGCATTCTTTCAAAGTCCTTTGGTGCTTACAATTGTTTACCTATCTCTTCCATTCTAGAGAAAAAAAAATGTTGACCTTCCTTATTCCTTGATCGATTAATTACTATTTAAAAAAAATAATGATATTGAAATCGATGACTAATATAAAGTGGGTCGATATAAACTTCTGTTGTTTGCTTAGTGAGAATTAGGTAACCGCGACTTAGCGGTGAAGCATATCGTCAGTGGCTAACCAATAGAATTAAACATTCGTGTATGGGTCAGTGATCCTAGGAAGGATTTTGGAAAAAGTCGTCACGATCTTCTGCGGCTTCAATTGTTTTTGACTCAATTGCATGTCAAATACGATTGATTCGCGCACTCGACAGCGATGGCCAAACTCTTTACTCCGCGTGTACTCTACGTCTTCTTATCCCTTCTCCCAATTTAAACACTTCTTTCTTTCTTCTTTTGCCTTTCTATCTTTTTTCCTGTATTCGTTCAGCACATTCATAAGCGTTCATAGACCTCCCTATTGTGTGTGGTTATGAGAATGAGTTGAGATGGGTTGCGCAGCAGTTCCTCCCCCTGTATTGTTAGATATGTGATTAAGATAGATAAGGCAGTGATAAACCGTTTGTGCTGGAAATATTTTTGTCTCGGCCGGCCTATAATCGTGTTGACTTTGATAAGCAGGCAGAAAAGAAGCCGAACCTGCTAGTCGAGTCGACTAAATTGGAAGTGTCTCGACCAGATTCAAGTCAAAGTAGTTACGAGAAACAACAAGAAGAAGACAAGGAAATACATCATCATTTTGGATTGGACTTGGAACTACCTCATCCGGATCATTACTTGCCAGAAACTGGTTAGTACGGTGTCAAACATATAATCACTTCAAAAGCGTACTTTTTCTATTACATATTTTTCTACGGTTCTCATTTAATACGTCTTTTTTATCAATGTTTTCGTGATTTAGATTTATTGCGCATAGTATTTTTCTGACTGAAAAAAATATATTTTGTTTTTCCTTCAGTGGATTTTCCCAGCAGCCCCAGCGCCATGATGAAATATCGTGTCACCGATGATGAAGAGTTGAGCCAACAAATAGAAGATCACCGACTTCAGCACAATGGCATTTATATATTCATTACCTCTAAGATTTTTTATTTTCTTTTGCCAGTATTTTATTTATTGAGCAAACAAAGTAAATTTTTCTTCATTTTTAAAAAGAAACCCATTTTAAAAATAGCTTTTACTTTTGTTTTAAAACAGAAGCAGTCACGGATTCAGAGGACGAAGAGTCTTTACGGGCTGTCATTGACCCTAACAATAGTGTGCGCTTAAAAAAAGGTTTGAAAGACTTACCTTGAATATTTTCTGGATTTTACTGTTTTGTGGCTTTGCCTCCTTTATGGTTGTTAGTTGCTTGTTTTTAAATGGCAAATAACTTTTCGGAAATAACATTGCCGAGAGTGGTTTTTATAGCTACAAAATTCAAGCACATGTTCTGTTTAAGACAATTTTCCAGCACACCGCTCTTTTGCTTTTGTTATTTTCTCAACGCTTGGTCTTGATTTTTCATTTGATTTTAGATTGATCTTTTGTTTCGTTTGGTTACTCTTGCATGGCTTTTTATGTAGAAGACGAATCCTCCGATTCCGCGAATGTTAGCGACACTGAAGAGTATTTTGAAGACTTCCATCTTCCCATGACGCACCAAAACAGCATGTCTACTCGAAGAAGTTTCATGAGAAAAATCAAGGCAGTTGACATGCGCGTTCCTGATGCCGATAGAATTGAAGGGATTGTGAAATCTGGTCAACTTAATCGACATGGTAGTATACGACGGAAAATTGTGCCGCAACCTCAGGACTTCATCAACGATAGCCTTTATTCAGACCAATCCGAATCAAGCCCCGTCAAGTTTACTTCTACACCAAACCATACTTTCGCTGAACTAGATTTAGCTAACGACACAATATTCATTCCTGAACAACAAGATCACGAATATATTTTGATGCCTTATTCAAATAAAGAATTCGACCAAGAAACAAGCATCGCGCAATCAGCTGAGAATCTAGTTGGCAATGTCATCATGTCTACGGAGATTGCGCCGCTAGATGACGGGACCCTCCAAAAAATTAAGGATTGTTTAGACGCTGAAAAAGTCAAAGACATTTACACGTTAGGCTCGACGTTACAAGATCTTTTGTCTGCGGCAGAAGTGGAAGAAATCATCAATAATAGTCATCGTTACAGTAATGTCATCAGTCAAGAAATCCTGATAGCATTAAGCGAAAGCAGGACACCCGAAGGCGTCGATTCGATGATCAAGAACAAAATGGAACCGGTGCCTGAAATATCTTCTATGGCAACAGTCAATTGTGCACCTCCTGATTTGATCGACTCCCAAGAGATCAGTAAAAATTTATAATTTTTTTAGATTTCTGTTGCCATTTTTTCTTTTCTTGCATGTTTGAATTTTCGAAATTTTATTTTGTAAGCAATCAAAACTGACTTTTTAGTTGGCGGATCTCTAAAGAGTCCTTTTCTCATTTTGCCATTAATTCATGACTCACAGGAAATCCTGAAAGAGGTGAAACAACGAGGATCAAAAAACGATTATCTGCTATCGATGATACGGCCCGTGTGTGCGATGAGGATTCAGACGATGACATCAATCTCAATGTCGTGTCATCGATTGAAGAGGAAGAAAATGTTTTCGTTGACAACAGCGGCCGCCCAGATACCGCATCAAAATCAGAATCACTTCTCTCATCACCGATCGACGGTTGGGATCTTAGCCCAGACGGCATCCGTATGTCTGAAGGATTAGAATCTCCCACCAACGAGCGTAAATACGGACAATCTAACTTATTGGAAATTGCATCCTAAACATTTCATAACGTTTCTCGCAGGAATGGAGAATTCTAGGACTAAGCCCGACTTGATTCCCGAGACGTCGGTGCAAGAAGAAAAGGATGAAGAACGTAACTGGCGATCAGTAGTAATAATGGGGTTGGAGCGCAAGATTGACTTGAAGGTTATCGAACCCTATAAGAAAGTAATACTGCTGCCTGTTATTTGTTTTGTCAACCATAGCATTGGGATTTATATTAATTATTGATTACAGGTACTTTCACACGGTGGTTACCAAGGCAACGATTGCCAGACGGCTGTTATTGTGTTTAGCGCTTGTTTTTTGCCGGATCGAAGTCGCGTCGATTACGATTACGTCATGGAGCATCTTTTTTTGTAAGTTTATGAAAACTTATGTAACACACTGTTATTTATTTATATATTTTTATTTTATTTAAAAGATATGTGCTGACCACGCTTGATCAACTTGTAGCAGAGGACTACGTCTTGATTTACTTTCACGGCGCTACCCCAAAAAGTTGCATTCCACGATTCTCATGGGTGAAAAATTGCTATCAGATGATTGATCGAAGACTGAGAAAGAACCTTAAGCGACTCTATCTAGTCCATCCAACTCTTTGGCTCAAAGCAGCTGTACTTATGTGCCGACCGTTTATCAGGTTTCGTATCATTACATGAAAACGTGGTGCTGATGCGTGGCCGCAACTAATTATTGTTTTCTGTTTTATAGCACCAAGTTTAGCCGTAAGATTGTATACATACCTAACTTACCTTCACTCTCCGCCGAATTGCCCATGGATCACGTTTGCATTCCCGACAGAGTCAAGCAGTAAGTATATTGTTTTTAGCGCATACAATGACTAACAATCCCCTACCACTCAATGCGATAGCTATCTCGAAAGAGACTCAGAATTAAATCAAATGAAATTAATATTTTACCTGCTGGATCCTCCTTTTTAAGGTACGACATGCTGAAAGAGAGTTTAGGCAATGGATAATGACTTTCAGGTATTAGTCCCAGTACGTTTAGCACGTGGAATCTGCATGAAAATGTGGCTTTTCGGCACGCATTCCGTTTTGTTATTTATGATGTTACTCCTGTTACTCTCACTTGCTTTTTTAACACCACCCTGTTATAGTCGGTTATAGTTTGTCTCTGTAACTAGTCTGATTCAAACATTGAATTGTATTTTAAAATTGTCAATTATTATATTATAGGCTGGAGTTTTCTTTAATGATCCAAGACATCAAGCGAAGAAAAGGATTGCGGTAAATCCAGGGACAATCGCTTCAGTCCGGGTTATTTTACGTCTCACCTGGTCATAACAATTGCCAATGCAAATTTGGCTTCAACGAAAAGAATTAATGGGTTTAAATATAGCTATAGTATGTGGCAATAATGGAGTGTAATTATGTCGGCAGTGTCGCTCGATTTTCTATAAGTAAGGTGAAAGTAGAGACATCTTTAAAAAAAATCTAAAAGTACATACAGTATATTATTTATCATCAGTTTGGTATGAGGCAGCGCCTGTGTGATGGTCACCTTTTACGTTGTTGTAATATGTACGTGTTGCGATAGAAATTGTGAATTTATATCTTAATTTGGTGCCCAAGGAAAGTTATCATAAGCCGATTCAATTAAGGTCCATGTAATTGGATTACAACCGAACATTGTTTTGTATCTGCTCTTTGGTGGTGCCTCAATAAACCAAATATAATTTCACTTTCATATGCAAAGTTTTTTTTTAATAACATGTCCTTCATGAGTGTCTTACTTTTTCGATTTTCAAACATTTCTTCTCTCGTTTCTCTACAGTCTTAAGCTATCCGAGCTATCCTGGCTGCAAGTTTCTTTACGCATATGTAGCTCATTTTTACCACTTTTATGTTGCATTGGTGCATAATAACAGCTAAACTTTACTTGGAGAAGGAAGAGTGGGAAAATTTTGTGCTTTAACCTAGCCAAGCTTTTATGCCGCCAATACAACATAAAGTGATAAAAAAATGAGCTTTATGTTCAGATTTGTAGCCACACGACTGCAGATACATGATACATCTTAAATTAAGTAAGTGATATTTTTTAAACATTTTATATCGAATGAGGTCAATAGGGCTCCGTTATACATATGTTTTCCTTAATTTCCCACATACTGCTTGCCTTTTTGCGCAGTTTTAACTTATTACTTATAACAGTGCTTTTCAAGGATACATCATAAAATAATGTGAAACTATAATAAAATCTTACGCATTTGCGTAATGGTTGTGAATTGAACGCGATTTTATTGCTCTCAATTTATGAATTTAATTTGAAAAAAAAATAAAATACAACTTCAGTCAGTTACAAACAGACAGAACCTTTAAACCTCCTTTCCCTTACAAGTACTATGATAATCACTACTAGATTTTGACGACAAAACGCAGCTGAAACATTTTATAGCATTATAAGTAAGCTCCACTAGTTCTTGTGCATGCTGCATGGCGTAAGAGTCGATAAGAGTTCTCTTACATTGTTTTTGAGAAGAACACTTTGGAATTAAGGCTATAGTCACGTGGAAATTCTATTTTGGCAAATTTAGCTCCCATATAGGCTGCTCCAACGGCCAAAGTTGATTGTAGTTGAAGCAAACTAAAACACTTGAGCGAATTCAAACTCTTTTTTGGGCCTGGTTGAGTTTTCACACCCTCCAAAAATCCTTCTTCCATCAAATTAAAACTTTTCCAAACGGCCCCAACGCAAATAATAGGTAACCCATTGGGCTCGTCAAGAAGGTCCTGTAAAATGAGCATTACATTTAAAATGAATAATTTTGCTATATATGATGGTATTTTAATTACTTTGCTGATCGATGGAAGTAATGCACCAACATACTCCCCAAGAGATCGTCCAGCTTCACGGAAAATGTGACTACATAAAGGATCGCCGGCGTTAGCGCCACTGGCTAGCTTTGCACACAGTCCAGCGTAAACGGCTTTACTGAACTTCGTATAACAGTGCTCTAGTAATCCAAATCTAAAGAAAAGTAAACCGTGTCAAAATTATTAAATTTATTTTTGCTTTCGTATTCATAACACAGTTAAGTATTTGAAATCATGCGAAAAAATGAGAAGGAAACAATTTGTATTTAGAGTCTTTATGACTAGTAATATTTATAAAATTACCTATCATTGATGTTGAAATGCTCCAAGATTGCCTTTTTTATGACCGCAGTGTCATGAGGAGGAGGCCGCCTGTTGTCTTCTTCATCTATGTATATTTTGATCGCCTGTTCAGCTACCCAAAAGGCTGCAAAAACGCTTATATTATAGCAACTTACAATAAGTGTGTTTAAAGACATCATGGATAATTGGATACTCACCACTTCCTTCATCTCCCAAGAGATAACCCCATCCTCCACACCTTGCCGTCGAACCATCAGGATTCAAGAGAAAAGAGTTTGAGCCAGTTCCAGAAATAATCACTAAACCTCCATTTTCACTTGCAGTGGCAATGGATCCTACTGTATCACTACAAACAAAATAACTGAGACTTAAAGAGGGGAATTTCTTCATGAATCCTTGTTTCAGTTCTTCATTTGTTGCTTCATCTTCACATCCACTCAGAGAAAGTCCCTAACATACGAACGTCAAAATAAGTTTCGAATTTAAATTTAAAGTTGAAAAGAGCATACCAAGGCTTTCAAGGGCAAGTCTTGAGGTAATCCAACTTTCTCTTTCCCTTCTTGTATCATAGCATGGATCCTATTTTGGCATTCATCCATTCCAATAAGCTATATACATTTTCATTCAGTTTTTACTTTAATTATGCCATACTTGTAGGTATAAAAATAATCACCCAATGGTTTGTACAAGGTCCTTGTAGTTCAATAAGTTTTTTTCCTTTGCTGTCAAACAGCACAGCAACTGAATGACCACCTCCACTAGAATAATAAAAAATCATCTAAATAAAATTATTTTAAATACTGATGAACAAAGTATTACCCTTCGATTCCTCCAATTATCATCAGCGATTCTTGAGAGTCAGACATTCCGCCTAAATAATACGTATAACTGAATTTCTAGGAAGCAAATGAAGTAAATGAAGTAAATGAACAGATATTTTCCCTTTTAGATTTTAAACATAACGCGCGAAAAAATTAATAACGCGACATAAATGCCTCTACTCACTAGGATGCTATTGTTGTAATAGAAAGGAAATCCAACTGATGTGTCTTGTGTGTGTATAAACAATAGGCTGTAACAATTATTTCGTTCTTCGTTGAATCACTTACTGCCGCCCGTGAACGCTTTTTACGACACACAAACTGGTACTCACTGATAATTTTATCAACTTCTTGACAAATGCTTGTTGCTGAAGCTGGACCACAACATTTTATGTATGAAAATATGTAATAATGATCGACGAACTAACGTAAGATATCCAGATAGGGAAAAAATTACAAAACCAAGTATTTCGCTGTCAGGTAACGTGCGTTTTTACGAATTGTTTGTCGGACGGACACCGACTGGTGATGGCAGGCTGAAGCGCCACGCAATTATATAGACACCGACACACCGTACCCGTACAAGGTGTTCTGAATTGAGTAGCACGCCATTCTCTCCCTGCGGTCAGGTACGACAACCTGAAATTCGAATTTTCTAATATCGAAATTTGTGGAATTTCTTTTTAATATTTCACCATGCTAGTCGCAAACAATAACTTTGTAAACTTAAGCTAATGTTTAATTACTTTCAAGAATTTGAAATACAATTTTAAAATGTTTTAACTCGTATAAATAAAAATGTTTCTGGAAACATTGACTCGCGTAGAACGTATTGACAGGATTGTACACTGTAATTTTGACTATAAATGTCTAGTCTCGTATCCATACTAGTAGGATTCGGACTCTATACTGTTCTATAGAATAATCACAAAAGTATGTAAAATATTGGACCTTGATCCCTATCTAAAGTTGGTGTTATAACTTAGTCAATTCCAAGTATTCGGTAACACTATGCATCGAATAGCTTGAGAAAAACGAAGAAAATATAACGATCAAAAATGGGCATTGAAGGTTATCCACATATTGGTTCGCAGAACACAATTTATTTCATCGTTTTTCTCTGACGCAATACTGTACAGATTAGAGATTGGTGAGATTTCTTATATTTCCAGATGCAAAATGAAATTCTCCGTGAACAGTCACACCTTCAGAGGAACATTTTTGAGTAAAGTAGAATTGAGAGGAGCTGCTGAGATATACAGAGATGAAGAAAACCCAACACGGCTAAAGAACAGGTTGATGCCAGACGATCTTTCCACCAAGACAGCCTGAGACGAAAAGTGGATGAGTAGGACTAAACGCTGTGGATAAAACCACATCTGAATGTCCTTTGTTGGCAGTTAATTCATGCAAAGTGTACGCTGGTTCTTTTTCGTCTCCATCACTGCGCGTCCCTCTAATGGCCGACGAGGACAAACTATATGACATATCTGAACACTGAGGATTGAATGTAAGGAGTCGAACACCATTATCAAATGGACTCGCAATAACCCGCCCATCAGGGGAGAAACACATCTCCTTTAAATAACCATGCCCTACATTTGGCTCCTGTTAAGGAAAGAAAATTAATGCGAAAGGTGTCTTAAATCTTAACAGTAAAAGGAAATAATAAATTACCTTGACGAAATAAGTTATTCGGTTTAGGTTTGAATGTATATGCATCTCGAAATCTCTTCTACTTTCAGCATAATAAGTCAACGACGGTGGATGCCGACGAATACCATGACGAGACCTTAAACGGAATGGGTCAAGGAGATGAACGGAATGTGCAGCTAAGTCAGCCACAGCACGGACAAAATGCGCTGGATTTTCAGAATCTTCCCAAGCTACGCCTTCCCTTTGGGAATCATTGCGCTGTTCTGTGATAAGTAATGAACTAGACGGTGCTTCCTCATTGTCAGGTGCGTTGTTATTCAACTGGACGGCTGGAAGAGGCGTAGAATTTCTGACCATAAAATCAAATTTATATTCATTAAATATACATCTAATAGGTAAGTTAACTAAATGCAATAATACCTGTGATACATACGATGGCGGATTCGAAATTCGGAGTAATGGGTACCATCTTCACCCGATTGGGCACGACGAAAACTTTCCAATGCTTCAAGTACTTCTTCGCTTGGAATTCTGACTTCTAAATTATCTGTTGACTCGTTTGAAACAGTAACTCTATCAGAGTCACGACGAAGGTGGAAGCCAGCGGCTTCTCCTGGTCGAGTTCCCCATTGCAATGGAGCGGTAATTCGTACTTCCACCTACAAAGCAAATTTCTCTTACAGTTTTATAAAAAGGGAGAATAAACAGATCACTTTTATACCTGTGGACCGGGAGCTATGTTTATGTTAGATACTCTTGAATGATGGACATCTTCATCACTCTGATCAGAAGATGAACTGCTGGAAGACGACGATACAGGATATGAAGTGGTTGGCTGAATTTCCTCATTTTCAACCCGAGTGCGTTTCCGTGAAATAATCGGCGAGTCCAGAGAAATGTCTTGAATGTCGTGGACACAGGTCCATTCAGATTTGTCGACGTTGCTGGTATTTCGACTGACGACACACCAACCTTGTGGATGAACATGCAATGAAGAAACAACTTCGGCTTCATTTCCTACCGGCCAATCCGAAATCAATTCTATTCGATTTCTTTTGGAAGTGAATAGATGACTAAAATCAGTAGCCAAAGAAATCGGTGTCTGACTTATTTGCATCAATCGATACATGTTGGGTTTAAACCCAGCAAGATCTTGGTTAAGGGTAGTTAAATCTAAATTATGGATAACCATAATGTATCCACCAGCAGTGCTTAACACCATTTTGCTGTTGTCAGGAGTTAGTCTCATTCTCATTAGACCTTTAGTGTGAAAAACTCTCTGACTCATAAGACCTGAATTTTAAATAAACGAATATTTATTAACCATTTCTAGTATATTTTAAACAATTAATTTAAGCAAGCTACCTTGTTCAGTGTAGTTATTGATGTCCCAAGTAAAAACACAGCCATCAAAGCCAGAAGTGACCAATAAACCTTCTTCTTTCACAAACTCAATATTTTTCACCCAGTTGGAATGACCTCTCAAGGTTCTCATTTTCTGCTTCAAATTTCTTATATCCCACAGTGAAATAGTTGTGTCATCAGAACAAGTAGCAAATGTTCGACAATCAAGAAATCTAAAGATTAAAATTATTATCTTGCATGCAAACTTGTTTACAATTCAGAAGTCAACATGAGGGCCTGTATACTTAACACAGTTCACAGAGTCTGAATGTGAATTATAAACACTATGAACATCTTTTCTTGTTATAGGATCAAATACTATGAAGCTCTTTTGTTCACAAGCTGCAATCAGAATGGATCTGCAGAAATACAGAAATCAGAAACATGTGATTGAAAAATCAAAGTTTTCACATTGTTCATTCACTAACCCATCAGGTGAATAATCCTTCAAATTAAATCATCAAAAGTAAAAATTATTATTTGTTTAAATTAAATTAAAATAAATTTTACAAGGTTAAAAACTCCACCATGGCGAGCACTACTTCCTGATTTGGTGCTCATGGACTGATCCCAAAATCCATATTTAGGATCACTGGAAAATGATTTATAAATCCTTTGCTGGAAATAATCTTGAAAACCAAGCGGAAATTTGTTTCCGAGCTCTCGCTGATGCACAAACTTACTCACTGTGTGAGACGCATATGAATTATATAGTCCCATCTCTTCTTCTGTTCTCATCTAATGATTTTAATGTTTACACTGGTCATGCCTACACTCAAGTATTGTTAACAGTCAATAGTGAAATTTTAAGCTATAAGGATGACGAGTTTTTCCTTATTTTCCTACGACTGTATGTAACGACTGATTATTTAAAAAAATTTTTTTAGTTATTTCTCATTCCAATTTTTTTCAAAATAACTCACTAGTCACTCACTACCCCACAAGTTAAAAGTTAGGTACACCGTACTATCGAACTTGACGGTGCTAACAAACCTGCTGGACCTGGAGCCGAAGGAGAAAATTTGTCAGTACCTTGATTACCGACTACGACTAGCATGGATTTACAGCGTCACTTTTGGGCTGTGGCGATAGTTCGAAACAATCATCAAACAATCGTTATAAGTGTAAAAAATAAACTAAGTAACATTGCTCAACTACTTTTTTTTCACTTTTCACGAATTGAACAATTAATACTTTGAAAACTGAAAGTTTATTTTATACTTTAGCTTAGGGAGTATTGCTTTGTATTTTATACAAGCGACATGACGAATGCCTGATTCAGTTCAGTATGGAAATTTGAAAATATTTTTCGAATCAATAATAAAAAACTTGTTTTTAAATTTACAATTTATTTACACACAAAAAAGTACAATCCAACATGACGGGAAATAAGAATGTCAAGGATTTGAGTTCCTTTAAAGAGTAAGTCGAGATGACGGCTTTTAGTTCAAGAGTTAAGGTTCACAATAATCTAGAAATAAAGGGATACATGGAGATATCAAATGAGAAAATTAATAAGCCCAACATTAACATCAACACCAACCCTGGAAATAGTGGAGAAAAGCAGATAAGATGAAAAACAAAAATCAAGGCACCAAATTCAAAAAAGCTATGGTATTCACATCACTAACAACATAAGCTGGTCACCTCATACAAAAAAACTTAGAATAAGCCATACACCTTGCATCAAAGTACACTGTTGAGATTCCACTCGATTATGCACAGTTGCTATAAAATGATTAACAAGTTTCAATAGCAATCATAGTCATCATCCATTAGATATCATTATAGTTCATCTTCCTTTTTTTGTGACTGATGGCGATGAAGGTCCAAATCGTGGGACAAATTCTGCAGCATCAGGATTTAGTTTGCTTGACTATAGATAACAAGAAATAGAAATTTCTGAACAGAATTTAAACAATTCAATTTTGCATACCTGTGCAGCATTGTCATCAACAGTAAGGTTCTGTAAATCTTGAGTAAGAGCATCAGCTGCTGAACCATTGTGTGTAGCATTCCCATTTTCATTGACTGTTTCATTGTTTAAAGAGGCAATGTAAGCATCCATTTCTGCACACACATCATCAATACACTGCTGTACTAGGGCTTCTTCTTCCAATTGCAGCATTATTTGTTCTTCAAATTCTTCTTCATTTTCCATCCACATGTACTCTGAGAAATCCCCTTCCCGACTTGGTGAATGTGGGGCATCATTTAATCCATCATCAGAATCTGCATTATTGCCATCAACTGAGTTGTTGACAATCTGTTCCTCAGACTGGTTTGGTGGAACTTTCATCTTTCCTAATAGTAAAAAGATTTTAAGCGATGTTCAATACTTAAAAAAGAAGGGAACATGCGGCATGATGCAGGAAGCATGGTGATTCCCACTCGGCCATTTATAATGTATTCTATATTCTATACAAGCACAGCTATGAAAATCATTGTTAAATTTGGTTTTAAACAAAATCGTCATTGCTTACCCGTTGTAGATGCCTTGATTTGCCTTAATAAGAATTAATAAATCTGATACGAAATGAATTGCTTTCTTGTTGACCTAAAACCGTGGCTTGCAAGTTTCAACAAAACTTATGAGTTGAATTATTTATCGAAATCGCCAGATGGCATCGTCAGGCTCAGGCATCTCAAATGCAGGGCCATAGAAATAATGGAACCCTTGTACCACTTATATGGGAAGCCCTTCGGCCGCTTCCTAGTCTTCCTATTCCTTTTTTCTCCAAAGTGTTTCTCTCAGTCAGCGCTTCTGGTCAGCGCCACAGCGGGTGTTATGGGAATGGTTTTTTCTTCGTTGTTTCTAATTTGAAAAATCTTCGAAGAAAAAATCTCCTAAACCTTAGATCAAAGGTCTTAAAAAGTTCTTTCTTCAATAGAATTATGTTGTTTTAAATTTAAGTATTATTAAATTAAGTATGTTGACATTTTCGTGATTCGAAAAAAAAGTTTCGTGGACACTCTTTTTTTACTTGCACCAGGGGTGTAGAAGAGATGGTTGCCCCACTTGTATCCTTTTTCTCCATAAGCCTCTGAAGATTTGTCTATCATGAGGGCAGCGCCATCTGTTGCGTGTAAAAGAGAATAATTTCAAACTAGGCGGTAAACTCCAACTACTGTTACTTCTAAGTTTTAATCCAGGAATAAATTGAAGTTTTAAATAAGTAATACGTTTTATTTTTTAATCCGATTAGATTCAGTTTTGCATTACAAAATTAAATAAATGAAAAAAAGTAAAAAAAAAAGTAGTGAAATGCAATAGCATCCACAGAGTTCCGAACCATAGTACTTCGAGCCATAGTACTTCAGGTTACCAGTCCATCGCACTACCAACTGAGCTACCGATCGCTGCTTTCTGTAGTAAAATCTCTGAAAAAGTATGAACAAATCCTTATGGATAACAAGATTTTAGTGTCTATTTTAACTCACAGATGTCAATGCCCTCATTATAGACTAAAAAGGGGAGGAGACAGAGGCGGAGCTACCAACATCCACAAGAGAAAACTGTCTTCAGAGCCCCATGTTAAAAAAAGATACAAGTGGCGCAACCATCTCTTCTACACCCCTGCTTGCACTCTTTCTCTGCAAATGCCAATGCTTTTCAGTTTGTGGCTGCACCAAGGTTAAAGAAAAATCTTGTCAAGATCGAACCCATAGTCAGAGCTGGTCAGAGTAATAGAGCAGATGGTGGCGTCGCCCTGTCGAAATTCTCCATAAGGCTATGTCCGAGCCGTCACCTTTAAACGGTAGTGACACCACGCGGATTTTTCCGAGAACTAAACTGAAAAACTTTTCTAAGTCGTTTTTTTTCTAAGTCCCTTGTCAAAATGAAAAATCCCCTAATTCCACTCGAAAAACTAAAAAAAAACACATTTCTTGACAGAATAATGTGTTTTATCAGTTTTGCAATAAAAAATAAAAAAAAGTAAAAAAAACCCACAAAATATAACAGCATCGACAAAGATTTGCACCATGAACCACGTATCTTCAGAACATCCATGTTACCAATCCATAGCTCTTCCTACTAAGCTACCAATCGCTGCTTTCTACATAAAAAATTGCAATTAATAAATGCGTAAAAGTGGTTTTTTTGCTTATTTTTTTCATCGATGGTGGCAGCACCAAATAAAGGAGAGCTTTTCTGTAACTTTCTGTAACTTTTCTGTCTTTTCCTCCCCCCCTCCCGCTTAATACATATAAAGGACAAAGAACGGAGAGAGTGAAAAGACAAAAATACGGGAGGGGGAAGCGAAAGACATAAATAAACCAAACGGCAACCCCGAATAAAATGATTTGGAAATCGTTCCAAATGGGTACCTCGTGAGATCGTTCATATCTCGGTCAATTATTGATTTAAAAAAAAATCCTTCTGGATTCTAATAGAGAAACACCTAAGGAATTTTTTCTTACAATTTGTTTTTTTTTTAATTCGGCCTGTGGACCGAGAAAAGCGATGTACTCTGAGGGAACCGGAGGGGTCGAATTCTAAATTTCCCGATTTCTATCACGAATATCTCCCAAACGGTGGGAGATAGAAATCCGGTCTTTGCGCCATTAAATTCGCCGTGAAATTCTGAACAAGAATAATCTGTTCCCGAATTTCTACGGCCCTTTCCGGATTTAGTTTCAACACTAACCTCCCCCAAAACCGGACTACTTGAGTGGGAGATCGCTTGTTAACACACGGGCACGATATAATAGGAAAGGTACACTCTCGCGCTATCCCAGTTTCTTGGAAGGAACGGCGCGTTTTTAGTACAGGGTCCCAAGATTCCCCGCCAGTTTCGCTAGTATCGGAGGCCCATCGCCTTTCGGGGGTATAGTAAAAATTGGTGTTTTTCGTTCATAATTCAGAAAATTACCGACCAATTCGTCCAGAAATGGAATGAATTAAACTTTATTTAATTCCCTATCCTAAGATACCAAATTTATTTAGTTTAGGAAACCATTTCATTGTTAAATTTACGATTGAAAATCGAAATTTTTCGAAAATTGCGCCTTTTGCAACATTGCCTATTTTACAATATCACGTTTGTAATCTCTACTAGTGATAAAAACTTCTTGTAAAATATATCACGCTGTATATTTAACCTCAGCCGGAATTCTAAAACACGCCCTACCACGAAGTCGCTCGTTTTCGAGAAGAAAACCGGGATATTGAGAAAATATTGAGATATTGAAATTATTACTAATGTGTATATGGGTCAAAATGAAAAACTGTCCTAGCCTAGAATCGAACCACGGAACCCGAGAACAGAGTACGACGTTTTATCCATTAGAACCAGCTCTTCTAAGACCATAGTCGGGGCACGGGGCGAGCAATTTTACGCCCCCTAGTTGATCGGGTTCTTGTGGGTCTCGCGGTTTCGCCCCGTTAATTGCCCCGGGTTTACCCCTTATGAAGTTTGTACCGTTGTCTGAGTTGTATTGTAGAAATACAATGACGTAAATGTTAAAAGTCGAATCAAACATCGATGTCGTCAATATTTATCCAGAGATAAGGAGATGGCTCACTCTGTAGAAAGTCCAGCAGTCGACGTTTTTTCCCTTCCCCCTCCTTTATTGACGAATTCGACTGTAGTGCCTCTATCGGCGAGCTCCAGAAGCCTTGTTTTAAGTGGCGGGTGTGTGTGTGCAGCGCGAGGATAGGGGGTCAGAGAGGGGGAAAACATAAGGGGACCCGCCACGGACGAAGCTTCCGGAGCTCGCCGATATAAATGTTGGCATCCCTTACGGATTGCGAGGTTCCCGTAGGAATATAAAAATTAGTAGATAAATGTCTTTAAATTTTAACCAATGAAAGCTGAAGAAAAAAATGTAAAAAAATTGAACAATTGTTTTGCTTAATATCAATCGTCAATAACTCTTTTCAGAAGCAGAATAATCAAAACCGGGAAAAATGGTCTAGAGATATGGGCTATAGACCATATTAAGATCAATAGGTATGAGTCAAGATAACCCCTCTAGCGGCGCGTTGTAATGTGAAGGGGTTCCGTGAACAGCCGCTTCTTTTTTTGTTTGCCGGATGTGGTTGTTCGGTCGGCTTTCAACGGTAGCAGACGACTACCACATTTTTTCAACATTATTTTCACATTTTTTTACATTTTTTTCACATTTATTCTTTCTTACTACAGTTAATTGTACAAACATCCTTAAAGAATAAAGAATAAATGTGAAAATGTCCCTTTTTGTTTTCTTTCCTTCAATACTGAATTTCCGGTTTAGGCGATCTGAGTTACAATAGGGGGCTACATTGAAACAAGGCATACAATGACGTGAAGAAAATGAAATGATTTAAGTCTTTGCGAGTATACTGTTGATCCGGGCTGAACGACGTTGTGGCACAGGTGCGCGTGTGGTCGATGACTGCGGGTTTGTTCGGAAGACGTTGCGGAAGCCGCCAGTGGAGTGGGTGAATCCAGCCGTTGAGGAGAAGGAACTGGTAGAGGCAATGGGGGTGTATAGTAGAGACGAAGGAAACAACGATTTCTGCGAAACAAACGACCGGCCGGAGTTTTTATGAGGAAATTGCGGAAAGGTCCGGTCTTGACGACTTCTCTGGGGGTGGACCACCTTTTTGTTACGCTGTTTTAGATGAAGACATGATCGCTAATTGCTTGCTGCGGTAAGAGGTGTGCCGTCTTGTTTAAATGGGCTGCACAAAGTGTGCAAGCGGGCCTGGCCGTTTTTTTTATTTGAGGCGCTGATTTCTGCCTCTTCGGAGCGAATACCCGCCTATGAACAAGGAGGCAATCTCTGGTCGGACGATTAAAAACTAACTGCTCGGGCGATGCCCCCCGGAAATTGGTGGATTGATGTAGAGGACATTGCAGTAGAGGTAGGGAAACCTTTGCTGAACTCGTCAATTTTTAAGGATCCCGCTGTTCATGAACCACTGTTGAGTTTTTTTTATACTCTTCACAGACACCTCGGCGAAGCCGTTTGACTGAAAGTAGCCTGCGGATGAAACGCCATAGATGATGAATTCAAAGGATCTGAAGTCCCTTGCATGAGATAGAAGTGGTTTTGGCGGATGCGATGGGAGGTGATAATATCGTTGTTCATAGATGGCCAAAACATGGTTAGGCGGGCCCATTGTGGCAATTTTGTAGCACATTGGTGCATCAACAGGTTTTCTAATAGTTCATGGCAGTTCACAGCATGATGTACCTCCTGAAGTACATCTAGCTGAGAATTATGATGAGATTGTCCTATCACAGGCTGAGTTTCAGGAAGAGGCTGAGCAACATCCAGCTCAAACAGAGACAACCACCACTCCTGAAGTACATCTAGCTGAGAGGAATGTTGAGACTGTTCTATCCCACTCTGAGTTTCAGGAAGAGGCTGAGCAAGATCCAGCACAAGCAGAGACTACCTCCACTCCTGAAGTACATCTAGCTGAGAGGATTGTTGAGACCGTCCTTTACCACACTGAGTTTCATGAGGATGTTGACCAAGATCCAGCACAAGCAGAGACTACCTCAACTCCTGAGGTACATCTAATGATCTAACTGAGAAGAATGTTGAGACTGTCCTATCACAGCCCTAGTACCTGCCTTCAGGGAATTTCTCGTACCGGGGGTTTTCACCTCTTTAAAACCCTTTCTTTTAAGCGGCACTTTTTTATGTTTGTTTATCAAGTCTTTTCCCCTCATTAGTTTCAAAGAAAGCTTACCGACCCACCACCCACTTTGCCAGCGGCGAGTGAAATCTCCCAACCTAATTCCTAAATATTCTACTTGAATTAATAGTCTTTACTACATCTTTTTCATGAGATCGAATAGCTCAGATGTTAGCGAAGACGGCTCCTGATTCAAAGCAGTAATATTCTGGGTTCAAGTCTCGGTTCGGTAAGTAGTAAATGAAAAGTATCGAGGAACAATGAAAGAAGAAATGCTTTTAACGTTAAATAAAAAGTTTCCTCATAACTTTATAGCAAGAGTATTAATAAGACCTTGAAAGGGACTAAGGAGCCCGGAAAAGAGTTTTAAGCCTGCGTTTCGAAGTGGTTCAAAATACTTGTTTAAAACGATGTTCTACACGCAAACAAGCGGTGTAGAACCAGTTTTTCCCTATGCCTTGGTTTGAAAAACCATAGAAAAACCGGTATTGCCACGCAAGCCAAGTACTAGGGAGACTGAGTTCAATGAGGATGTTGAGCAGGATCCAGCACAAATTGAGTCTAAAAACTCTCCTACAGAAGTTCAACTATTACCTATAGTACTTCCAGTGTGTGACAAAGAATCTTTACAGTGTTGGACTTCATTTGTTAAACGGCCTTCGAGCTCTTGGGTGTGGAGTTTGAACATGAAGCAAGCAACTGTTTTTTGCACTACCTATGACAACTCAGAAAGGTTTAACACAGTAATTGTTAAAACTGTTGCAATCCGCTTATCGGGAGAGTTAAACTTTTGGTTCAATGGGATGAACATCACACATTGTGAATTACCATCTACATTTTCAAACTTTAAGACACTTCCCGCTACCATACAGTTTTTCGACAAACTAAAGCCTTGTGAGGGTATCCCATCATCACAATTACTCATGTACTCGGATGAATTTGTTGCTATCAAAGACCGACACGGCAATTGGCGTTCCAAGAACTGTACCTATGTTTTTGACACAAAATATGTTACCACATCATGCACGAGGTGCGACGCATTGAAAACATACTTCTTTAAAAAGATTGCAAGATTGAAATGTAAAAAAGATAAAGAATCAATGAATGATAAATGCAAAAAATTGCGGGGTAAACTCGCTACGATGGAAAAGAAACTAGAGGTAATTAATTACGAAAACGTTTAATTCTTTAGTAATACTTTATTTATATTTTATTTTTCTTAGAAAAGCACAATTGACGTTAAGAAACTACGCCATGACTGCAAGATTCTGTTAGCGAAGGACAAGAGGAGTAGCATTGAAAACCAATTGGGTCACCTGTCAGACATTTTAAATATTAGCAGTTAGTTTTTTAAGTGATTCTGTTCATTACATTTCCTCCTATGTTGAAACGACATCAATTATTTTTCAACATTGTTTTTTTTTACTTTGAAAAATGACTAACTATATCAAAAACTATTTTTGATGTTACAAATTTAGCATAAAAGTTTCACATTGACTACATGCTATTATGATACTACATTTTTTCTTTTGTAATATTTCTGACAACAACATATTGTTGTAATTCATAAATGCGTGCTTTTCCAATTACTGTTTTTTATTATCTTATGTGAATGTGTCAGGTGAAAACTAGTAAATATTCCAAAATGTTTTATCGAATCATGAGCACGTATTTGAAATATTTATTCATAATCTTTTTTAGGAACAAATGGTAGTGCGGATGTTCTTACGAAAGGGTACTATTGATCCGAAGAAAGACAAGGTGGGTCATGGCATAAGATACGAATCCGTTTACCTAATCCACTGTGTGCTATTTAAGATGAAGAGCAATCGAGCTTATAAGTTCCTGCGAAATATGCAACTTTTACCGTTACCAGGGTTATCTACTATTAGACGATTGCTAAGCTCGGCAGACTGCATATTTGGCTTTAATAAGCTCGCGTTGGAAAGCATTTTCGAGGCATTTAAAGGAAAAGCCACGCATGAAAGGTGGGGAGGTGTTATGTTAGATGAAATGGCTAATGGGAAGGGACTTGATTTTGACACCCGAACCCTAACATGGAAGGGCATTGTTGATTACGGTGGTGAACTGTCAATCATGGTTCCTAATGGCCTGGCAGATCACATTCTTGTGTTTGTGTTTCGGCTCTATTTAGCCAGCTGGATCCAGCCGTTTGCTTGGTTCGGAACGAAAGGAGGTGCTTCAGTCACATCTTCGTAAAACTACTAACAACACGATCTTGGTCAAAGCATTTTACTGCCTACATAAACATGGGGCAATTGCGAAACATACTGTTTTTGATGGAAATCAAACAAACAAATCTTTGATGAAACAATTTGGAATTTCGGGAAGAGAAAATGGAACCAGTTTCGTTGAACATCTACTTGAAAAAGGATCGAAAATACATTTTATGGTCGACGTTTCTCATCTGCTTAAAGTAGTAAAAAACAACATGGAAACACATCGTTGTGTGCAGGTATTTCTAATTTATGATAGTTTAATGTCTTTTAATTTAAAATATTGCCCATCTAGTTTCAGGGACATTTGGTTAACTACAAGCACTACAGAGAGTTGTTTGATTTTGCTAAATTGAAACAAATAACACTAGGATACCATCTTTCAGAAGCTAACATTCATCCAAACAATTTAAAAAAAATGAATGTTCGGTGTAGCGCCCAATTATTCTCCAATAGAACTGCAATGGCTTTCCATCTTCTTCGAAATTACAAAGAATAGACAGCGATGTTGGAACACTTATCAAGTCATCATTTAAGGGTATGTGTATATTTTTGAACTTATAATAGAAATTGTATCAGCTAAAATATATTCTATTTTCTATAGATACAGAAAATATTGAACGTCTTACAAAAGTTATGAACGACGTTTTTTTATATACTTAACTTGCGCTTCTGTAAAGAAGGGATCACGAAAGATTCATGGCCCCCCAAAAAGAAAAAAACTTAATGAAATGCTTCAAATACTAGCTGAAACAGAACGTGTATATGAAGAAAATGGACGAAACATTAACATGTTTGTATCACAAACAAGTCTTTGTGCATGGCGTCTTTTTCGATAACAAGCGCAATTAATTTGATTGAAGAGCAATTTGACGCTGGGTTAAAAGGTGTATTTACTGTAAAATTTAACCAGGATCCGTTTGAAAGGTTAATTTGTTTACGTTGTTATACTGGAACAATCATTACATAATTTATGATATTCAGACTTTTTTGTATTGTCCGATCGGTCGACAGTCACCCAACGGTAACATCTTTTCTCCAAATAATCCGTTACATTTCTCTTCAAGCACGACTCAGTTACCTAGTAAAGCAAGTAAAAGGAAGTAACATCGATGATAAGGAGCCAGTTGAACTGCTGGTTACAATGTCAAAGTGTCTCCAGGAACACGCCAAAGAGAGTGATATCACTGCTAAGGAGTATATAAAGAAGCAATTAAAGATAAGTTACTCGACGAACTAACCATACGCTATGTTGATAATGTCTCAGATAAAGGTACACGTTATTTCAATCTAAACGTTATGGTATATGACCTTTGTGGTTACATGGTAAAGACAAGGAAAAATTTAACTGCTTGTGAAGCTTGTAAGAATTTGGTCCGTTGCAATGAATTGGATTTACCCAAAGATTTTACAGCTGACCAGTATACAGCAATGAGAAATCATGGTTATCTAGTTTACGTTACAGTACCTTTTTTTGAAACCATTAGAACTATTGAACTAGTTATTTAGTCGCATTTTGAAAATCTTAATCACAGTTACATGCAGGAATCATTTGAAGTTTGTTGTGACAAAATTTCAGAGTCGCATACTATTCCACTCTTCTGTGAAGAAACACAGAGACTGCAACCTGAAATATCTAGTCATGGAATACGTCAAAGTTCGTTTTCACTTAGAGAGTAAGCGATTAAGAAAGTTTTTGGTGTTACCGTCAAAAACTAAAGTCCAAACTAACTTTAAAATAGCCGAAAATTCTTAATGAAAGGAAAGTTGATTTGTTTGATATTAAAACTGTCTGTATCACATCTGGAAATGTATTACAATACAATACAAATTAAAAGAAATAACAAACTTTTCTATTGCCTTACACTTAATTTCTAGTTTTTTTATGATGGCTTAAACAATGTATTGTTTACTTTGTATTATTTCTGACTTTTCCTCAGCTTTTCCTAGTGCAAACGACAAAGCCAGGTTTTTCTGAGAACATTTGGACTTTACATCTTTGCAGACGACAAGATGATCTTCGAGGTTGTCCAGCTCTGCTTTTATCTTGGATAGGAATGGGATAGCTTCCGGACAAACATTTTGGACTCGACAACTTTGCAGACGACAAGATGATCTTCGAGGTTGTCCAGCTCTGCTTTTATCTTGGATAGTAATGGGATAGCTTCTGGCCTTGATCCTCTCATTGTGAAATGCATCGCTCCCTCCGCCAGCTGGAAATGGTACGGCGGTTCTGCCATTGGACTGCAGACTCCATCAAAGTTGATAGGGTTGGAAGTCATCAGAGATTTTAACATTTCGGCTTTCTGCTGAGGAGAAACGTTGATGATTACCGACTGGATGCGGAAGTGAGGGTAGTCCAAAGGTAGAATGCCGAGCTTCATCTGCTTCGCTTTTAATGACACTGGCTGCCGGAGGTCTTTTAGTACGTGCATGGTGATCAGCAATGATGGTTCATTCGTGGTTCGGCCTAATTGAATGCTTTCCTGGTGGTTACCATAGTTCTCGATTTCTTCACCGGTTGCTGTTACAGCCCGACTTGGGGCGCGATGGAGTGGCGTTTTGCTGAACAACTGCTTGTAAAGGTTATGTGGCACGGCGTCAATAGAAGCGTCGCTGTCGGGCAGAAAAGACACCGTCACGCGAGAATCGCTGCTTGCGGGGGAGATATCGGCCTTTAGGAGCTCGCCCGCCATGATGGAACCGATGATTATGCTACCCGCCGTCTCTGGGGTGGAATTCTGAACAAAGGTTTTAGTCAAGCAAATTACTTGACTTAAAGGCGGTTAAGTCAAGCCAGTGAAAGTGTGCAGTAGGTACCTAAAGTATCGGAACGCGCGAGAGAAACCTTATGGGAAAAGTTGATTTCTCGGCGATCTGAAAAATCAGGTTTCCGTCAGAAACTGACGAATTTTTGTTTACAGTTATCCATGTAGGTAATCTTTAACATGATTTTTTTTTGAATTTTTCAATCAAGGGGAAAGGGGGGTTTCCCGTACGCAACAGATAGCTTAAAAGTGCTTTTTTATTTTTTTCCCCGTTTCCCAAGCTTACGTTAGCTTACATTAGCTTATATTTCATATAGTAGCCCGAGAGTTAGGTTTGTTTTGCTTGAAGTAGCTAGATTTTTTTATTCCGTCGATGATGTTTGTCTTTCAAGCTTTATTAAGCTTCAAGCTTTAATTACCTTTATTTTCCCAAGCAGCCTTAATACCTTTTTTTAGTAAGCTTGAACTTACTTTTACTTTTTCTTCCTTGGTTTTGATTCACCTTAAAGTAGCTTGAAATAATAAAAGTAATGAAAATAAAAGCTTGGACAAGCTTTCATTTTATCATCTAGGAAAAAATAAGCTGAAAACATCTAATATTTTCTTTTTTATTTTAAGCTATATAATTCTGAATAAATGTTAAGTTAATGTAAGCTTATTCTATGGATGGATGGATCTATGATTTGAACAGTAACGAATAAATAAGCTGAAAAGAGCTAACAATTTATCCTAATTAATCAGCATGCTGCAATCAAAGTAACATTCTATTCTCTTGACCTAGATTTTATAATGTAAATTATTATTTTTACCGATAAATTGACTAAGTCTAATTTCTAACGGATATATTCCCTGCGCTTTTTTTCTAATATACAAAATATAATATGCATAAAAATTGCAAGTATTTTTCATGAACACATGCAAGCCATATAAACTAATGGCCTAATATACATAGAGTAATATATTCAATAAAAACAATGTTAAAAGTAATTTTTTTAAATATGTCTAAACGATGCATTACTTATTAAGAGAGAGAAAAATAAGAGAAAAATATATTTGGTGTAATTTCAGTAGTATTCATTGTTGAACAGTTTCTCATATATCATATCAAGTAATATAACATCAGGACCAACGGTGACCATCAACAAGGAACGCAACAGCAATCCCTCATCAAATCAGCAATTGGAACAAACATCGAACTTTCGAACATTCAAACAGAATTTACGAAAGCTTAGAGAAAGGTGCCCGCTCGCGATTTTTTTCCCCCTTTTTCTAAAGTAGAAGAGAGTATTAGCTGAATCAAGCTTGAGAAAAAACAGCAATTCTTAGCTCACCTTGGGGTCAGCTTGTATATTTCATGGTTCTGTGTGTTGCAAAGATAAGCTTAGAAAAAATTTAGTAAAAAATAAATTTTCCGTTTTTTCTAAGCTTAAACACGTACTTTAAAGCTATCTGTCGCGTACGGGTTTGATCCGAGCTAAAAGTAACGGAACACGCGAGAGAGCCTTATGAAATTAAAGCTACTTTGGCGTCTTATAAGTAAGAAACGGGTAAAGCTAGGATGACGGAAAAAATCTTTAATTATGGAGCTTCGTTAGCTCTATAAGTGACGTTAATATGGAATTTTTATTTATTTATATACACTAATGAATTTTAAACATAAAACGGAAAATATCCGTTTTTCTCGGTGCGTTGTATTACCCCATGTCCCCCCTTTGTCACATTTTGCTTTAAGGGCAGAGATGAGGGGTAGACATGCAGAGGGTCTTTGAACAGTATGTTCCATACAAATCCGACCACCCTTTTAAAAGTAAAATGCCTCCTATCGTTTTGCGGTTTTGCACTTACATAAAAAAAAATAAATACAAACAGCTAGCATTAATGTTGACTTGTATGATGATGGAAACGATGCTTGGCATAATAAAGCCATTATCTTATAATAAAGCCACTATCTTAATTTTAATGGTATCTTTACTGCTCATTGTCACGGTTATATCTCAGTTAAGCACCCATCCTTTGTTTTTAATAAACAGCGCAATAATTCCCTTCCATTCTTGGTAATAGAATGTGTACACATCCACTATCATTTTAAATAAAATTGTACAAGATCCTCCACTTCCAAGTCAAATATCAAATGTACTACATATAAGGAAAACATTGAATTCAAAAAATCTTTATTTGAATCAGAATCTTACGGTCGTAGTAATTTACTACATAGCAATGTAGTTTCAAAAATTCTCTAATAACTTAACAAGTTCGCCATATGATATGACTAGTAAATGTTGCCACTTCAAGTGGCCACGTTTAGATTAGTCCACGCATTTAGATTGTTACATATTGTTACGTTGTTACTACATTGAAGTTTTTGACCCTAGAAGGATCTGGAATGAAGAACGGGTTATTGATTTGGCGTCTCAATTAAAGTATTCGATAATTATATCTCTCCAATTGATATTCTACAACTCTTCCAAATTGAAAAAGCAGTTCGAAACGAACTCCTTGAGTGGCCTAATTCAATTAAATTATTAATATGAATTTAGTCAGTAATCTCAGTATTGACATATCATGAATATTATAGGACTGCCTCCACCTAATCCTCTACCAGACAAGAATCCAAGTGCCTACCCTGAGCTGGTTTATGGTATTGTAGCTGATGATGCTTTTCCTCAAGAAAAGTACACGAGGAAGCCTTATCCAGGCCGCTGCAAGGGTCGCATGGCCAGGGCGTGGATGATAAACAACTACAGGTAATGATCTTTTCTAAAATAAAAACCGCTGTTTAAAAAATTATCCACGCTCTCCAGAGCAAGACGGTTTATTGAAATCGCTTTTGGGATCATGACAGCACGCTGGCGCGTCTTCTTGAAAACGATCCCTTCCCATACAAAGAATGTGAAGAATTTAGTCCTGGCAGAAGTGGTGCTGCACAATTTCCTCTCCGTTGCAGGTATGGTGATGTAAGTTACGGTGACCGTTACCGGAAGGGCACATTATTGGCCGGACAATGGCGTCAAGACATCAGCGAGGGAGAAAGACCAAATTGCTGTTTCAAATGGTTTTGCCTCTCAAGATCGACCAAAATTCCTCACATGCAACGAAAAATGTTCGTGATTACGAAAAGACGTATTTTAACAATCTCTTTTTCAGCCACTAAAATTTTTTTTTCTTCTTCCGATCCTGTTTGGTATGGTAAATCATTTTCTGGTTTTCGTGGCGGATGTTATCGCGCGAGTCCTCGTCATCAAATGAGCCACACGAAATCTCTAGTTTTTGCCAAAGCTGATCCAATCCTCTTCAATGTCGTCGACGATTCGCTCGGGAGGGTTTGGTTTCTTGACTTCGGTTTTGCTCTCGAAAATAAACTTTGCTGACCCTAGTAGAACGAGATATCTTTTTAGATATCTTATAGACATAGAGTTATCTACCAGAAACATATCTTATTGATAACTATCTAGTAACCTATTGTCATCTCTTTAAAGATATCTTTCTTGATAATCTAATATATATCTTTCTTAGATATCTTAAATATATTTCTGAAAATATTGTTTAGATATCTTTTATGAATATCTTACAATATATTAATTGAAAAATGTAGTTTAGATATCTTCCATATATGTAATTAATATATCTTATATTTAAAATTATAGCACAATTTTTATACAAATATAGTTAAAAAGAAGTAAGGCAGAAATACTTTCAAAACACATTATTTGTATTGATTAACACAGTCAGAAAACAACACAGTCAGAAAAACTAAAATTAAGTGAAACAAAAAATCAAAAGTTTCGTGTGTTCTGGATGTGCTGAGTCGCAGTAAATAATGGTATGTTTCTTAGGCTTCCGGTTCACTTTCGTTTTCGTCTCCAACAGGTCGTTCGCGAAGTTTTGCTTGTTTTCGAGTGAAGGGACGTCTTGGCGTTTTTCAAAAATTCAGCAGTCTCCTTAATAAAGACAGCGTCGTCCATGGGACCCACATCCTTATTCCTTTCTATTCCTCCTGTAAACAAATAGTAAATCAATATAATCTGCATTCCTTTAGAAATCACATCAATATATTTACGTCTTATTGCTTTAGTTATCAAACAGTCCTTAAGGCCTCGCTTGCCGTTTCCATTATTCACCCGTTTGTCTTTCCTACCGCACCAATTAAGGTCTTTGCACACTGAATTGGCAATTACTGTTCCCCAAGCTCTTCTTATGTAATCACCAAGTGGGTGTTTAAATGATTTTCGCTTTCCAAGTCTCTTT